>JAFBJQ010040650.1:283740-421240 GCA_016785345.1 Trinectes maculatus | reverse complement strand
GCTGTATGCTGATTTGCATAATCAGCTGAATTTGACCATGTGCACCTTCTGACCACAACCCATATATATATACACACAACCTGATCCAGAATACATTACACATGCAAACAAAGAGGTGCTGATTAGTCAATTCTTGCGTGTGTGTGTGTGTGTGATTTGGAAGGGGAGGGCTTCTGGCCACTTGGACATCAGTGATTTAATTTAGTGCCATTGTGTTGGGTCAAGGCCATTCATCCGGCTGCATTGTATATGTGTGTGTGTGTGTGTGCGTGTGTGTGTGTGTTTGCATTTTGAGTCTGACTGCTGTGTTTGTGTTCTTTGATAAGGCTTCACACCGACACAGCACCATATTCACAATCAGACGTAAAGGTGACATGGACGTTTGACCACGTTTGGTCCTAACATTCTCCATCGCGAGTATTTACTTTTTTGGGGGTCCACATGGAAAAAACACAAACAGCACTGTACTTTCCTCCACTGTGTGTGTGCATCATGATTCCACACAACGACGCTGGAAGCAGAGCAGATACAGATCTATCAGCTGCCGTGGTGCACAGTGCTAATTCAACGCTGATCCCGGGTCAGAGGTGAGGATGGATGAGCAAATACGATCCATCTACATCAATGTAAAGACACACGGTGGCAAAGCGAACGGGGGGACTGTAGTGTTGGACAGCAGATTACAGAGTACAGTAACACAATCACCTTCCTCGACATGTCAATTTGCATATATTACACAGATGTTTGCATAATGACTAATCTGCATGCATCATATACATACAGTGCATCAGCGTGCATCTGATTACTCCCGTCTTGTGTTATAGGATTATACGTTGCCTGATTATGCAAGATGGTGGCCGAATTGCAGCATATTTACGTTGTGCGTATCAATAATAACACTGCAGCAATGCACACAGGCGCAGAACCTAAGTCACTACACTACACTACACTACACTACACTACACTACACTACACTACACAGATCATGACACACCTGAGCTCAGAGGGCTGACGAACCCAATTCAACCACCATGTCCTTATACAACAAGTCATGTTTGTGCAGAAGAACACACTCTAATAAGTGGGAAGACATATTAGGAACACACACACACACACACACACACACACACACACACACACACATATGCGGAGAGGCTGCAACTTAATGAGCCAGTGTCCTTAAGGGAACACTTGATTGTCGCTGCTTCCAATGTCAAACATTTCCTTCGCAAACATGTGTTGCGTGCAGCAGATAACAAACGCTTGCCGCCAAAGCTCCGAGTTACATCCGTAGCTGTTCCCCCGTCCACCCACCGACAACCCTTACGGTTACAGAGGGGCTTATAAATATGGATGGCAGGATAAAAGAGATCAGGAGGCGGGGGTGGAGAAATTGGAAACGCCATAAAGCCGCCATCATGTCCATAGTGCTTCTAATCAAAAGGCTCAAGTCTAATACAAGCAGGAGTTTATGACTCTGGCGTCACGCCTCGTTTTAATTTTTTTAAAAGAGAAGACGACAACAGAATATCTGCCTACAACGCTTTCAAGGTCATAAGGTCATGCATCCCTAATGGATCTGGGGATGGACGTAACATGGGTAGCATCACTTCACCATCAGGACCACTGTCAAAATTATGACACAAGTGTCCTCTAGGCGGACGGATCCTTCGTCAGCCAAACGTAAGGTTACTTAAACCAGTCGACCCTAGACTGAAAAAAGAGACCTGACAGCTGAACAGCACTTTATCCTCAGTTCAATGTCATTGACTCAATGAGTCGAGACTGTCAGTCCCAGTCCTGTGAAGAGGCGAAAGGGGAAATCCAATACAGTCAATGCAAGGCTCCCTTGATTTTACTGGTTGGTTGGAACGGGACCAAAAGTATCTTTATCCACTTCCCTAACACACACACATACAAATATGTATAAGGAAAGTCAGGCACAGATTGTGTGTGTGTGTGTGTGTGTGTGTAGATAGAGAGAGGTTTCCTGTCCTGTTATCTGAGATAACAGCGATCAATGCTGAGCACAAGACAAGTTATCGATGACCACCCCCTCCCCTCCACCCCCCCACCCCCACCCTCCACTGATCAATTCACTCTTTATCAATTCAGCACTTCACCATGACCGCGTCCGTGTCACTGAAGTGGTGTGTGGCAAACACCACTGAATCGAGTGTCGTCCCACGTGTGAGAGGAGGGAGTCACTCAGAATAGAAGAATCACAATATTGTTATCATTATTCATAATAATAATAAAATAAAAAGCTCTCATGCCAGAGGGTCATGAAGGTCAAGTCAAATCCCGCTCATGAGAATTGGGGAGTGTTGAATTTCTTTTTCTCAGGAGGCCACAGTGGTGCGATTTTTAACCAAGGACGCCTCTGATCGTAAATAAAGCCGCACAATTACCCCCCGTGTGTTTGGCAAAGGCTATTGCACAATTCAGTAAAGTGGGATGAAACTTCAGACTCCTGTTTTATTGGCAACCTGACGCAACCCTCTGTGTTCTGCTGCGCTCAATGAGTCTGCATCAGTGAATTAAAGGAGTCGTCCCCCAACACCAGGCGGCCGGCCTGTGACTCAAGGAATTGTGATGCCATTTAAAGAAAACAAGTGTTTATCCTCCCATCCAGCCAACCTTTTATCCACAAACCAGCTGAGAGACGCGGCTTTAGAGGAAAAGCCTCCATTAACACATAAAACACATCTTTGCATTTCAAAGACCATTTCAATGAAGTCTGAGTAACTGGAAGTTAAATCGGCCGCAACCTGACAAACAAGGTGACAGGTCACAGTGGTGAGTCCACTGACATCAGTACAAGTTAGCGTAACTGTCAAGAGTGTAGCTGTTACTAAAATATCCCAGAAGGCAACAAACACAAGCGAATCTGTTCCTGTCCACTGCTTCAATGTGGCCTCACACCGAGCATCAAATGGGAACAGATCAACCATCACAAGGTATGAAGTCAAGTATTGACCAACAAACCAGGCTGCAACCAGGTCAGCATTTCTGTGTCCAGCCTCCTTCATAGGCTCCATGTCAGCTGTGTGTGTAAGAGGGGGTTTTGGATCACTGCAGTAAACCCCTGGGTGTCAGACTCTGAGAGTCTCACCTTTTACCCTTCAGCGTTATCGCTCTGTCAACAAAGACTTGGCCTCTCCCTCCCGTCTGAGCCGAGGCTCAGCCGAGGCGGTACATGATTCCCTTTTTCAAAGTCATGCTCCTCTGTCTTTTATCAGCACAACGGGCCCTGATGACGAGCCCCATGAGATGTTGTGTAGTAGGGAGAGAGAGCAACAACAATGGGACAATACTGCAGCATGTGGAGCCAATAAGCCAAAAGGGCCCTGTATCCACCCCCTGCCAGCAGGAGGCATATTGTTTATGTGTGTGTGTGTGTGCGTGGTCTATATGTGTTGACGACTGAAATCTGTTTTAAACAGTCAGTTGTTATTGGGAATAAAAATAAAATAAATCATTTAGTTTTATGTGAAGACATGTGTCAGGTTAGTGTGTGTTTGTTATACCGGAGGAATGAAATAGGGGGGAAAAAAATACTGTAAAGGCATATATCGATTAAAAAGGTATTCCAAAGGTATCCAGGAAGTTCAATAACGACGTTCATCATTCACAAAAGTAATAACAGAGCCGCTGATTAAGGCATCCTTGAATTATTACCTCCAAAATTGGAAAGTGAATTAAAGAGCCACTCAGGTCTGAGCGCAGTGTGGGGACTGTGTATCTGGTTTCACTTAGTTTCATCATTGCTCCACGTGGGTCCATTTAGGAATCAAATATTATCTCATTACTTGTGGGAAGTCAAATGCACACATGCATTCACAGTGACTGCTCCCTGGCCCTCAAGGTTACACCACACTTCTCCTATTATATATTTTATATTATAGGACCACATCACCTCCACAGTCCCCCCATCACTTGACCCGTTCCAGTTTGCATACCAGTCCAAGCGCTGTAATAACAGAGCCGCTGATTAAGGCATCCTTGAATTATTACCTCCAAAATTGGAAAGTGAATTAAAGAGCCACTCAGGTCTGAGCGCAGTGTGGGGACTGTGTATCTGGTTTCACTTAGTTTCATCATGGCTCCACGTGGGTCCATTTAGGAATCAAATATTATCTCATTACTTGTGGGAAGTCAAATGCACACATGCATTCACACTGACTGCTCCCTGGCCCTCAAGGTTACACCACACTTCTCCTATTGCTCACAGCACATTTTGCATTGCAAGAGTAAACAGCTGCCAATTAACAAACAGCCTCTCTGTTAATACACACACACACACACAGATCAGTGCCAATGACAGTGTAAGGGTGATCGCTCCCTCTCACACCCAAACACTACATTATGTCATGATTTTACTCAAATGCTGCATGTTCTAAACTCAGCTCCAAATTTATAATGAAATTACAGAATAATTTCCCTGCATAGAAATAATTTTATAAAGGACTCCTCAGCGACAGGAACCAGAGCAGCAGAGCAGAGGCAGAATACTGCAGGATGACTCTGCACATGCACATGCACATACACCGAGGCAAGCACAAATATTTCTTTTCGTACTGCTGCCTAGTACACACACAAACACACACACACATATCCACACACTCTAACATGTGCGCACGCACACACAGTATAATGATCATTTTTTTCATGACACAGACCAAAATTGCACCATTCATTACTGTCAACCTTGAAAACAATACAGCGAAGGTGCGGTAATGAGAATTTATTAATGTTCACAGCCACTAGATGGCACCATCTTCCCTTTTATTTCCAATTAAGCTTCACGTTCCTCAGCTGATCAGCTGACACCCATTGGCATGACCATCTGAATGCGATTCAAATACCAAGACAGGAAATAGCGCAATTATTTACCACATTAAAATATATTTAAAAAACACATATATTCATAAACCGTTTAAAACAAACCTTAACATCAACATCTAAAGTACATCTAAAAAAAAGAGAGTGGATTCACATCATCAGCATTCCAACAGACTTGTTGAGAAGTGTCTGTAAAAAAGATGGAGACAGGAAGTTAGTGCCAATGACCATCATTTCTTCATGCCAGCACTTTGGGCAGGTTTGTTGGGCTACGGGATGCTAGAAGCGGTGGTGGTTGCTGTTTCCAGAATCGCCTTCTCCACAGCTTGATTCTCCTCTTGTTCCTTTTTCACAGCCGCCGTCTCACAGATATTTAATGGCTTGAAAACATTATAAAAATCCAGACGGCTCTGCTTCGCGGCTGCCTGATGACAAGGTAGATGAACAAAAAGTAAGTCTGTATATGTATATATGTATATGTATGTATATATGTGTATACATATATATATATGTGTATGTGTGTGAGTGTGTATATATATATTTGCAACTGACCTCTATGTTTGCAGCCAACTCCCGCTGGTTTCTCATTAGCTCCTGCATTCTGAGCTTCTGCTGTTCCCGGCACTCCAACACAATTTCCCGTTCCAAACGGAAGGCCTGGATCTTCTCTAATTGCTCTCTCTCCCAGTTCTTCTTCATCTCTGAGTCTACCAGAACTGGAACATCCTTTGTGCGTCTAGGGGCACAACATATCGATGTAACATATTGTATATAGATACAACCTAACTATGTAATTCACACATAATAATAACCAAAATGTTAAGAGGTGGATTTTTTTTAATTGAATAATTAAGTCTTGTTCCAAAGAGTATATACTGTTTTGCAGCTGTATATGTTCAAACAAATTCTAAAAGGAATATTTTGAGAATCAGTGTTATCTAAAACTATTTTACATCTGATCAAATTCAACCTGGTCGCAGATTTTTCAGGCTATTTCTTGAGACGACTGACTATGTTGACACAGGCAGAGCAAATAAAATGGAAATATGGTAGATAAATGAGGGAACAAGCGGGAAATGATAAACACACAGACCTAGGCCTTATTTCACATCCCAAGTTGTACGTCTAGATTAATATTTGTGAAATCCATTTGGTCGTATTCACTGTCTGGATATTTCTGTGTTGACTCTCCTAATAGATTTCTCTCCATTGGTTTAAATACCAGGCGACAGTGTAAGCAGCCGTTAGCAGCTGGACAAACGCGTGCAGGGAAACAAGCACATGCCTATACCCACAGCTGCATGGGATGGAGAGGTGATGGGAGAGGGTCCAGAGGGGCACATCTCATTGGAGCTAGGAGCTTACTACGGTCCTGAAATAGCTGTCTATTTTGGGCACCAAATATCACCTCTCTAATTTATCATGGAGTGGGCTGGACAAAGATGGAGATGGAGAGTAATGGGAGACTGTGGGGGAACTGTGGAGGCAGACTCGTCCCTTTTGAACAAACAATGACAAAAACTGAGTTGTCGTATTTCAAATAACTACCAAACAATTCATTAGAAATAAATAATACTATTTTTTTTATCTTGACCTGTGGTGTTGCTCTACAATTAAAAATATTGCTATGATTTACATTTGTTAGATTTGCTTTGGACACAGAAGATGGAAAATATTTGACCTGGTGGAATTAAACCTTTTGTTTTGTAGGTTTTTTTTTTTTTCTCAATATAGCATCTGCCTCACATCCCAGTGTCTAAACATAAGATACAGTGCATCACTATCCTCTGGATCTATTGCCAATGCAGGCAATGAAAAGTGTATTGTCTTGTAGCAGTGCTGTTAACAGCACCAATGGAAGTAAAGGTCACCAACGCAGTACATCCCTGGTAACAGATGCATGAACCAATCAGCTGATGGGGATAGGATGCTGGCATGTCCACCAACACAGAAACAGGCATAGAGAACATACTGTATATACACACAGACATGCACATAAGTGCGAAGAAGATGCTTATCCTAGTGCTGTCAGGCCTTTCATCTTAAGTTTAATTTGGGGAACTGGACGACACAATGCATTTTACCCACAGGACAAAAAATGCAAAAAGACATTGCCTCTGAGAGAAAGTCTGGATGATGAGTCTGTCTCGTCTGTAAATGTATTACTATCCATCTTTGCCCTCTAAGCACAGAAACAAATTTGTCACCCGGAACAGACTTCATCAAGGTCTGTTTTAGGCAGATACTTTATCATAGTTACGCGACAAACTGAAACTGAGAATTTTGCAATGTATATTTATGGGTATTTGTAAATTGTGATGGTCAAAGTTTATGCTCATCAATATCCCCAATTTACACTTGTCCTGTCCAAAATGAATGTGTAATGAAAACAAATGACAAAGCAAGGTTAACAAGATGAGAAAACAGCACAGCACCTGATGTAGGGTGTGAGGTCCATCGGTGGGATGGTAACATTTGGCGTTTGATCAAATGACGAGGTGTCGTTGGAAACTGGTGTGAGACAACAAATTATTCCTAACTTGTTATCGTACGGCATGTGACAATCAAAACAATAAAATACATGTTTACATACACATCAAATGTGTGATTATATTACCTTGGTCCGCACTTTCTGCACTTGGCTGAGTTTGGAATTGGCTAAGAAACTTGCGACGAGATTCTAGAGCCTGAGGAGATACCAAAGCATTTTATCATTGTGTATTATCTGAAGCAATGTTTAACTGAAATTGAGATTTCATAGCTGAAAACGATATATAACATAAATATAGTTCTACTGGTGACAAAATGAAAAAGTCATAAAAATGACACCTGTTATATAAATAGAGTACATTAAATCACTATTACTATGTTACCTTAGCGTAGCGGCCTGGCGCCGCCATTTCCCAAGCTATTTTTATGGCTTTAATCCGGTCCACTCTTTCTGTGTCCTTCTTCACCTCGATGCTCTCTGCGTTACACTTGTCACTGACCACACGTAGTGTCCAGTGCGGTTTAGTCAGGTCAACGCACTCACTTGTGGACTAAAGAGAATAAAGGGCAATTATTACATTAAACAAGATGAGATGAGTTAAACAATTATGATTCTGACTAATGGAGGACAACTACAACTGGACTTACCGTTGCCTGTGTGGAGCCAGATTTGGACTTGGCACCTGCCCTCCATTTCTCCTTATCACCTTCGCCTCTGCGGTTGGTTTTGTGCGAGTCAGATTTGTGCCCATCTTGGCTTAGTGTGTCAGTAGAACACTTCAATCCGTCCGGACTGTGTACTACATTTTCCAAAACCAAATTAGTATTATAGTGTGAAAGGACAAAACACCCCATCTCCAGTGTCAGCTCATACCACATCCATAATCACTATGAACCTCAGCTGTTTACATTCTTCTCATCCAATGTAAAACTGAGTGTACAGGCAGAAAAAAAGTGCTGTGTGGTTGTTCGTGTACTAGATGGCACTGTTGCACTATGTGGCTGAAAATTAACACAATCCCCAGCTTCAGATGAGGCATTAACTATGAGCCTCAATCCTCTGATTTAACAGACGCTCTGTCATTCTACAGTTTTGGTGCACACTCACCAACTTCCTCTTATCTCATGCCATACTGAAATGGTATGTTTAAACTGGATCTTATATCACTCTGGGTCATAATGTGATTTCAAGCTGATGTATGAAACGAAAAAACGAAAAAAAACACTGTTCACTGAAATCCTAAAAACAATATTTTTGTTCTCTTTTGTGCACAGTGTATGTCGACTGTCACAAGGTTGATAGGAGAATGACAGCTACTGCGTGTACAGCTACAGCTGACAGCTCACTGCTTTCCCAGTGTACTGGGGTTTAAAGCAGAGATGCACAAATGTATATGCTTTAAACAAGCACAGTACAGTTAAAAAAGGGTTTCAGAGCTTGGCACGGCATATAGTGATTGTGTGCATCCATGTAGCATGTATGCAGCATGATCAAGGGCACAGCCTCACCACTGAGACAGAGTTAAACTGGGTGAAATTAATTCACTTTCCTGCTGAGATATTTCCCAGGGCACCAGGGGGCAAGAGCCAACTTCATTTGACTCCCCATTGACCCACTTTCCGAAGTGCATTCCAAAGCCTCTGAAGGCATGTGGACATTTGCTTCAACATACACAAACGGACAAACCACCGTGCAACTGACTAGATGAACACACGGCTAAGCATGGCTAAGTAGTAAAAAAAAACTGATGTCCACCTCGCATGACATAAATAACAAGGGTTGTCAATAAGGTTTGTCAGAAATACATAAAGACTCATATGCACACACACACAAACACATCAGCATCACCGCCATGCAAACTGAATGGGGACCACTATCAGGAGCAATAGAGAGAAGAGAATGAGAATTCGGTGACAGTCAGTGAACTTTCTCTTCAAGCAGTCATGCAAATTTGTTACCCATGTGGCACCTTTTTCTAATCAGCATCCATCCCTGTTGAAATTAATTCACCCTCTCAGAAAGTTTTAGAGGCTTTTTCAAATTTCAAAGCTCCAATTTTTCAATCAATCGAATTTGTGCAGCATGATTAAAGAGAAGAGAAGCAGAACTGGTGGCCGAGGACAGGATTAGCGCTTCAGCCAACAACCAGTGGGCACATGAGTTCGCACTCTGTGATCTGTGAAAGCAGCTGTATTCATTTGGCTTTCATTAGGCTTTCATTAGGCTTGTGATTACAGACCCCTGGCTAGCGGAAGCAAAGAACAAACAGTGTCTGACTTGGCCCCTGACACTGCCGACTGGGTATTTGCCACACACTGTAGACAAAAATAAGCAGTGCAAAATCCAAATAGGAAGGAAATTGTAGGAAATTCACTGAAAGCCCACTCATGGTGTGTATAATACATTTAGATGTCTATATCAAGATGCGTGATACTCATCTAAAATTATTTATATGTTTTATGTTTTTTTAGTCAACAGTGATTTTAACATCATTCCATGGTGTGGTGTTTGGTGTAGAATTTGATTTTGTCTCAAGTATGTACCTTTCATTTCCTCCTTCTCCAAGTCTCTCAGAGTACGGACGAAAGCCAACTGAGATTCATCCAAATTCCAGCTGTTATGAAGCACTTCTGCCTGCACCACATACTTACGTTCCTGTAAAACACAGTGATATTTGAATAAGAAAAATACATGTACAGCATCAGGCATTAAATGGCATGAGCTCAAAGCCAGCACGAGATGCATGGTATTACATGAACATGAAGCTGCAAACTCCACTAGTGCCAATGATTCAGAAAGACACAAAGGTCTTAAGGAGGAACATCACATTCTGCTTTTGCCATAAACTGCCCTCTTTAACAGAGGCACATGCTTTGCACAACGGAAGAGGAGGCAGAGGGCTTGTTAGCCAAGATTATACCAGCAGTGGTACCACCTACATCCATCACACCAAACAGAAAAAACAGAATTCCGACAATCCTACAAGGAGAAACAACCTCTACTACAGCAACACACATGCTACCAAATAAATACTTTACTTTGTGCTATCTTATGTTTGTATCAGTTTGTATCAGAATGTAATACTCTATACACTAATGCGCTATTACTGGTTAGAAAAGCCTTCACCATCAATCCATCCTTACTGTGCATCAATATGTCTGATGTGTATCCCTGTGGTGTAGAGCACCACAAATCTTGATCAATGTTCTTTGTTATGATCAATAGCTGTTTCTTCTAATGATCTGTGAGATCCAACTTGATCTGTCTCATTACTATTGACCACGCTACATTGTAGTGTTACTTCACTGGAGAGATTTATTAAAAACTACAGTATTTCTAACTCCAACCCATTGAGTTTATGGCAATTGGATAATGGTATGATTTCACCATTGTAAAATTGAACAAACACCAAAAGTCATCAATGTGTACGTCAATGATAATAGTGTCTACTATATACTTTGGGAATAAACTAAATAATGACAACAGGTCTGTTCGATGTCGGGCCTTCAGACAATAAATCATGCACAAATCACTGCTTCCTGACAAGGCAGACAGCGACAACAAAACCGCCCATTCAGTTTCTACTGTTCTCCACTTGCAAATTATGTTTTGTGACAATGTGTGGGGGGGTGTGCGAGTTCATGAGTGTTTGTGTGCACGCCTGCAAGAACGATACTATGTGTATCTTGCAGAGAAAATTGATATAAACACAGTCAAAAAGAAAGTAGGTGTGAAAGATGGAAAGTGAGAGGAAAGTGTGTGTGTGTGCGCATTTGCGCGTGTGTGTAAGAGAGAGAGAGAAACAGCAGATACCACACAGACAGTTGTCAGTGATACCATAGTCTCCGTGGGGGGCTGGTGCTGGTCAGACGAGGAGTCTGATTTCCCAGCTTTTCGTACGGGATCTCTGACTCCTTCGCCTTGGGTGACACCCCTCTTCTGGTTCTTCTCATTAGCGGCTGTAACAGAGAGAGATATCAAACGTAAGACAATCTCTGAAAGGAGACATTGTGGTCAGCAAGGTGTTCAGGGGACAGGTAGAAAACACTAACTAAATTAAACTTAAAGGGGAAGACTGGGGTGTGTAGTGTAGAAATCTGGTGAAATGAATTTTAGATAAGTTACATTCTCACAGATTCAAACATAATGAACTTCTGGCTAAAACACCGCTCACCTTTGTTGCCCAGGAAACAGAACACTGGGATTGTCACTTGGCCTTTCCCAGTGTTGCTGGCCACCTCTTTCTCTTGGTCAAGAATTGACAGATGGATGAATACATCTCGTGCAGAGGTCTGAAACTGAATTGTCCCTTGGACGTCTTTTGTAACCTGTACAAAGTAACTACGGAGACATTTTTTTCAAGTAAACATGAGTACCATTTGTTTTTCACTGTATTCTAGTCTTAAGCCTTGTGTTTGACTTTTTTTAAACAGTAAAATATGTGCTCTGTGTTATTGTTGTCTACAAATAACATGTAAATCCATATATTTAATGAAAGACCATGGAAACAATTTTGATACACATTCATACACAGTATGAATCCTATTAAGAAGAAGGTTTGAATAAATTCAAACCCCATATTTCTCTTACCGACACAAGAGGTTCTTGTCTCTGGGAATGTAATAATCCTGAAATTCTTTCACTAAGAATGTGTTTAATGGAGCATCACGGGACAACTTTGGAAGAGGCTCCCTTGAGCTGATCAAGCGCAGCCTCCACTTTGCACCAACAGGAGGGGATTCAGGTGTGACAGCCTCTGCTACGAACGTGTAGCCAAGCTGAAATAAGAGATACGGTCAAACAAACTGGTTAATGGTTAAGTCAGGGATAAAATATTCTCCCATTGAAGTGCAAGGACTGATTTAAAGACCTTGTTGGGTTGATAGACAAGGGCTGCTGGTCTCAGGAAGAGCATTTTCATCTCCTCTCCTGTGTCATTATTTATGATATGCAGCAGGCAGTTAACGACTGGGGAGTACATCTTTGGTAGCAGCAACATCTCCTTTGGAACCATGAATACCTCTCTTCACATAAAACCAAAAAAGGTGACAATGAGAAATCAATGTCAATGTCTGACCAGTTAACAGTTAAGCACTATTTGTTGACAATCAAAAACTGAGTATGATAGACATAAGAAGAAGGGTCATTTATACTGTGTTCATCCAGATTTGTCAAATAGCAAGTCCAAAAGGTACAATTTTTTCCTACCTGAAAACCAAGACCCAAGAGCTGGCTGTCTCTGGAAAAGGAACAGAGTAATCTGCAAAGGTGATTTTGGTCCATTCGTCCTGCTGACAGGGGTAGATATTTATTTTTCTCTCAGGATGTTGCTCAATGATATGCCTGTGCAGGGAATACAGAAGGGAAAAGCACCTTTGGAAACACTGTATTAAAACATATACAGTGGAAAGAAAACAAAAAAACTCAGATTATTAGTAAAATCGGGTTAAATCAATTTGATGCATATGACATCTCAGCCTGGACTTTGGTCTGAAATGGCGATTTCTGCCAGTTTCTGTCAAGCTCATGACTCCTAACAAACCCCCACTCTAACCTAACCTCCAAACATACACTGCAAAAGGTCTGAATGTTCATGCACACACATACAGTAAGTCCCCCAGGCAGCAGGTCATTCAGCAGACGCTGCTAGCCGATTGGAACGAGGAGAGGATAAACAGCAGATGGTACCACTGGGAAAAGATGGAACACAATGTGGAAAATGCTCCCCGCCTGGCCGCCACAGGCCACCACAACAAGGAGAGAGAGCAGATTCTGGGCATGCCGTGCAACAGAGAGGCCAAACTGATGCCACAAAATGTACAAAGCATTGGCACAGGATTGGAAACGAAATATTCACATTCACTCAATATAATGATGTGTGATGAAACGCACCGGAAATCAATATATGTTTATCTTTTCATAGTCATTTCACATACAAAACATGTCCTTTACTTACTGTAGCAAAAAGGCAGCGTGTTTGTCCACATCTGATTGCACCTTCGACCACAAGTCTGAAAGGATCTTCGAAGCACTGAGGTTTTTCTTTGTGCCTGGATGGCATAGGTACACATAAAGATAAAGACAAAGACAGGCACACACACGGAAAAGTAGCCACCATTATAGATAAAAGACAATCCATGTTGCTGTCATACACATGAAAAATTATCGTAGCTGACCTAGTTCAGTGTCATCATTTACACCTGGATTCACCCGGATTTTTCAAGCCAGGTTGAGAACTCTCTTGCATTGACAAACATGCATTTTCCCTCTCATTCAGTGAGAGGTGATAGGATAAGATTATTCACGCCTTGACAGGAACTTTCACACTTATCTCACAAGACAGGTAACCACTGTGACAGAGATGAACCCTCGATAAAGGATGTAGTGCCATGTGTTTATGGGGCTGTGTGTGCGTGTGTGTCTGTATGTAACAGAGAGATGCTCTGAACAGACAGCTGAATGATGGATGTTTTCACATCTGACGTGTGGTGTGGCACAGGTGTCCTCACGAACCCAACTGGTCTCCCCCTTTAGCTCAGCCCTCCCATTTTTAAATTGACACTTTTTCAAATTCATATGGCCATTAGAGCGACCCTTTTGAGAGATGAAATCGCCTATCATCTTTACAACCAAAAGAAAAAAGCAAGACAGGAAGGAAAGAGGGGAAGAAGAGAAGAGAGAACTGTGCATAAATGTGGAGTGAGCAAGTTCTCCTTTTGTGGAATTTGACCATTGTAAAAAATGAGACAAATTCTTAATTTACTATTTTATATAAAATGCACCTCAAAGTGCAGGTGCGTTTTTTTTTTTTTATTATGATTGTTGTTTTCCATTTCCCTGGGTGTCATTCTGAGAGCACAAAGTGCCTTTTCAAATAAATGGAAACTGAAAAAAAAACTTAACCTTGAGAAGTCTATTCCATTGAAGTCAAGCAATTCAGCCTGTATATATACACACTCCTCTGAACGCCACATAATTAACAACAGAGCCTGACTGGCTCTGTTAAAATGTGGATACATTGGGTATTTAGTATGCTTCAACCACATTTTCATGTCATATCATATTAGGCAAAACTCCATAGATGCTACAGAACAACATTTCATGCAAATGCAGTATTAATGAGGTTGTGCATACTGGGTAATACATTAGATTGGGAGATGCTATTCTCTGTTTTGTAATTCCTTCCAACAACCTGTCCAATGTTACTTAATCATGTTTTCTTTATCTTTCACTTGCTGCCACTATTAAGACATTTGGCTGTTGTCGCAGCAGGAATGTTGCATGCTTGTTTGTGTTTCCCCTCTGTGGCCACCCCTCATCTGTCAGGGTGCATTAGTACGAGTGGCAGGCTCATCAATACATATTTGTGCCTCTGCTCTGAGGTTATGTTGGTTGGTAAACCAAACAGTAAATGTAAGAAGCAGAGGGTGTCTTGTTTATTCTGCCCATGTGCTACAGATGCCTCTGGTTTTTCAACACAAAGCATTGAAGAAGAAAGCTAAATTGCACAAGAGCATCAACATTTTTTCACATGAAAAATAATATATAAATCTGGTCATGTTACTTATATTTTCTTAGTGTGTGTGGCTGTTTACCAGGTTGTGAGGCCTTAAGGACCTCTCGCACCAAATGTCCTCTGAATCCTGCTTGTAAAATAGTAGCTGCCTTGACCTCCTTGTCAGATGGCTGCCTGTCTTTCCAGTTTTCTGGAAGCTCTGACTCAGCATCTGTTACACAGCAATGTTGCACCAGAAAAATTAAAAATTGACACAACTGTAAAATACCATGCAATAAAATGCAGCAAAATATGAAGGTAGTTGGAGAGAGGACAATAGTAAAAGATAAGATTGGCCTGACTTTAGCAACTTACATCAACTGAATCTACTTTGCAACTTTCCAAAAATTGTTTGATGACCATTGTAGGGAAAATTAAAGGGGACACCTACATGCAGGGGAGTCCTCTTTGTAGCCACTGGACAGGAGAGAGGGGTCAGCAGTGAGGGCAAGAAGAGCAAACCGCTCCTCTGCTGACAGCTTCCTGCCCAAAGCCTCACATAGCATGTGGTCAACAGCAGAGTTAAATATCTAGAAGACACACACACACACACATATATATACATATATAAAAATAAACAAGGGTTTACATTATGTGAGGTATTCACTAAATCCAGACTACAATCATTTACCACCATAAGCAAGCTACCTTGTGTTGCTCCCATTTTCCCACAGTGGTACTGATATTTTCGGGACAATGGGCGTCTTTGAGGTTTCTTCTGGCCACTGGCTGATTCTGCTCATCACTAAAGCAAGTCACCACTTTAGACAGAGCATTCATGAGGGTCACAGCCTGCTCAGTGAAACGACCACTTTCCTGTTAAAGGAGAATAGAATGCATATTAAATAGAACAATAAAGGAGTGCCTCCACAATACATGTTATCACCATGTTATGGTGGAGAAACATCTGGGTTGTTATTAGGAATGCATGCATGCATACCTGCACTCCTGCAAGTAAGAAAATTACACCCAGACATCAATGAAAGTTGTTCCAAGTTTTACACTCCAAACAGACTGTAACCGCCTCTTCTAAAGAGAAAGATTTCAGCCTGTTTTCAGTCTCTGCCCCTGGTTACCTTGGTAAGTTGTGACATTACAGTGTCTTCATCCCCGAAGATGAACGGTGTCTTGCTGCACAGATGCACATTGTATCCCAGCGGTGCCCTTGAGGGGAGGGACAACACATGGCGCCTAAAGGAGGAGAGAAAGAAAACTGAGTGCTTTGTGAACAGTTAAACAATAATTCAGGTTTAGGGCACAGTATTGATTACTGAAAGTTACAGTCAAGTCACATCTCTTTGTCAAAGGCTGCAACCGTAACAAGTCTTTTTTAGTGATGCCGCTAACAATGAAAGAAATAACTTTAAGACCTAATGTGATGTGTCAGTATCTGTTTATCTGCTGACCTGTGGCTCCAGTTCTTGGTGAAAGCAATTCTACTCTGAACGACAGAACATTCATTTCTAATCTTCTCTCTCTAATAGAGGAACCAAGTAAAGTAAAAGCAAATAGGTCAGAGTTAGTGGAGCTGTAGCCTGATGTCCTTTCTACCAGGTGCCAAACTCAGTTCACAAGACCTGGACGGACACGAGAGAGTGGAACACCATTTGGTTGGCCTCATTAGCGTTATATAATTTAGCCATCGAAGTCTTACTAGATGGATGAACACTAGGGCAGAGCAGTTGTAAAGGGACAGCATACAAAAGGAAACTGAGTGGGAGAGAGGGAAGGCAGTAAAGAGCATGGGAAAAGAAAGAGGAGAATGGCAAAAGAGGCAAATTGACAGGGATGGGAAATGAAGGGGGTTACAAGAGAGAAAAGACAGAAATTGTACAGTGCAGCATGTTCAAATGATAAAGGAAGAAAGGAAATGCAGTGTTCCACAGACAGAAGGGCACACTGGAGCAGAGAAAATTAGGGAGTGTTGTTGCACAACAGTATGCACATATCAGCTATTACCTCTCATAGAAAGATTACCAAGGGGCATATGGGCACAATAAGTTGAATGTTATACATGTGATTACAGCTCAGTGGTAATTGCATTGCTGCATACCTGCACCTGACCCCAAAAAGTAGGCCCTCTGCTTCTAGGCCAAGTAGCAGCCATTAATAGAGACTAGGACAGTTGCTTTTTAGAACATCTGAGGTAGACAGATACCGTGTGTTAACTTTATGATAGCCACTAGATCTCTGCAGAGCTGCAGAAATCCTAACAAATGTGGAATCCATAGACATTCCATTCTTTCACTATATAGCTCTCAAGGGTGCTAAGCTAAAATTCAAAACATAAGCAATCTTGTCTTTGATCCTGTGTCAGGCTAATCTTTTAGACTTTAGAATCACAACGCTATATTGCTCTGTGCTCTCCATTATGATGACATACGCACAAAAACATCATTTAGGCTGGAAGAGTAAATAATCAATGCAATCCTACCCTGGAGGTAAGTAAAGCATGGCTGCTTTGCAGGTGGTGGAGCTGGTCCTGATGATGACTACAGGCAGCTGAGTCTGTCTACTCTTCCAGAGGTGCGGCAAGGCAACCAGAGCTGTAGTCCTTAATTTTAATGGCAGTTCCTTTTCTACGTAGTGTTGCAGATAGGAATGAAATGGGGTCATTGGTTAGACGGTTTCAGGAGGTAAGACATTGGGATGGTTTGTGCATACTAAAACGGAGGGAGAAAATCTATCACTCTCTCTTCCTGTCTTAGATTCTGTCAGTGTATGTGTGGATAAAAGAGACACTTACTCTTCTCAGCCTTGTCTCCCTGGAGAATTAAACCTGAGAAGCTAAGAAGGATCTGGGAAGGTTGCATGCTGTCCACACACAGGTAGTGGGTGTCTGCCACCTCTACACACTTGGTTGGGGAGACACACACAATAACACATCCTATTATATCAATCCATCCAGAGTACAGACTAAGGTTGTATTATGTATGTAGTATAAGTTGGACTACATATAAAATTATGTGACTGTCTACAGGATTGACATGTGTTTTAATGTGTGTGTACTTCAGGGCCTGCCACTGAAAATGTCCCAGGGATGGATCCAGTGGTGAGTGAGTGGGAAGACGAGACTGCGCAGCTGCTAGCTGCCGCAGTTTTGGACACAACAGTGCTCTGCGGACAATAGCAAAGTTGGGTCACAGTATCAGTTGGGCAATTTATCAAATACAGAAAAAAATCAATGAATAGCAACAACATTACTGCATGTTGAAAAATAAATGGAAAGTATTTTGTGATATATGCTGTACCTTAAAATGAAACGTATAGCACTGATGTGGGAAGACCTGTGGTTTATGGAACACCACCAGCTTTCTGGAGTATCAAACATAAATAATGTTTAAACACCTCAACCATTCGACTTCTATGACTGTTTTGTTGTTTTATCTATTGGCACTGCACCTTTGCATTGCATATATTAAAAACAACATGTTTACATACATACATTATAGTACATATTTATATCTGTGTGTCTCACTCAAAGCATTTAGCAAAGTCATTCAGGTCCATCCAGGTCTTCTGTAATAAAGGTTTGACAGGAACTGAGGGTTCCTCTATTACAGGCTCCTGTGTTGCAGTTTTGGGTTGATCTAGATTTGGAAGGTTAAATTAAAAAAATTAAATTTGAAATGATTAAGTTATATGAACATAAAGCTGCACAAACTAGAGAAAGGAAAAACATGTTTTTATCAAGCGTTTTACTGCTGCTTTTCATTATCAGCTGGACATATATATATAAATGGCAAATAAAATGTTCCATTTCAAAATGCTGCAAGGAACAAAATGCCTTTCCTTTTCTGACTCATAACAACTTATCCTGGACTCAAATTATTATCTTAAATACAGTGAGTAGAATTGGCCACACTCCCACATCATAGCATAGTGTAAGCACATATGCACATCCAAACTCCCACTCACTGACTCCCACCATATCAATGCAAACGGAGCAAAGTCATAGACATTTGCAAACGGACACACACTCCCCCCCAAAAAAACATACATGACACACGTACACACATTCTGCCCCTGAGCTCAACTCAAAGTGCAAATCTGTTCAGAAAGCTGAGGCAGTAAGGGCCAGAATATCTGCTGCTGAGCAATGGTGGTCTGTTCACTCAAACTGCAGGTGTTACTAAGCAACTAAACGGGGGCAGAGAGAAGGCAGGGAACTGGCCAGTTGTCATAAGGCATAATTTCAGTCCCATCTTCTGCAAAGTGTCTCAGCCAACCAATGGAGTCATGCAGAGAAAGATGGTGGGAGTGGAGGCAAGATGCAAATTCTTCTAAATCACATTAATTGAACTACGCTGCACCGGTGCTGTTTACATCAGACATTCACTACAGTCATCAATTCAAATAAACCAGATTTAACAAGCATTTGTCCATTCTGGCGGCCTAATGCTTGACAGCGAGTAAGGCAAAGTATTGTACAGCTTTGGTACAAATTATTTTCAACATTACAGGCCCAGCTTTGCAAAGGAATGGCTTTTACCAATGGAGATGTCATCGTCGTCCTTGGTTGTGTCCTCTGCAATAACCTAGAGGGACAGAGAGAGAGGAAGAGAGAGACAGAAATAGAGGGACAGAGACAAAAAGAGAGACGTGTTAAAAGTGAGGTCCTGAATAATATGCTTCCACTCTCTAGTGATTCCATGCCAGGCATGGTTTTGCAACAAACACCATAGGACACGAGACATGGTTTAATGTGATGGGGTGGATCCACCCCTGCTCAAACCTCTACCAACTTATTATGTTGTTTAACTATGTTATTTGTATTAGAGGGAATTACTCAGCAGCACTGATTTCATGCTCCTTCGCCTAACACAATGAAGAAATATACCTAATGAGTCATTATCAAGTCCCTTAAATACCATATGCTTCCAATTCTGTCTTTTCATAGAAATAGTTGGATTTAACTAGCTCAATTTTCCTCTGGGCACCTTCGTTTGAAGTTTCCTTTTTTAAACAATTCTCCCTTAAGAACAAGTCCTGGTGCCCAACAGTGTACTCAGCTCTGAGTAAGAATTGTGGCTTTGTGCTGTGTAACTAAAAAGCAACCACTGCAAAGACTCTGAGTCACAGTGAGCGTGTCTGCGTGTGAGTCACCACATTTGAATAAGAACCCAGAGACCCAGACAGAAAGAGGCATTGTGATTGGGAGGCACACTTGACCTCCTCTCCATCAGTATAATAACACTTTTCCTGCAAGAGAAATGTGTGGTGTGTGTGTGCGTCTGCAATGAGTTAAGCTCTGACACATGGCATCATGTCCACCCACATCATGCTATTCAGTGAGATTCTTTGTTTTACCTGTGTACACCAAGAAGACACAGAGACTGATAGAGCCTACAGAAAAAGGCCCCCGGACTTTTAAGCTAATGGTGATTTCAAAGGAGGACGTTCATTTGTACTCTCATCAAATCACAGTCCTGGGTTGGTAGGTGGAAACATATTTTTTTTAAATCCCTTTTTCCCCTTTTGACAACCTGTGTGCATGTAAGGCCATTTCCTTTAATTAAAAGTATTTTACTGCACTTGACTGTAACTGGCGATTTATTTATCACAGCAAGGGTTAAGCCCACATTCCCCCTTAAGTGCAATCCCAATTCAAGCATTAAAAACTGGACGTTGGGAAATGTGGTTCTCGGGCGTAAGTGAACAATCTATAGAGGTGCTTTAGTGATTAACCACATACCAGTCATATTAGTGGTTAAAACTGCACACTTACTCCAGGATCCAATGCTTTAGCGCACATTAGAGCTGAGTGAGTTGCCCATGAAGGGTATTAGGGAGATCATGTGACTCCACTTTTTTTCATGTCTAGGAGCTAGCACAGAGGTTGAGACTATTGGCCAGCACTGACTGAACTGAGGGACGGGTCAAGACTTAGCAAGGACTCCGTCTCTCTTGACGTAAAGCCTCCTCAGCATGTGACACACCGCGTGCGTGCAGAGTGGTAACACATGCTGAGTTTAAATGTGGCACATGTAGGACATACACAAACCATTCCACAGGAGTGCATGTGCGCACACATCACCCGACACATCAAATTAGTGTCCATACTGCCCTAGCCCACCCGCTCTCTAACTGGTCACAGTTACACAAGAGGGCGATTAACATGAATTCTATTTCTCCTCTGTATGCTAGAAGTGAAGTGTAATAATGAACCCCCCAGGAGATGCAGACACTGATGGCTCACCATCTAATTGCACTTCTTTTTTCATCAGCGGAGTACACGACCTCTTCCTGTATGAAACCCACACGTCCTGTTCACCGCCACCAGTTTCTCTTTTCCCACATCTCTGTTACTTTCTCCGCTTTAATCTGTCCCTGCCCAACTGTCAGTGCCTCACCGTTTTTTAGTCCCCCTTGTTTCTTAATCGGTATAGCTGCCAGCTTAAACCACTTTATTCCTCTCTCTCCGTTTCTATTCTCGTCTCTGTGACCCCCCCACCCTTCCCCTCCATCACTGGTTCTCTCTTTAGTGCAGATGTGCCCCTGGTCAGTCATGACCTGGCTGAGAGACAACAGAAGTGACTTTGAGACTAGCAGCCTTGTTTTTACGAACACACAGAGCTACTCTTGATACTGAGATACTCAAATGCACACTTGCAGGATCTATCTGGGTGTTACCATGGACGTCACAGATCCTCACAGCTATTAAGCAGCCATTAATAAAATCGCTTGGGTTAACCACAATTAATTACAGCTAAACATTAAACTGCAAGATACTCAATGACATGTTAAACACACTCTTGTTGAATGTGTACATTAATTTGATGTCCAGCAGGCAGTACGTTCATGTACCTTCGTTTCGTCTGTGCTATTTGGTGAGTTAGCGATGTGTTCAGCCACATCAGGCTCAAGGCTGTCTTGACAGTCGGTCTCCTCTCTCTCAGGGATGGACATCAGAGAGGAGTCATGAGCAGGCTTCCCCTGAGCAATCTTTTTGGCCTCTCTGATACACAAAGACATATTAAAGTTAAGCGCACATGCATGCGTCATACAGTATCATCATCATCATGCTATATATGCACCTCAATTCTTATGGTAACATAAGCAATACACCATAACACTGAGAAATAAATCATATGTGCAACATCATAGTCATCAAATGACACCCGAAGAAAATTTCTACCATAAGACAGCTTTGAACGGTCATGTGTGTCACTGTGCTGTTCAAGGGAGAAAAGGAAAAGCTGTTTTCTTCCCATCTTTTCTCCACAGGGAGGTCAGAGAACAGGTTAGCTAATGGCTAAATGAGCAACGGAACAGAAAGGCATAGATGATACATCTCGTTTAATTCCTCCGTTTTAGATCATCTCAGGGTACATACAGCTCTGGGCTTGAGCCAACGCTGCTCTTGATGTGGTAGGATAAAAAAGGGCTGGCAACCTCAATGAACTGCTCTGGTTTTGACAAAGGAGGCTCTGCAAAAAAGAGAGAAAAGGAAAAAAAATCCTCATGCACCATGCCAGCACTGCTTTTTTCACTTTGACTCTTACTGCATTTTTATGTCTTTCACTCAGAGATCAGCTGATGTCAGATACACCCGAACAAGCAGCTATTTAGAATAGAGAAATATTGTACCTCTCCACCTTCTATTTTCATTTCAGCATGTGGTACTGTATGCCCTCTGTGCAGTCGATCGCAAAAGCTCCTGCATTAACACTCACCTTCTGTTCGAGTCATAGTTATTTATGACATTCACCTACATGCTATCACATAATTTGTACTTTTGTATCTGTTTGATATCCTCCTCTACTTCTTCCTCATGGATTTCACTAAATCACAGTTTTTTAACCAAAGTAAATTTTAACATTTTTTTAAATGTCCTGCTTCCATCTCTGTCTCATACTCACTCTGTGGTTCATCAGTGACTACAGTCTCCTTGCGCTGGCGCACGAGTTTCCACGGGGGCACGGGTAGTGGTTGGGGTGGTGCCTCTAGGGGGCATGAACGGATTCTGCTCAATAGGGCAATGTGGCTGTACAGCTGGGACAAATTGTACCGACGAAGCACCTCTGAGTTATCAGCCTGCGATTCAGCATATAGACAAATTCACAGAAAAGAAACTACATGCAGTACTTATGCTCATATAACAACTTTGTCCATTTTATACTAAGAAATGGTCTTATATTAAAGAATTAAAAGAACTTCCATCAAAGGGTGAGTAGTTGTGAGGGAAATGTCTGATATGAAATAACTGACCTTTTCTTTAAGACTTTGTTTTGATTGGTTACTAGTCCTTCTCTCCATACAGTGGAGTTGAATGTATATGGGTGCAAATGTGTCATATAAGTGTAATGAATGTGTGTGTGTGAATGTGAAGCATTCACTACAGCAGGAATTGTGAGTAGACATACCATTTGGCAAAACCCAGTGGAAGTGTTGGTTGGTTGAGGAGGGTAGTAGCTGGCACAGACCACAACCTCAGAGATACCTTAGGAACACACAAAAACTAGGTAATCTAAGTAAGAAAATTATACAAAAATATTCACACATTACTTGGAGTAATGCTGAGTGAATCCTCCGAGATGTGAAAGCAGCGCGGGCCTTATTTATACCACAGGTATATATTTTTATATAAATATTTATACCACAGGTATAAATAAGGCAACAAGGGAAGTGAATAGGTTATCTATGGATGGCTGTGTCTTCTATAGTGCATGATAGAGTTTACTGCATAAGGGACACATGGGCCAGTAGACATGGAAAATCTTTTAGGACCATGGTGAAAGAGATGGGAGCACTGCCATACAAATATAAAGGCTATGCATGAAGAACTGAATAGGGAAGTGGTTCTCACACTGCATAGTGATTTATGCATACATTATATTTATCTGGATAACAGTAAGCATGGAAACAGTGAGAGAGTGTGCATGTGTTTTTGTGTTAACATTGCATTTCCCAAAAAAAAGATAAAAACAAATTTGTAGCCCAATAGCCCAATTGTGAGTATGATGGGGTTATTTCTTCTTTGATTTAATGGGATGACCTAAACAATCCATCCCCCCACCTCAGTCCCATCTTCATCAGATAACCACACTTAACTTAAGAAGCGCTTTTGCCCTATGTGTACATCAAATAATTCACCCTGCTACTGCTCCCTCTGCTGGTTTATTTATACTCCTCCGTACATGCATTAACTCTTGCTGTACTTCATAATACATGAGCTAAGGAAAACAGGAAGTGCTGCATGATATGACAAGGAGGAGGCAGCTGATGCTGCTGACTGATGGCAGACCAGACGAAACTAAAGAGCGGTAATGATAATATTGCCGTGGCCTACGTGTTATTACTGCTATAACAAAACAGAATCATTGATATGGTAAGTGCAAGTTTCTGGGATAATTAAATATTTAGTGTCATACTCTATGCTAGTTGAATTATGGATGCATAGGGAGGAAAACAGTCTGAACACACTGCATTCCCATACATAAATACATATACACACAGCAGGTTACAGATATACAAACATACTTATATACAGTATACTCAGGTGTGTATATGATAAAGTAGTGCACTAAGCCACAAACATAGACTGGTGATCAAAATCTAATAGATAATTGAGTCAACTGACTCAGTCAGTTACATGTAGCCTAATTATTATAGTGCATAATAGTGTATTATTGAAATTCATGTTTGCAGATGTGTGTGTGTGTGTCTGTGTCTGACTGTGGCGTGGTTCAGGCACTCACTTGTCTCTCCCTCTGGATGCAGGCTGCTGCTCTCATTTAGACTGGAATCGCCACCTGAAGGTGGATCTGCAGTCTGAGGCTTTGTCTCTGGCAAACTCTTATCCTCGGGTGTAAACATGGGAATTGCATCTTGCAAGATATCCCAGATTTTTCCCAGATTTAAAGTCCTGAGGGGGCGAGTGTAAAAGAAAATATGACTATGAAATGATATGATATAGTTTATAGTATTTAAATTTTTAAAAAGCTTTATATTTATTTTTCAGGATTTGCTATGACTTCTAACTTGCCCAGTCTAAAAATTCAACTGTTATATGAGCAAACAAGCAGTGATGTCAAGCTCTCATGTCTGTTGTTTAGCCCTCACAACACCATGACAGCTCTTGTTGTAATGTTTGTATTGTGTCTGCTTCCAGTACAATGTGTTCTGGCATTTACATCAGCATTTCTACCTCACTTGAAAACAAAGCGAGTTTGTACAAGCTTCTCCCCCAATGTTAACATGTCCTTTAGACTGTATTTTTACTGAAACTCACTGACAAAACAAAGCACAATGACAAAACAAGTATAGTGTAAATCTGAAGGAACAACAGTATCTAGCAGTTGACTCCTTATCTCTCCTGATTACTGTTATCCAGGACTACTTCCTTCAGTTTACATACCAGACACAGTAACCATTAACTTTGTGATTAGAAAGTGAAAGCTAGAGAGTCGTGTTATCCTATTTGTATGACATCACTTGAAAGTCACTGAAAGGAACACATTAGTGATTTTAGCCTGGCAAGTCATGTGAGGACAAGAACAAAAAAATCCCCATGTGGTTTTTATCTGCAGAGCCCAACACTGCCAGCTATATCTGCTGCCCACTGGTTATAAGTCAGGCTTGAATTACACAATGTACTTCCCCTTTTAAATTGGCTTCAGGCTGGGGTTGATCTCCAAAATTACACAAGCCCAAAAATGTGTCCTTCAACTCTTTTTGGCTCAGCAGTCATGACTGGACATAAGAGTTTGTGAAAATGCAGCAAAATTTTGCCTTTTCGAAATATGTAGGTATGGATATATTTTCTGGAACACAGCAAAAGCTTGATTCTAAATGTCAGTCAGACCATTGGCATAAGAAATCAATGGATATTCAATCAGCTGCCATTGCAAATTGAAAAGCAAAGGAAGAGTCAACCTCCTATCAAAGATCCCATAAAGAGGACCATATGTTTAGATTTGAGGACATGTAACTGAAGACTACTAAGATGAGAGAGACAGAAGAGAGGACCTTCTCAATGACGATCTTACTTTACACGTAGCGATTCTAAGAGCCGGCCAGCGGGGCTGTGGATCATCTTGTCCATCTCTCCACAGACATCTGACCATTGACTGAAAAAAACAAACATGAGGAAATGATTAAAGCAACAATTCATAAAAAGACAAATGCAGCAAACTCAGCACTCAAATTATGTAACAATGGATATATTCTCTGGAACAGAACAAAGGATGTTTTCTATTGATTCTAAATATCAGTCAGAACAATGAATATCCATTGATTTCTTATGCCACCAGCTTCCATTAGCAATAAATACACTAATAATACAAAACCACACATCTACATACAAGATCATCGGCAATTTTTTTACCCACACCATAGGTTAGAATTGCTCTTTTGGAGAGACAGTGTAAAACAGTAGACAATGTAAATAAAACATTATTTATTGGAATGTTTGGCTGTGCACACAGAATTGCACACCCATGTGTCAGAAATGAATCTGGAGCACAAACACAGTCATGCTCTACGCCTGTATGTGTTGAAAGATTCCCCAGGCAACTCACTAACAGCAGCTAACCTGCTGAGCTACAGAGAATAACATTCAGTGTTTCCACTGCAAAACACTGTTGGCCCATTAAAGTTCCATCAATGACAAGCTGAGATCCTCCCCAGCACACAGCCTCTCCTCCCCCTTTATTATTTATTATATGTGTGTGTGTGTGTGTGTGTGTGTGTGTGTGTGTGTGTATAACCCCTTCTTTCCATTTTAGACATCAGTAATTGTCTTAGGAAGCTCTACCTTTCTATTCTGCAGCTGACAAAATAATATTAATACGAGCCAATCTGGTTTTGCTGCAGTGTACTGTCAAAAATGCACACTTCCCTCTCTGGGATTCAGTTTTTGTTCTTTGCAAATTGAAAAGCAAAAGGTAGAGATGTCAACCTCATAGCAAAGATCCCATAAAGTGGACCATATGTTTAGTTTTGAGGATATGTAACTGAAAACTACTGAGATGGGACAAACAGAGACAGAAGAGAGGAGCTTCCCAATGACGATCTTACTTTAAACATAGAATTTCTGGGAACCAGCCAGTGAGGGTGTGGATAAAGGTGAACTCGCTCATCTCTCCATGGACATCTGACCACTGACTAAAAAAAACAAACATGAGGAAATTATTTAATCCAACTGCAACAGTTGATGAAAAAAGACAACTGCAGAAAATTCAACACTTTAAACCAACCAAAGAGGCACTGACACACTCAACTGGAACCTCATAATTGATATCATACAGATTCTATTTTGGTGCACATGAGAAAGATTATGATAAGCAACTGACAAGGAAAATACAGACATGACTAAAATTGTGAAGGACTGTATAGCTTTGTATAACCAGTCTGAACTGTTTCTACTTCCTATGTATCTGAATGTTAGTGATACAGGCTCAGGTGATGCTCTACATCAAGTAAGGATTCTTATAAAGCTCCACGGCAGATTTTCAGACTGTGCCTGTAACCGTCATACCTAAATTTGAACTGAAACTGATGGCTGCCACTGCTCTAATTGGTCCTCTTGGGATCCTGTGGCCAATCTGATCCACAGCTGTGACACCGGAGGAAGCTAAATCAATTCAACTTGATTGGTTATGTCATTATCTGTAACTGCTACAAAAACAAAACCTACTTAGCATGAATGTGAAGGAGCCCTGAAACTGAGTCTTAAGAGATCCAGCAAGCACCTGAGCAAAGTTTTGGTTCAGTACAAACTACTTTTCTCTAAGACAAGTGTTTCCCAACTCCCTGCTACAGTTTAAAAATGCTTTAAAAGCTTCTATTGGAACCGTATAGTAACTCACTTTGTGTTGGCCACTTTAATCAGAGCCTTAGCCAACAACAGTGGCCAGAGTTCTGAATGACACGTGGAGGCTGGTAGGAGAAGGTTATTTTCTTCATCAAATGGCATGAAGTCATCAACTGTTATCTTCCTCCAACAACCCTGAAAAATAAGTTACAGACAGTTACGTGATTTAAATGTTTTGGACTGATGAGGGAGCTCCTCTCAACTTCCTCATCACATAGTCCATTGTGTCGGGAGGTCAAATGCATTTTAAGAAATTAAATCACAATAAGCACTGCAAGTGAACTCATCATCACAAACGCTCCAATCTGTGGTTTATATTTATGTTCCATATAGCATTAGCCACCTTATGCTTGCATCTTGTGTGTGGTGTCAGAGCTTGTGACATACACAGCAGTGCAGTGCTGTGTTTGCTGGCTGTCTGGGGGAGTTCCACACTGATATAGGAAAATGCAGCAAAAGCAGGTGATAATCGGACTGACTGTTCACAGCTGTGCCTCTGTTATCTATGAGAGCAGCGTGCACAAGCCAAGCAATCCTATATACGGTGCAGGCGATCACACTCCTTTTCTTGCTTCCTCCGCTTTCTTGTCAAACCATCGCCCCAAGGAAGACCTTGATGTGTTTGCAGATGGGGTAAAATACAGTGCAAAAGGGCGAGTTGGAGGACAGAGGAAGAAAAGCAGGCACGTAGAGACAGGATTGAAGTTTGGTACAAACAAGGTGACAAAATAAAAAAGGGAAGGATATTCATAGTGGCGTAAATTAGGTAACGATAAAATAAAATTGTGGAGGAAGAATAGAGGATCAGACAAGCGGGGAGAAATGGAGTAGCCTATGAGCAAAAGCACAGAGGAAGCAGGAGCAGGAGTTGGGGGCTGGGTGCTTAATGCCATCTCAACAGCCATCTGTCAGTGTGCTCTGGTTGGCACGGGGACTGCTGCCTACAACCGTGTCATGCTTGTTTGTCAAGGCAAGACACAAAACGCCATCACTTTTAGCTGTGTCTGTTTTTACTCTCACTGACCCACATTGTTGTGCAGGAAAACAGTCCCTTTCTGCAATGACACAAAAGATGTAGTTCACTACCTCTGTGGAAAAACGACACACATTTGAAACTCCAAGGCCACTTGTCACTTGAAGCTTTCTCCCAATGCAACGATGCCCTCCATTTAGAGACAAACATTTCTTACATTTACTGACAGAAATGGATGTAACCAAATGCATCAAGCCATCCCAGGGTTGTGCCTTTTTCCCTAGACTTACTAGACATCAATACCCAACTTGTGCCTGGCTCTCTGGGAAGCGGCTAACTCCCGTTAAGCCATATCTTTTCATCAATGGCAATGGATGAAGCCCTGCCACTTTTGGAAGAGCGGTGAGACTGATTGATTTGAGCTTTGAGTGGATAAGGATTTCTCACCCCCCCCCCACCAACTCCAAGTGAATCTAAATTTCCTTCTGATCCGCTGCACCCTACGAGTCGACAGAACACTACTATGCAATTTGATGTCATCTATCGCCTAAGGCATGTCGCTACAGTAGAGGTATGATTAACAAAATAGCGCTGTGACACAACCACTACCACTCTCTGTAAGGATGTCATTAAAAAAGATTTCTACCTTTTTTTCATACAATGTATACAGAACAAAAAGCCATTTCCAAATTAGGTTTACATATATACATTTGTGTGAATGGGTGTTTGCATGAGTCCATTTCAAGCTTACCATCCAGTAGAGCTTGACCACGTACTTTCCATAGTTGTTGTAGAGTGGCACATGACCTTTCACCACCTTACACATTGAGTAGATGTGCTCCCATGGATTCCATCTATTTTGTTCTGTAGATGTGCTGTTACACTCTGTCCAAACAATATAGATTTCACTGATGATCCATCTCATCAGCTAGATTGTAGGGGGAGAGAGGGGAGAATAAAAGTAATCATGCGTGTAATAACCCCAAACTACTCTTTTAATCTATATATCGAAGCATCAATCGCTGATCTATCATTCACAAACTCAATAGGGCACTGCATTACCCTGGTCTAATTCATTTCTGTCAGTCAAACATCACCCTATCTGACAAGCGAGTAGGAGAGAAGTAGAAAACGAACCTCGCTGCACATGAGATGATCGTTGGGGGTGATAAGGTCAAAGGTCCTTTGATTTTCAACTACAACGGGACGCTAAAAGAGATGACATCCTTGTTTTCAGCGTGGGCACAGATTAATACGTTGACATGAATAAATTACATGTTGATACTGACAAGCAGATAAGTGAAATGTTTACATTTTGTTCGCATAAGTTGGACAGTTACCTTATTCACAATAAACTCTGCGGGGCGTTTCCAGGACTGCACCTTTAAAGATGGAGGAAGAGAAATGTTTCCCTCTGGATCTTGAAAACACGACTACAGACACAATCAAGAAAAGTTTATGAGAAATTCATTACCACATTAACAACAAACAACATAACATCAAAACTTATATCAGCTGTAAAGCTGGATTGATGGAAATAATTCATTGTATTTGATGCATTTGAACTAAATATGAGTTTGTTTTTTCCCCCATATTTACAGGAGTTGGTTTCTTGCTCTTTTCAGCTCCTTTACCGTCCCACTTCTCCTTGTTGACATCTGCGTCGCTCCACTCAGGCCAAATGGTCCACCCACTTCCTGCCAGGCTCTCGGAGGAAGTGGCATCCCGGGACCCTGCCCTGCAGTAATGACACGGAGACGTTAGCTTCTTGTGTTAGCTTCCCCTCTGTCCGGGTTTAGCAGTCAAATTAGCTAGCTGCGAAGCAGATATCCACTCTACTGTACACAAACCAAATCTCCTGGCTTATTCTCGTGGAGAGAATGGTATTAACTCATGTAGCTGACTGTTAAGACAAAACGAACAACAAATACTCGTCTGACTGTATTATTTTGGTAGTTAGGAAGAAACACGGCCATAACTGCAGCGTTAAGCTAACAGCAGGTGGCCTTAATTGATGCTGATTAGCGACATGAAAGTCAAACTCACGCCCTCTGTCGGTCGGATGAAGACACTCGGCTGGAGGAGGATAGCTTTTTCTTTGACTGTGACTTCGGCATGTTGTTGCTCTTCGGGTGTGGGGGGCGTGGCGAGAAACTTTTTTTTATTTTATTCAACTTTTATTCTCTTCCTGGCAAGAAAGCTTGTCAAGGAAGAGAGAATCCTCTGGTTAAGTAACACGGGTCAATAATAGTAGTATAAGGTGGTTATGTACAGTACAAGGCGGTTGTGACGTCACTATAACCCCAAAGGAATGTTGGCATTAAAGCGTCGTTATGTGACGTCATAACGTCAATAAAGCCGCATTAAGGGAACATATATATACTACACAAGGATCACAGACAGGCCTCGAGGCGTCGTGTCGCGTGGAGGAAACATGCAGGAACCTCCACTATCAACCAGCGCCGCGGATCATTTAGTGGCGAGACGTGGTTCTACCTCACCGGTCCGGAAACGGTTCGGTTCCGACAAGACTGACGTGGGTCCAAATAACGTTCTCTGCGAGATGTGCCGAAGAACGGTCGCCAGTCGGGGTCATTTGTTAGCTCCTGCTCGCACAGTGTTTCCCATAGACATGATGGTGTTTCCCCCTGAATGTCATAGCAGCGACGCTGTGGGTCGGTAACCTAGCAACGCTGGGTGTGGGGGGGCGCGTGCTCCCCGGAAGAAAAATAATCCTGTAACTGGTGACTACACACGTGTGTGTGTGTGTACATTTCATTCCACAAAACAAACCGGAAGTCACCAGTGTTTATTTAGTGTTTTTTTATTTAGTATTTTTATATATATATATATTTGTTTGTTTATCCTAATCCTTCAGTGCCATTCTGTCTGTCTGAACTGCAGTGCATTGCCTGAAGTCTGAAGCCACCATGTTGTCTAAACGCAGCATTGCAGCACCACTTATCAGAAACACACAAATACACTGCAAGAAAAGAAAAAAAGAAAAAAGAAAGTCAATTTATATACTGTCAACATATAGAGCCTGTGTTAAATGCATGGTGAAGTGCTTTATGCAGGCCTCTACACATTACTTATTGTCATCAGAGCAGTAAGTAATGGAGGAGCCATTACTTACTGCTCTGATGACAATTAGATGTGTGGAGGAGCACAAGCTGGGGTGTTGAGAGCATAGTGTCTGCTGACTATCACACACTAATTCGTGAGTGGAGTCACATGATCTCTCTTACACACACACACACACACAGGGCATGAGTTGTAACAGTCACACATCTTTACACAGACTTTATCCATAGTCATTTGTGCTTACGACTTTTGCTAAGGGATGTTTAACCCTTACAGTGCAGAGTTTCCCGGGTCATTTTAAACATGTAAAACATGTTTATTCATTTAGATTAACTACACACATTCTAATTACTAACACACAAGACAAATGTGTTAAAATGTTTATTTTGTTTTGTTGTGTAGGTTTTAAGTATTTTCACATGTAAACTTAATTGCATTGCCGGGTTAAAAAAAAAAACTTCATCTCTTTGAACACTTTGAACAAATTATCCATATGTACAAGTGTACAAGTGTCGCCCTCATCTCACCAGCTATATAATGCAATAATACCTCTACATTGTTATCATGGCGGACAATCAAACACATTTCTGTGTCTGATTTGTTACCTTCATTAGAGTTTTTCTTCTGAAATACAGCATTTTCCATCTCAGTCACTTTAAAGACTCACCCTTCTATTAAAATATAAAGGTGTGGTATGATGGCACACTGTCCTAAAGATTAACACAACATTTGGACGACAAATAATGACAACGATGAGCTACAATGACACTTTTATATTGCTTAACTGTCACGCACATATGAGAACACAAGCAGGCAGGATGGATGCCTATAGGGCAGTAATGTCCGTGTTGACTGGAGAACCACTTAAAACCAAACAATGAAGCGTTTAGTTTCACTTATATGACACAGATACTGAGAGGAAATGAACCAAAGTGACATCGATTAAGAGGCTAACGGTTTGTTTTTGTTTTTGTTTCTCAGAGCATAGTTTTCATTCCTTCTCAGTTGTGGTGCCATCCCGGGCTTCGGAGGCTTACGGTGCAGGATGAGGACCAGTGGGGTTCGAGTGCTGGAGGCTGGGCAGAATTCGGACCCTGTGGTTTGGAGGTGCGGGACAGTAAGACTGATACAGCACAGTAAAGGCAATGAAATATCAAGAGATAAAATGGGATTCTGTTGTGGATTCTGCTGGAGTGAGAAAACTTGGACGTGCACGTCATAATGGGCAGGGGTGCAGGTAGACGTTGCTCCTGGAGCTTTGAAACCCCAAAAAAATTCATATTCCTGTCCTCTGACGGGCAGCAGTCGAGGGCTGAGAACCACAGGATGGGCACAGGCCTGAAGGGGGCGGATGTGAGTGGACAGAGCGTTAGCAGCAGCCCGGCTTGCTCTCAGCAGCCACAGTCTCCTGGTCCAGTTTGACCCGGTCCCCGTTGCTCTCCTCGTACGGCAAACCCTTGTCGTTAGCCAAGATATTTTCCACCAGGAAGCGCGCCGCCTCGTCCACGTTGATGTTGTCCTAGGCAGAGGTCAAAAGAGCAGGTCAGCGAGGTGATCAAACACTGAGACAGTGCAAACATTAGTCCTTGTCCTTGCTTCTGCTCACCTGTCACTCTGCAGGATATTTAATCTGTGGCAGTGTGTGGCCACATGTCACATAAGTGTAAACCTAATTAAACCTATTATAATTGCAACATTTAATGGGCGCATGTTGATTTTCTCTAATTTTACTATTTCAACTGGGTAAAATCTTAAGCGCACACACAGACCCACAGGTATCGTACATGAATGCTCTGATTCCACTCCTACACTGACCTAAAGGCCACTGAACTCTTTATGTGTATGATTAAAGGGGCACTCCGTGTTTCGCCTCTTCAAACAGAGAGCGAGTGTGCTACTCTTGGAAATAATCCCAGTCACACGGTGGTGGGGGCTGACATGGCACAAATAACAACACAAATGCTTGTCGCAGTCACAGAAATAAAAGCCAGACAGGCTTTGAACCACACAAACACACACACACACACACACATTGCATATTTCACATGACAGCACGTGACACAGCTGGAGAGCCTCAGGTTATTTGGAATGAGATAATGAAGTTAACTCTGGTTGCCCGAACTCAAAACATTCCTCAGCTAGGAAGTGAACTCGACGGTGTGTGTGTGTGTGTGTGTGTGTGCTAAAGGTTAGAAAAATCAGTTACAGTTGGGTGTAATGGGACTTGAGGACTTTTGATCTTTCTAACTCGTGTGAAATCAGCTGGTTCGACTTTGGTTGAGCTTTTGCAGAAACGAGAGGCGGCCAAAATCCCACTTAAGCACAAAAGCAGAAGTGTGAGTGCACAGTTTAAAACCCTCGACTGCTGTGACACCAGACTTGTGACACCATGACAACTGTTGAGGCAAAACACCGCAAAACATTATCTTCTGGGGCCCTGTCCCCCGAACATCTCCAGGCCGCAACATCAATCAACGTCAGCCAATACCGTATCACCCCAGCTGTCCAACACATCTGTGCACTGGTTTGAGAGAGAAGTGTCCACTGATGTTACGCATGATCGGCACAGACAGCAGGATGATTTCAACAAAAACAAACATTTAATTCTGGATTATTATTTCCAAGCTGAATTACAAAAATGTAATACTGAATCTTGATTCAGCGCCCAACACACACCCATTACTACACGTCACCATTTAACCAACACCACACTATCATTACATAACTCTAAACTGAGCACAGCAATAACCTCTGAGGATTTCCTGTTTGTCACGAGAAGCAAAGAAGCCATTCAGTAAAATGACAAAATATTTTCACAATAAAAGCCTGGTGGCTCATCTACACTATGTCCACTATAAACTATGATCACTTCTTATTCACTGTAAACAATGATGCTACTGAACCATGGCTTAAAAGGTCGACTTAATAGTAATTAAACATAAAGAACCATCTAACAGAAAAGATTAATTAAAAAAAATAGTCCTGTCAAACAGATATTTTGAAAATGCATGTAAAACCACATTGGTCTTTTCCGTATATGTGAGCCATGTACATGCTTTTCTGTACAACGTCTAGGCCTCTCACCTTGGCCGAGGTTTCGAACCAGCCCAGAAAGCCAGTCTCTTTGCAGAAGTTGTCCATTAGGGCTGTGTTGTTGGAGCTCTCTTTCTTCTGGTCACATTTATTGGCGAGCAGCACAGAGGGGATGGGGTTGCCGTTAGCCAGCTTCACCTTGCTGTCCAGGTCGTGCTTCCACTTGGACACGGCTTCAAACGTGGAGCCCCTTGTCACGTCGAACACCACAAACGCCCCCACCGCCTCTTTGTAGTAAACCCGCGTCATGTTCCCGAATCGTTCCTGACCTGGGGAATGTGGGGAAAAAAATACCATGGGATATTTGCATTTTAAAAAATGCTAATCAACAGGCTTTTGGATTTGTGAGTGATCTAAAAGAAAATAGGAAGTTATGACTCCAACACAACAAATTAAAACTAAACGTCTGAACCAAAACAGCTTTATTAAGTTGAAACAAAAATTAAATAGCAAAACATTCAAGTTTATAGGATTCAAACATGTGGAACATGATCATGATTGGATTCATCATGACAAGTTCACATTCCCTGGAATTTTTTTGATACCTTAGTGAGTCTGGAAGTGAGAAAATAGTTCCAGGAAAAGCACATGGACGGGCCCTTAAGCCCGATCACACCCACTAATAGTTGCTGTGCACTGAGGCATAGGGAGCCGTCCCGCAGCAGGAGGAGTGACTCTCCACACAGACGTTCAGCTGGTGTGCGTCACCTCTGGTCACATCTGACACTGTCTTAGTTTGACTCCCAGCACCGTGCAACCTCTCTGGACTGGACCCTGCTCTCCGCTCAGAGCCCATTAGAGAGAGAGATAATGATCTGTGACTCAGTGGTGGTTAAAAATGAAAATAGTAAACCGACACTGGTAAGACTTGTTAAAAATAATAATAAAAAATATTGTTTTCTGACAGAGAAACACATTAATACAATAATAAAACTGAGGTGCAGGATTCTGGACCTTTTTGTTGTGCATTTTGCACACGTGCGCACAATGTTGCACAAGCTTCCAAATGTACTTCCTGTTTTTCAACACCGCACCACTGAAAGTCCATTGAGTTACTAAGTTTGCTAAAAAAATGAAAAATAAAACGCACAAAATGAATTTTCATGTGTCACTTAAACACAGGTTTTGCTGTAAAACACACCTGTAGCAGAATCCAAAAACAGATGTGTTTTTTATTCTATATCTTCTATCTTTTGTTGCCACAGATTAGAGAAGCTGCTCATATAATTTATTTAATTATCTATCAGGTTGGCGTTGAGCGTTTGACAGATTCAGTTTTGCCACACTGCTCCAATTTCTTAACGTCTAGAGGGGTTAAGTGTCATTGCACTTTCAGTCACACAGTTAACAGACTCCACTCGAGTCGACTTACAAAATACAGCACGAACCAGGAAAAGGTTTGAGGAAGTGCGAGCACGGCTTCTCCCGGCATACTTTCACTTTCCTGTAGGTGCTTACCCAACCACGCAGGAGTGGCACAGTGCGGGTGTGAGCGAGAGAGTGAATACAGCGTAGGGCCCACAGGCCTGACGGTAATTGCTCATTATTGAGAGTCTAATTTTAGCCGATATAACCCCAGGTAAAGTCACCGGAGACGCGGCACACAGGGATAAAGAGCCGGCAGGTTGAAATAAGGCCTTGCAGTCCTCATCCAGCCTGTAGAGTGGAGCCATAGGCAGGAATGAACCAGGTCTGCCGCTGCCCAACCAAACCGTTCAAACCAAAACAGAGTTCAGACTTCCGATTGTTTACATCATGAAAAGTTCCGTCGGCATTATCTAATTCTCTTGTTTTGGATCCACAATGAAGCTGATCAATACTGAGAGAACATACAATCATTTATTTGTCTTAGGAATCGAGTTCTACAAGCACTCAGGAGGCCACAACAGCCAACACACTGATTTCCAGAGGCCTCCAGTCCTTATTGCCTGGTCGATAGTCTGGGGGTGTTAACCTCTTTCCTCCTGGGAGAGAGCTGGCTGGATGGAAAAGACCCTCATGGAGCGATTCTACCAATCAATATCACCATTAAGTGATTGCAGAAGCCCGTGTGCACTCACGTACACACCCGTGTATGTGGTGCGGGGGGTAATTGGTTATGTGGTGTATTGATAATGTGGTGTGATTTCACACACAAGCCACAAATGTTAAATGGCAGAAATGACAATGTCTGACATTTCAAGAGTCATTAAGTCCTGACAGTCCTTCAAAAACAAAACAAACACACACTCACACATTTACAGCGTAAATTACACTACTTTTAATTATGCAATTAAAAAACACACTAAAAACTAAAAAAAAACTGTATATAACATTTAATCAACCATACAGCAAAAACAATGTGTGTTTTTGTTGATGACATTCTCACAGCAAAGATCAGGCATTAATAGCTTCACGGGTCTTTTTTTAAAAGGCCTGACTCCAAGACCACAGGAGAGGTCATAGGTCAAGAAAGTCAGCTCGATCAAAGTTGTTTTTTTTTCCTACTGGTAATGAGACAGATGTCCATAAAGCTGACGGTAATATCAATACCAGTGGTATTCCTTTGTCCAAAGAATGCAGGACAAATAAAATTACACTAAAATCCTGTGTCATAAAAAGAATGTGTGTCATACGCTGCTAATCCAATCAGCCTGAAACGCAGGCATGGAATGAGCTGTATGAACAATGGTGTATTTACACAGCGGATGCCACGGAGGAGCATGAGACTGCAGCAGGGAACAAAGACGTGTGCACAACATGAGGCAACAGCCTGCAAACTAACGAGAGAGAAAGTCTGGGTCTGTCCACATGAGAGAGAGAGAGAGAGAGAGAGAGAGTGAGAGAGAACGACTGTGGAATTTCAAAGGCTTTAAAACAAGGACGTTTGGGCTGGGTCGACCATGGCGATGAATACCAGTGCTCGACCTCGAGTGCAATTAGGCTCTTTCTGGTTATGGACATGTGAAATCTGCGGTCACCGAACCAGTGGATGAAACCAGACGCTTTTCATTACGGCCGCCGTATCATCTCTGTTTGTTGTGTGGGAGAAACGGAGAGAAAAAGCAAAGTCTCATCATTATCTATAGCCCTAGCAACCCCGGTTTCCTCCACGGTCGCACATATCGCCATCCTGTGGGTGGGTTGCCATAGAAACTGTCCAAGCCAGACAAGGCAGCAGCAACAGCAGCAGTCTCCGTCTGTTGTCAGGAGGCAACTGGCTGTGCAACTTCCCCGCTCGCCCTCCCAACGCCACTGAAATAACAGCGAGGCAACGCGGGGCTCGGCCGTTAGCGCGGTTCTCGCCAAACACATGACTGGCACATTCAGCAGCGCGTTAGCTGTGATACATGCTGACAGAAGGAGACGGCAATTCCTCCTGTAAACGTCAATAACAAAAGAGAAATTTGTTTTTTTTTCCTGGAAAGTCTAAAAGTTTCCACAATGGGAACAACTGCATTCCATACATCCCATTAATGTGGCGTGTTGGCTCCCACAAGGTGCTGCTGTGTTTACTCTGAGCCATGGTGGTAATCATCCTGTCCCACATCCAGAAGAAAGTAGCAATTCTGGGTGACAGTGGGTGGAGATGCCACACGCTTCACACTGACTTCCATGGTGCCCCCCCCCCCAATCTTCTGCAGGCCTCTGATTACTATTATTCCAGGCTGTAACCATTATTAAGGTTGGTAAAAGACAACGTGAGTCTGAGGTTGCTCACAGTGTTGCCAAGAAGATCAGTCCTCCTCCATTCCTGCACGATCAAACGCCTTAAATATACCTCCAGCTTTCGCTCGTTCACACCCACACACCTTTCATTACTGAGTTCATCCTCTGGGGGTCCCGAGGCCAGGCCTCGGCATGGATGCGAAAAATATGTTTTAGTATCTGTGGTCATCTTCTTTCTGTTCAGAGCACGAGCTTCCTTCACCCAATACGTGTCACCCCCTTGTCTCCATGAATGATATCAATCTGTGTGTGTGTGTGTGTGTCAGTGTTTTATTTACCCTCGCAGGTCCTCTCACTGAGTCCTGTCTGTCTGTCTGTCTGTCTGTCTGTGACAGGCAGACGGCCTTCCCTGGCACTCAGTCACAAATGCCCCCCTCCTGCACTGAGTGTCGCCGGCATGGACCTCACTGCCAATCAGTCTGTGACAGACATACAAGTTGTTCGGTCGACACTACACACACACACACACACACACACACGCGCACACATCCAACTGTCCGCCTCCATTCTGTCACGGCTGTAAGCGATGGAGTAAATATAAAAACAGCAGTTTTCTAACCATCTGTCCTGATCTGTCTCAGCATATGAGGTCTGTTTGATTGAGGGAGATGACAAACCTGCACGTCCGTGTTCCAAAGTGAGGAAGAACAGAAACAGAAACTATCTCGAGGCGCCGTTCAATCGCGTCTCTCACCAGGATTCTAAATAAATAAATCAACTCCAATCCAACACAAACAACACGCCACTGTGATCGTGTATCCCGTCCAAACACAATCCCAGTGTCAGTGAACGGGACATCATCCGATCCAAACTGAATTCAGACAACAAGGAAGGAGGACGCCGCGTCATTGGTGACTGACTGATGCATAAAACCTAGATAGTGAAAAGTCAAGCGAGCAGCAGGTGGATCGAATATGCAAAATGCACAACAGTTGAGAAAACATAGCCACACTTTGTGCCCGGGTCCGTACGGCCCTGGCCTTAACCCTGCGCAGGAATTCCAGCACAATGCCGACTGACTTTCAGCCACGTGTTCCTCACACATACAGGACAATAGTTTCTTTGAAGACCACCTTCTCAGAGAATCAGTAACTAACTACCCCTACTCTCCCTGCTGTGGGATGTTTAGTGTGTGGTCGAACCCATGACTGATGAAACGACTGTAGTAACACACACACACACACACACACACACACACACACACACACACACACACACACACACACACACATGACTTTAGATGACAAACTATAGTCTGAGTTTGAATAGGGCTTCCTTGCATGTGTGGGAAACTTTTATTTACACTGTGCTGATTTCACTCAGCTTGTTTACTAAAGCTGCTGGAATGCACAGGATGGGGCTGGTGTGTGTGTGCGTGTCTGTGTGTGTCTGTGTGTGTCTGTGTGTGTGTGCCAAGTTTAAGCTCGGAGGAAAAGTTGGCAGAAATCCCGTTGGAGTTACCAGGACAACAGGGGACTTCACACACAGATGGGGACTTTTGAGGAACACTACAGTGTCACTGGAACATACCAGCATCATGACTAACATATGTATCTGCCTGTCAGGTGACACAGCCAGACCATAAACACACCGTCACCCAGAGAGGGAACATTACAAGAACATTTTGGTGAGACCCACTGACAGGGCTGTGTGGCCCGGACGGGGGGGGGGGGGGGGGGGGGGGGGGGGGGGGGTGACATAACAACAACGTGACCTACATTCCTCTGACAATTATGGGCTGCCAGAATCATGAAGTGGAAAAGATAACAAAGCAGACACGATCAACTGGTATTTTCTCATTCAAACACTGACGTCACGTCATATTGACCTGACAGCTTTTATACAAATACAAACATATAAACAAACATGCATACTTCCATACGTTAATAAAAGTGCATGACGTCATCACTGGGTGTGTAAACAAAGTTCAAACCCAAAACAAGTTCATAATGTGACAAAGTGAAAGTGCTCGCAGTTGACATCCAATTCGGTTCCAGACCATGTCCCAGACACAGATACAGATACCCCCCCACCACCACCACCACCACGTGCGGGTCGCCTCCTTACCTGCGATGTCCCACAGCTGCAGCCGGACCAGGGTCTTGCTGTCCCAGTTGATGACTTTGAGGGCGAAGTCGACGCCGATCGTCGCCCTGTAGTGCTGCGAGAACAGCTGGTGCACGTAGCGCTTGATGATGCTGGTTTTCCCGACGCCCAGTTCCCCGATGACCAGCACTTTGAAGAGGTATTCCTTACACTCTGACACCGAGCCCCCGGCCATGCTGACTCTGACTCCGACTCTGACTCTGACACACTAGGATCGCTTCTGCTTTCATACAGGCTTCCGGTGCTGTGTCTCTATGTGTGTGTGTGTGTGTGACTGAAGGGACTGAGGTCCAGATGCAACACAAGTTACTTTTTCTGATTGTGATTCCTCCTCCTCCTCCTCCACCTCCTCCACCTCCTCCTGCTGCTGCTCAGCAACCACCTGATAAGTCACAGGACCCGGAAATGATCGACAGTGCGTCTGTCTGCTGCCGTGACGTCACCCCTCTCATGTTGACACTGCGATTCAGTTGTTTCCTATTCACACTGATCCAAAACAAACATACCGAGATATATACGCATATTTTTTAAAAACTCTATAATCCAACACATTCACAAACATGATGTTCAAACTGTTTTTTTCCCAAAGTATCCGAATCAGCATCAGACTTTCCACTGATCTTTGCCAGTTGTGACCGAGCTATAATGCTAACATGAGCAGTGTCCAGGCTGTTGCAGGCAGTAACCAGTCTTTTTAATAGAAATAGATGTTTTGTTTTTATTATTTTACAGCATTTGTTCAGCTTACCCCAAACATAAAGGCCTATTTCATTTCTAGGTTTGACAGTGATTAAGCAAGTGGCACCCTCGTATATATATATATTTTTTTCAACAACTTACACTATTATAGACATTTGGAAATACAATACAGTTTGCACTATGCGCTGTATAGTCTCGTATAACTTGCATCCTTATAGGTAAAGAACTAGAAGAAACTTAACCTCAAGTGAACTACTCAAGTTTATAATGCAAGATTGAAGCAAAAAATCGAAACATGTACCATGTCATTACAAGAAGCAACTAATTCATTGGTTACTTGTACAACCGAACATTTCCAAGAGGAGAGAGTCGACTCAACTTAGTTCAAAAGTTACCCCGAAAAAAACAAAACAAAAACCCAAACACACTGCTTCCTGACAGGTATCTGAGGACAGTTTCAAAATGTATAAACTCTTCTTTTTTTAAGTGGACATTCTAAATATAGAAACATTTATCAGTATTACAAACATACCACCTGTGTGAAAAACGAGAGATGGCTTAACAGTATTACAAACTTGTACAAGTACTGTGTTTTCCACTACAATGACACAGCAAACTCACTTATATCACAGCCCATGATCATTAAAAACTTGTTCTCAGGGTTAGGACTGACTGTAAACTGAATAAACAACATTGGCATCATCTAAAATCATCACGCTAACCTGTATCAGCTACATCGTCAAAACTGAAAGCAGAGCTGCAAGTTGATACCTTTTTTTTTTTCCCGATTGGCACATTTTATCCATATCACATATCGCACAGCACAAGTATTCAGCAGAGTCTGAGTTCCGCGATTGTGTTTTTGTGATGCTGAGCACACACTGCAACACATAAAAGTAACACATCCGACCAACTTAATGCATTTTGCGTGATAATCTATCTCGTTAATTTTTAATTGAGGTCTGATGAGAAAAGCAAAAAAACGGAGGTGAAAAAGGAATTAGAAAAAAAGGCAAATCGTTTTCTGATGCAGCTGCGGTTGCATGAGCGGACCTGTTGTGCAGCAGAGAAGAGCAGAGCGAATCTAACGTGACGTGAAATGCACTTGAGCCATGTGGTCTCTGGTTGTGCCTTACAATGCATGTGTGCAGACACACACACAGGCTTTTCTGTACATTTTCTTGTTGTGGACCATTTAATTGCACTGACACTATGAAAACCACAGCCACATCCTTCACTAGAACCCTCATTGTTTTGTTATGCGTACAACATTTGGCAAGAGAGCGGACTGGCTTTGGCACAGTTCTCCGTCTTGCGTGACACACAAAGACAGCGTGCGCCGACAGCCCTTCCAGAAATGCAGAATTCCTGGTGTTTTTTAATCTACTTCCAGTTTGGCTTAACCCCTTAACTCAGAATAGAGCGCAGAATAATAAATACAAGCGAGCAAATGATGGAGCAGAAAAGAAATAGTTGTGAAAGGTAAATAATGTTTGTATGTACCTGTCATGTCTGCGTGTGTGTGTGTGTGTATGCACCTATATGCCTGTGTGATGCAGGATTGTGCTGACAGCCACTGCGTCAGTGCCTGTTCCGCTCTCACAGTGTTGAGGAGCTGTGTGCGAACTCGCAGAGCATGTTTGAGGTGTAGACGGAGCTCGGGGGGCTACCAAGCATCGACTCGATGACGAGGGAGTCGCTTGCAGACTCCCCCGAACACACAGAGTCTCTGAAGGGGGAGGGAGGTGACAGTGCTAGGGAATCCTCCAGGGTTGCCTTGTTTTGAGTTAGATCCTCCCCTTCCCCTTCCCCGTCCCCGTCCTCCCCCTCCTCCTTGGCATCATAAACATAGCTGTGTAAGAGGTCCAGGTCCTCGTCCTCGGGGCCCTGCTCTTCAAAGGCCCCCATGTTGAGGGCCAGAGGGGGCCGCGAGGGTGTCAGGCTTAAAGGCTCGTCGGCAGGCGTTGCCTCCAGGCATCGAGCGTGATCATTCAGTGCAGGCACATGGGAGCTGTGTGTGTCCACCACAGCCCCCTGTAAGACCTCGTTAGTGCGGCTCGTCAGTTGAGAGGGCAAATAAGAGGCCGGCTCATGCAAGTCAGACTCCGGCCTTTGCTTCCGTCCAGAGCAAGTCGGGGTCCAGAGGGGGCGCTGCATGTCACCCTCGTCGTCCTCCTCCGCCAGGTTGTACAAAGGCTTAGCTCCTGACGGTTCTTGGGGGAGATGTGTGTCTGTGCCAAGGTCACGTGCGGGGGGCTCGCAGCTGTGGGGGTCGGGGGTGTTAGTTAGGGGCCTGATGACCGCCGTCTGATTCAAGCTGGCTTCCTGTTTCCTCACATGCACAGACAGTCTGTGCCACACATTCCCCCCCCTCGGAGGGTGTCTTGCACCTGATTCAGACCATGACACAGACTTGCCATTAGAACTATGAACGAGACAAAGAGCCAAGTTACTTTCACGGGGAACCGGGAGGTGGAGACAGAAGAGCAACGTCAACAAGGCAGCAAAGTGACACAGAAAAGCAGCAGCGTTTCAACATTTCTGATGCAGGTTAAAACACTTTTTAACCACATGTCGTGACAGTACGTTGCTTTGTTTGGGGGAGGAAGGGGGGGCATTACATTTATCAGAGTCATAATGTGCTGCAGACAGCATTATGATCTCCAGATTAGATGTGGCATTAGTGGACGTCCTCCTGTATAACAGTGTGGTTATATGGGGAAAATGGGGAACATGCGTTTATTAAGTGTTGGACCGCTCTGACGTTTAGCACAGAATGAACTTGGACAAGCTCTAATTTGATTAGTCAGCGAGTTGAGGAGGGGAGGGGCTTTCATGCTGAGAAGAGTTAACTGTGACTCAGGATAAACCAAAAGCAACAAGATAGCAAATCTCTCTCCTGGGGAGGGGGGGGGGGGCTGCAGTGCCACATCCATATTCATATTTTAACTATTGACTATGCAGCCAGGTGGTGCCTTTAATTCATAAGACACTGAAGCCAGCCTGGGTGTCTGCATTGCAAATTTTAAACTAGTTGCTTGTTACACCTTTTCCTCTGCTTCACTCATCAACATCAATCCGCAGTGCAACTGTTAAATAAATGAAATGGGAGATTTAAGCGCAGCTCTTGCTTGTTGACTGCTGCTGCTGCTGCACAGGGTGAAAGCAGAGTGTACAATAATAAGGATTTGCACTTTAAGACTTTCTTTTATGATGGGTTAATGATTATCTGGCTGGTCAGAGTCTACGTTTATGCCTTGTCTGTGCAAACCAAATAAAATGTGCCAGTGTCTCAGTGATGACAGTGCAGCTCTGCAGGAGAGGAGCTGAATGACCTCCTATGCCAAACATTTGCCAGCCTTGAAACTCTTGCAGACAGTTTTTTTGGCTCAGTTCAGAAGGTTAGAGGATTAAAAGGGTGCATAACAAGGGCGAGAGACAACATGGAAACATATTGGGACCACTCTCATACGCTGCCCCACATCTTACTTTAGAAACTTGTCCATGTGTTTCACTGCTGTGGATCTCAAGAAAGTTATAAGCAAGTCTTAAATCTAATTTACATGTATAATTAGCTGTAAACCAATGACTGCGGAATATCCCAGCAGCTTTCTATTGAGTTAAAGGTTGATTGCATGGATAATATTTCACTCTCAGGGGGAGGGGGGGTGTGCCGTATAAACCAGTGGCCACAGTTTACTATCTATATCACTTTTGTTTCAATTAAGTTAATTTTGAACCATTGACATCATTCATATCCAATGAAACATTCTCGAATACACCCAAATATCTCATTATATGATACAACAGTGAAACCTGCGTACTACTTGCAAAAAAATGTGCGTGATCGTCTTTGGACAGGTCACTAGGCATCTCAGCAGTGTGGCTCTAGTCACAACAGAGCATAAAGCAAAGATCAAAACAAAGTAAAGGGTCACTTACTTAGCGTTGCCAGAGCCAGGCTTCTTCCGTCGGAACATATTGAGGAAGCTGTTACTTCCGCACTGGGCGGACTTGCCGTCTCCGACGTGCATTCTCACCACGTCCGACGTGGTGAAGGCGCTTCGGACGTTCCTCTCCGGCTTGGCAATGATAATGTACATCTTGGGGGTGAACATGCACCCCAGTGCCACCGTCACGCTCAGGCTGACTGAGAAGGATGTGGTGATGATCTTGTAGTTGGAGCCGAAATATATCGGCACGAAGGCCAACCAGATGATGCAGGTAGTGTACATAGTAAAGGCAATGTATTTGGCCTCGTTGAAATTGGCTGGGACGTTGCGGGTCTTGAAGGCGTAGTAGGTGCAGCTCATGATTAGCAGGCCGTTGTAGCCCAGCGGCGCTACCATGCACAGGTTGCTGGTATTACAGATGAGGTAGACCTCACGTATGCTTGGGTAAGACTTAATGGGCTCTGGAGGCTCCAGAATGATGAGCGTGATCTCCAGCGTTAACTGGACGCTGATCAGCATGAAGGCGATGATCACCTGGGCCCAGGCGCTCATGAAACGGGGCTTTCTGGTGCAGATCTTCTTCTTGCTGCCGGCCAGGATGCGGGCAATGCGGTTCGTTTTGGTGACCAGGGCGGAGTAACACATGGCAGATGAGAGGCCCACCAGGAGCCGCTGCAGGTAGCAGGAGGCCACCGTGGGACGGGCGATCAACGTGAACGGACAGATGTAGCCCAGGAAGATGCCGGCCAAGATGATGTAACAAAGTTCCCGACTGGAGGACTTAACCACAGGTGTGTCACGGTACTGAATGAACACAAAGGTGACAAAGGAGGTGATCAGGATGCCCACACAGGAGAAAACCACCGCGACTATGGATTCCACATCCGCCCAGTCGAGATACCTCAGAGGCAGGAGCTCGCAACCTGGAAAGAGCAGAGGAAATATCAGGAACGTTCGACGGGAAAGAGGCGAGAAGCACAGCTTTGGAGACAAAAGGGAAGCAGAGATCAGTCTTCCAAGATGAGACTCATTTGCATGTGTCATCGCGTCAGATTCCCCTGTCGCTTCAATGTTACGCCAAACATGTGTGTGTTCAGATATGTGGGGAAGTGTCAACTCAAGTCATGATGCACTTGGTTATCCCAACATGCAGATGTCATCTGCAGAGCTTAATGGTAGAAAACTGACAACATTAGACTTCCCCAGCTTAACACTCCATAAATTACATGCTGCTGCTAATAGCATTACAGTCACTGCCATCGCTGGCGAGGCTGTGTACACAGACACACACGCCCAGTGTGTTGAATTATGAAAAATCTGAAATTGCGAAATATTTATTGCACCAGGGACCTTGGGTATTTTTAACACAAAATGTGACAGATACTAATATGAATACTGAGGTGTAAACGAGTCATTACTCTGAAGTGGGGTTGCCCCAGAAAGTCAAAGAATCGACTCATCACTATCACTTGAGACCCATTTGTCAGTCGAGATCCTTGAAGTTGAACGTTCTTTTTTTTATCATGGTTCCTCTGTGTGTTGTTTACTGCAAAGTGTGGCAGCAGTCCTTGCCCTCACTCTGGGTAAAATAGTCCCACTGTTACTGACTGCTGTTTGCTTGATGAAGATGTGTGCGATAGGCACACGGGCATCCGCAGACCAGGACCCGGTGTAAGTCTGAGTGAGGAGGAGGCAGCTGCCTGATCACAGATAAGGTTATCTCCAGCTATCGTCCAGAAAGTGGTGAATTTACTGCTCGCAGCCTAATATGACACAGTGTCTGGCATCTTATTGGATTTATTTGATATCTGCTGTCAGCAAAAATGTATTAAAAACTGATAATGAGCAGCCAAATCTGACTGATAAAATCCATGGCTGGTACGCTCCTGTGATGAAAAGCACACTTAGGGGCAAACGTGTCGGAAATGGTCTCAAACTGTGGCCCATTTTCTGTTGACCGCGCAGCAACGGCCTATTTTACTGAAGCATGGACTCAGTCACCGAATGCAAACGGACAAAAGTGGCAAACATGGCCTCTTTTATCTACTGTACATGACTCGAATAAAAATCTATTATAGATGTTATAGAAATCTCTAGGAATGTTTAGATTTGAGTTTATTATTTTTTTAATTATTTGCTCGGAATGACAAATGTCCTCTTTTGTTGTGTTGGGGGGGTGGAACGAGAAAAATTCCTCCATTCACCCTTTTTATTGGAACAGCACCAAATTAAAAGGCTTCTGCTCAGGCCCACGTCCCATCGCTCCACCATGTTTGGTACCAATCAGTTTGGTGCTTTTTGCAATTAATCCAAACGACAAATAAACAAGTATCACTTCCTTCTCTGCCATAAATATATACGTAAGTAAACAGTGACACCTCAGCCTGACTCTATGAATAGGATACAGACAGGGACGTGTAATAAGAGTGAAGCGAGGCCGTCTTCCTCGACGGACTGCTGAAACGTCTCCCCGGGCCTCTCATGGCAGTAATAGGATTTCACACCTGGGAACTGAGAGCTCCTCTCGACTCAATAAATCACTGTCAAAAACAACCGCTGGGTCACTGCAAGGCACAGTGCGGCCAGGAGGGAAGTGAGCGTTGTCACTTTTGGGAAGGTGGTGCAGAGGAGGCAAGGTCACAGGAGCTGGATGATGAAGAGCATCAGCAGGAAGAGGCGTCAGGGCGTGGAGTGCATATATAAATGTTCTGACAAAAGCGCGGACGCGGGCAAACAGCAAATACTTGGAGAATAACAATTGTTGGTGGATTAAGATGAAGAAAACCAAGAGGACGGATGAAAGTGGAGTTGTTTTCTCTGCCCTACCTGCCAGCTCGTCATCGGGCCACCACCCCAGCTCACAGGCCTTGCAGGTAAACTCGTCCTGGACGATCTCGTTGTCTTTGCACGTGGTGCAGATCCAGCAGCAGCTCACCTCGCCCTTCCTGATCACCTGCAAACATCCACAACAAGGGGTCACGCACATCAACGACCACGATCAAAACCACGACAAGAAGACGTGATCAGCCTCGAGGGGATTTCGAAAAAAGACGATTTGTTGGTGCCGTCTTTTTTTTTTTTTCCTCGAGCCCCAGACATACTGTTTATAAAACAGGGGCAGTTGCATTTACATTGTGCGACCAGAGAAGCTGTTAGCGGCACTGTGATATGTAAAGCAGGGTGATAAGTAGGGCAGGAAACAGATAGAAGGCGAAGCGTGTGCAGCCGGGAGAGAGGATGATGCACCTCCCTCAGGGCAACTTCCTGTAAAGTGTAAAGCTAGACCCAAAACAATGGGCCCCAGATGAAGCAAATCAGGGCATTTCTGCAAAGTGGGTTTAATACCAGATAATGCATGGATAACATTTCACTCTCTTGAATGCAAGAACTGATTTGACTTGAAATGTCACGATTAATTGTTCAATCATCTGACCGAGTAAAGATGTTTGTGAACCGGTTTCTTTGTCTTTGTTTTTTTTGTTTTTTACTCGATCTCTAATTGATGAAGCCGGGTTCCAGAAATGGAGGACATCCCAAAATAATGTCCCGAATGTTGACTTGCCGCTGCAAATGAGTTGGATGACTACTAAAGAAAACAAATCCCAGAGTCGTGAATCCGTGCAAGAGCATCCTACCGGTGACACAATTACCGGTGGAGATAGTTATGTTGGAGCCTGGAGGAAACAGCAGCATAAGCGATGGCGTTCAATTAGCTCAGCTGGTAGTTCCGTATATAAACAGTGACACAGAGCTCTTAACTGTTTGGAACAGTTTCTCCACAGTCACACTGCAGATTCCTCACTGTTAATGCCGATTGATTTTTCAGTAGTTTCAACAGTCACTGACGTGGTTGTTGTTAAGGGGGGGGATTTGAACTCCTACCTTGATCTGTCCTTTGGAGCAGGGCTCGCTGCAGACGGAGCGCACCATGTCGCTGCTGTTCATCCACAGCTTGTTGTCGTCGACGCTCAGGACGCCCTCGTGCCAGGAGCCCACTTTTATATAGTCGTAGCGCCCATCACCCACATTCTGCAGATTCATGATGTCATACCTGGATGGACAAGAGGGAGCGAGACCATCATGAGTGGGAATTCGTTTATTAAATGAAGGGATGGGGGGTGGGGGAGTGGGGATAAGACAAGATGTGGGACAAAGTAGGCCAGAGCAGAGTTAGAGAGAGAGAGATAGAGAGGATGGGGGAGGGGGAGAGTGACAGGTAATTTAATGATAACGACTCCACAGCTTAGCAAAGCCTTTTTTTCCCTCTCATCCAAAGTCACGTTAACAGCTTATAACTGTGTTAGTGTGAAATCAAGAGCTCATGCCTGCGCACGCTGTGGCCTCGTTTTTACACTAAACCGGGATGTGGGACCACCTGACCCCTCGCTGACGCAGGAGCGGCGAGGACGTGTTTCCTGACTGTCAGATGCTGTCTGCCGGACTGAAGAGAGACAGCTGAATCTGTTCCAATCCAAACTAATTAAGTCCTTTGGGCTCAAGATCGTTGAACACATGTGCGTGTGCTGATAAGAGGGTGTGAGACGAGCGACATTCTGAGATTATGTCCAAGATGCCGATATGACCTCTCGTTTTTAACATTCAACACATTTTACCACATCCTCATCGTCTTACCTTCCAGGTGTGTCTCCGTTTTCATCAAAATAAATCTCCTCCCCCGAGACTCCTCGGAAGGACGTCTTTAAGAGGTAGTCCAGCAACTTGCTGCCATCGATGGGGTCCATGGCCTCACAGAGCCCGGTCTGTCCTGGACACAACTCCTTGTGCATGTCATGGAGGCCATGTGCCATGGCATAGATGGCATTGATGACAAAGCCCATCTTACTATCCTGCATGTAGTTTTCATGCAGACTTTCATTTCCTGTTGGAGAGGAGAAGAAGATGGCGTCAAATATTGTGTCTGGCGTTTTGTGTAGTAGTCAAAGATCAAAACAATCTGGGAATGAGTCAATATTGTGCTGCAAAAAAAAAAAAAAAAATCAACACCAAATGTCTACTGCAATGCAGGAGGAAAATCAAACCAGAAATAGGGGATTTATTGCAAAAACAAAAGCTCCTTTTTGCAGCAAAATATAGGAGCAAGTCACAATAAGATGTCCAAAGCTTAAAGGGAAACAGATGTGGAGGACAACTGCTGTCTGGCAAAACCCAAGACCGCGGACGCCAAGTTGTGATTCCCCATCAGTCATCTAAAAGCACTGTCCCGCAGTCAAACCTCTGTGTCTTAAAGAATGTGGACTCAACAATTACAAAGCGTTTGTTTTGTAAAATTGACAACAAGTCCGTTTGCCTCAGACAGTGCATTGAACAGAACTCTTGATAATGGCATTAACATGCATTGATACTAGAAACAAAGGCTTCTGTCAGGGGATGCTGCAGCTGTTTGGGGGAACACTGTGATTGGTGAGCCATTCCTTTGTGCAAGTGTGAGAAATATATAAATATATATTTTAACCCCACTACAATAATGACAAGCTCAGAGTTTAACTGATGCAGTCCTCACTATGACCAGAGTGTGAGACCACCGGGATACGGACGTCCACCCATGTATTTAAATCACAGTACTGTCCTGTATTTACCACAGCATCAGTCAGACTCTTCCTGTCTGTGGAGGAATCGTGTGAGTGACTGAGTGCAGGTGAAATTCTGACCAAACCCATCACTGCAGTAGTGGCTACAAACATGCACTTACCACCTTGTAGGTCTTTGGAATAAACGAGGTAAGGGGGGTGCGATACAAAGAACATAGAAAAGCAATTATGACTGTTTCGGTACTGATATTGTAACAAAATCACAAATTGATTTTCATTAACTGTGCAGTTAAAAACATCCTGACTAATTCATTTTTGATGCAGTGTCCCTTTGATGACTGTTTTTCATCGAGTAGATTTGTGGTGAGTCATTTTGAATGTTGGTTTAAACAAGGAAGAAACTCAGTTTACCGTGATCACCTTTTTGAGAGCCAGGGGAGAAAATGTTCGGGGAGAGCAAAAGAAACAAGGACACTGTTTATTATTTTATTTAACGCGCCACTATAGAAGATTGTTCTACAAATAAACTGTTTCCCAATTTAAATGTCATATATCTTATTTGCAACCAACAGGGACATATACGAGTGTCTGTGTTGTCACCCACCGGAGCAGACCTTCTTGTAGTTCTTGTTCTCCTGCGGATGACCCGGCAGGCGGCACTGGAAACGATACTGCCAGAACTCAGGAAACCAGGGATTTCTGGTGTTGGTGTCGAGGCGCAGCCTCAGGTAGTAGTCATCGAAGGACTTGACCACCTCCGATTGCAGCTTAATGGTGATCCCCCCCTCTGCTTCATGCTCGTAACCCTCCACCACCTCGTAGCGGTCTGCCCATCCATCACTGCAGGAGCGAGAGAGAGAGTGGGAGAAGATGCTATAACGTAGAATGAGGAACGAGCCATTATGTAACAATTGCAGGGGGAACTGGAAATTGGCTATAAAAAAAAACGAGAATGGCACTAAAACATTGCTGTAATTAAGAGAGCCGGGAGCTGTCACATACTGATGACCCTCTATAACTGTCATTGTTGTGCGTCAGACCTGTTGTATTATTATTATTATTATTGTTATTATTATTATTTTTATTATTATTATTATTATTATTATTATTATTATTATTATAAATGTGATCATTTCATTCAAATATTGAGAAACAAGTAGGAACAGTAACACTCCCATATATATACAGTATATATATGTGTGTGTGTGTGTGTGTGTGTACAGTAGCCTATATATACAGATATAGATATAGATAGATATATAGATATAGATATAGATATATAGCTGGTTAGGCCGCTGCAGTGATACACATTTTTAACAACAGTGCCTCGCCTGTATTTGGAAGGCTTTACACAATCCCTTCAGCTTGCTTTGTTTGTTTGCTTGTGTAACCTTCTGTGCAAGAATTTCTAGCCAACCAAGTTCATTTAGACACGCCGCTGCCCACCGGGCTCTAAGAGTAATGGAAAACACCAATAAAGGGGACGCGGAGACACAAATTAACAGATAAACTGCACCGTTCAGAGTTTTCCCTTAATAGGAGCCAGTAAGAGAGACACATCATTTACTGTGGACTGCACACTACTGCCTTGCAATACCTGTGCTATTGACAGCTACGCACCAATTAGGTACTGTCTCACCCACCATGAAATCAATTACACTGCACACATATCTATTACCCAGACATGGGTTTAGGTAATAGATAAGAGCATGTGTGTGTGTTTGTGCGCATGTGTGCAGGTCAAAGTCTCCTGGACCATTGGGTCCATTATTACTGTAAGTACAGTATGTAATGCAGCAGGAGACGGACAGAATGGAAATGATCTGAAAGTAGATCTCACTCTCTGGCTGACACGTGTTTCTTGGATTCAGTCACCCCAAACCAGTAATATCTATAGGTCAGTGAACGCCACGCTGTACCTAATTTAATAGGTACGACTACAGTTGGTGTTTTCTATTAAAGTTACTTTTCCTTTACTGTGATGCGTTCAATACCTGGAGTAAGGAGCTCTCGAGCGTGGAAGCTGTATTAGGCTCTGGCAATTTTGACAATACATGTGATTATTAGTTTTGTGACATTTATTTTCAATAAGAAAAAATCAAATTATAGAAAAACAATTTGATATTCATATATTGTTGGCTAATGTCAATGGCACATGTATGGGAATGAACATGATGTTTAAAAAAACCCTCTACTAATTGAGTTTAGAGTCAGAAACACGTGCATTTCATTCACCCTGGTCACATTTTCTTCATTCAGTCCAAGTGAATACTCTCTCTGTCCCGTCCTCTCTCTCTTAACCCCGAACTCATGTGTGTGTCTGCGCGTGTGCGTGTCTGAGCGCGTTCCCACTATCTATCTATCATAAACGCACTTCACCGAACCCAGTAGCCGCATTCATACAATACAATTTAGTGCTTTGAATGTTTTTTTTCCATAGAAAAGTGGATTGGTTTATGGATAAGTAGAGAAAAAGGAAGACGGGAGCAGGAGGAGAGGAGTGCTGTTCAACACTCTACATGTATAATGCATTAGGCGTTGAGGACATGCTAGAGTGCCTCTGATTAAGGAAAATGACATTCTCTCCTCTCTTTCCCCTCTCCTCTGTCTGGCAGATCTCCAAACAACTCATCACACCTCTCAGGCCACCAGAGAGACACCTAATGGGACAAAATCAGATTCAACGTCACCTCAATGTTCCACCGCTCCACACTGCATATTACACAGCCCATTATTACATATTCCGAGTCACATATACTGGAGGAACACCTGTTAAAGCAGATTAAGGGGTCACCGCTGTTAAAGTGTGTTATTAGTATTGCACTGAATGCAGATACATATCTATACATATCTTCTTATTATATGCACCTATCAGGGGATTATTTACATGGATTTGGGAAATCCCAAATTTGCCATAAATTCAAATCAGCACGAGTAAAACCCACAGAACTCAGCTGAACCATGACAGTATAAATGAGATTTCTCTCTCACCCACAACTTTCCCAATGCATTTTATGAGCCATTTAAGTCAGTATTTATCTCTGCAAACAAACCCCGCAGCCTCTGGAGGCGTATGCTTAATAAAAACGATACTATGATGATTGAGTGAGGCCTGATGATGTGTGGCGTTGTTTAGAGGAGTGCAGTGTGCCATCAGCTGGATAATTTAGGAGAGCACAATACAATAGCGAGGAGACGTTGCACTGAGAGCTCCCCTGACTCGCCCCGATGATCTAGTTCCAGTTTGGTAGCACATTTGTATATTTATGAACCCATGAATTAATTGTCAGGCCAGAAATTTAATCACATGCACTGTTTCCCCTGGAGGATGAATGGGTTACTTTAAAAAGAGGGAAAAAAAAGGAAAGTAGGAGTCAAGACTTTTCTAACTGCGCTATGCGAGTGTGAAAACAAAAGTAGTTATGGGAAAACCTTTCATTCTATCTGTCATTCATAAATCACCATGATATAAATTAGTCCGATTACGGATATACATACATTGTACTACATATTTTTTTAAAAAACCCAAACATATTTCTGTTGTGTAAATTTGATACGTGGCCACATATTCATTATTCAGAATAACAACAATGTTATAATCTCTGTCCTCATCTCTCTCCTCATCGTCTCCCATTCCCCTCCATCCCTCTCATTGCATCGGCTTTGCGGAGTTAAAACAAGTGTGGGGGAGGCTTGTTAGCTGCACGGCTGGTGCAGCAGGACTCTCTGGAGGTGATGGAGAGGAGCCCTGGTTTAGCTGGGGAGCCTTTAAAAGCCCATCCATGCTGCTTTTACTTATTCATCATGCCCCAGTTTGAGTTGGGAGATCGGTCTTCTCCGCGCTGACAGGGAACGCTGCTGGGAGAAAATCCTCTTTGCTTTCTACTAGCGAGGGATGTCAATTTACTACGCAACCCCACGACAACGTCTTTGCATTAACTATCAGTAGCAGTGACTGGCGACTTAGTATTATAAGGTCAATTTAAAGTCAAACCTTCATGTAAGGCTGCAGGGGCCACTGCTACGGAAGAGAGCCTGCACTTCAAGCATCTGCCGCACAGCCAGAAGCAACAGCTCTTTTCATTCATGACAAATGGGTCGGCATCGATCTGTTTGAATTCAAAATGTTCGAAACAGCGCAAAATGTCTGCACACTTTGTTCTCTAAGCGCACTGCAGTGACGCTTTGTTCTGTTCTACAAGGTTGGGATCAGACTGATCTACTGTTGTTTTGCCCAAACCAAACTCAGACTATTATTATTCTTATTACTGTTCCCAGTGAAATTAAAAAAAAAAAATGAAAAGAGAAAAAGCAAGAAAACCTCACACCCCACACATGCCGAGAATGCTGGGATTCCTTTATGCTAGTATTCTATTATGGCATTTATTTGGTGCCGCCATGCGTTTTTTTCTCTTTGTGTTTACATGTTCTCTCCACGCGCTGTGGACCAGTGTTAGCTGTCTGCAGAAGAAAGCATTTCAGCGTCTGTGAATCACGATGTGACAACGATGTCCAGATGCGAAGCCGGTGTGCTATTTTTGATCTTTCCAATGTCATTCAGCCATCTCCTCGCAGAAGGGAACACGAGGCATCAACAGAAAACAGAGAGATGTCCTTGACAATGTGTGGCTGCTTTCAATTAACATCAGAGGCGCGTTATAAATATTCAGATGCAGCTCATTGTGCATCGTTTGCTTAGAGGAACACATGCAGATGCAATCACGCTTCCCGCATCAACCAAAATATACTTTCCTGGTTCCACGCTGTGCGTATGAGGAACGGAAGCAAGGCTCTGTTACTGAATGAACGTCAGACAGTGTGTGTCCTTATCTCATAATTATAATCTTCGTTACTGTTGTTGCTGGGAGGAAATTCTCAGATGTCAGCCATATTTTCTGAGAAGGGACTATTGTGCTTGGAGCCCTGCTGACAGACTGAATGACAGATCTGCAGAGAGAGAGAGAGAGACGATCACACCAACTCTGTCATGAGCCCAAACAAAATCTCCATGGCGACCGTAGTGGAGGCAGCGCACATGTCTTTTATTTGGCTAAGTCCCGCCGTGCGAGCACAAAAAATCATCCTCCGCTTTATTCCTGCATGGACTCTCATTAAACTCGCAGGTTTAGCGTTGAGGGTCACAACAGCAGAGTCATGAGTGAGGTGTTCAACATCACCTCCGGCCTTTTATTTACCGGACTCAGACTGCTCCTTGTCCTCCACACTGTCCCTCCTGCTCCCTGTCATTCATAACTAACGTATCAGGCGACACTGTGCGCTTTCTAGAAGCCTGACGGGAAAAAGAGGTTTCGGGGAAATGAAAAGATGAGGGCATTAAGCGCAATCTGGATCCTGAGTATCACTGCACACACACACACACACACACACACACGTCTCGAGGTAATACTGAAAAGGGGACAAGAGATTTATAGATGATCTGATTTTAGTCCTGATACAGTCCTCCAGCATGTGACGCAAACCAGTTTGTGTATAAATATTTTTCATCCCTTTACGAAAACAGAAATCATCCGCTGCAAGTTTTTTTTTTTTTTAATTCTTTGATGATGATACGAATGATTTTCATCAAATCTCAATTTTTTTTTGACTATTTCACCTAAGCCCAGAAACAGATATTTAGTCTTTACCTCTTGTGCATCTCCAGTTCGGAGTGAAAAGGGGTTTTATTATGATGTTGCCAAAACTGCTGCCAGAGATTAGGCCTCCTTTTGCTCGTTCCCCTACTATACGGCAAAGTAGTCAATAGAGAAAGTCAATAGGCAGAATTCCACATCCTCCTCGCTCTCCTTCCTGAGATGCGGAGGAAATGAAAGCCTTGCAGATGACAGGAAAAAGGCAACTAAATGTGCCAAGCAACAACTATTTCTCTTTCTCTCTCTGGCGCCCTAAACATTCCATTTATCTAAGCTCCGAGCAAAACCCGAGTCCCCTTGTTACACAAGATTGAATAGAACTGCATGTGACGCACACAATACTGGTCCGCACATTAGCACTGTTCCAAAAGACACAGACATAACCTGCTAATTATCACTGCCGAGGCGTAACAGAGGCAGAACATCTGCAATCCGCATTCCGGTGTCCATTCTGATCAGGAATAAAATAAAAAAAACAAAGGAGGGGTCATTTAAAATGGGATCCGGACCTGAACTGTGAATCTGAGATGGGGACAGAAATGGGTGTTACATGTGGAAAAGCAGCTTATGCAAATGATGTTTAGTAATAACAGCATTCAGAGGGGGAGAGAAAAAGAATGCTGCCAGTTGCAGGGGGGCAAAAGGGGTAGGAGGGCTGGCTCCATGCTGCCATTCAGGAAACTGAGCTTGGCACTGGGGAAACAGTAGAGGAACCAAATATCACTGTATGTACGTTGTAGGGTATTTAAGATACATAAGATACGATGCTAGTCTATGGTGTTTGCCTCTAAATAGAAAAACATTTAATAGATACAACCCTGCTGGCTCAGACATGATCATACATACACACACACACACACACACACACATATACATACAACTATCAGTTGGAAATGTCAATTTATGTATTATTAACATTATATAAACTTCCTGGGAAAAAAAAACTGTGAATATTGTTGTTGGCCACTAAATGTACATAAAGGATATTTCTAAGGTTGCAATTTTAGAGTCTCCAAACTAAACAACAAAATATCTTTAGTCACTGGCCTGTATAAAACGCACACAAAAAGCTACTAACAAGCAACAACAATAACAATTTCTCATTGTAACGTTATTATGCAAACACTTATCAACACATCCTGTAGACTTGGAACAACTCATCCTTGAGGGTCGTAGGAGGAGCTGACACTGAGCAACAGGCAGGGAACAACCTGTGCTGTCACAGTCACTCTGAAACACGCTTAAGCACGACGGGAAGACGGCACTCATCAGTCTGGACCGACACGTGTCGCAGGTGTGTGTGTGCAAGTACATTCAGAGCATAACGGAGGCAGCTGATTGGCAAAATCATGACTGACAGCGTGGGGGAAGGAGGACAAGAGCTCCTCTGACTGACAATGGCCGAGAGGAGGTAGAGTGTTGAAGTGATGCGGAGCAGAGTCTGCGGGTCAGGGATAAAGTGGGCCGAGCACACACGCCACACCTGGCCCTTGTCTGAAGAGCAGCTACTGCAAGCAGCACAGAGGAAAGCTCTTGTGTCACTGTTGTGCAGTGATTTCATCTGTGGTTTTCTATGATCACAAAAAAACCACAGCACTGCTCTCGAGCTTTCTGCTTATGTGGTGGAAATGATGATTATGATTGTGGAAATGTAGGGACCATGGACATAGCCCTGTTGCACACCACTTTACTTATCCTCAAATACATGCATACTGTCCACATTCATTCACGACTGACCGACACACACACGCACACACAAAATTTGTGAAAACACACGCATGGCTCATGGCTCGGCATTTGTGTTGGCCCAGACTTGTGTCATTTTTACACACACACACTCTCTCTCTCTCTCTCTCTTCTCTCTCTCTCTCTCTCTCTCTCTGTGACCCAGAAGCATTTTCTCTGCCCATGGAGACGTCCACAAAAGCTAAAAAAAGGCCCATTTCCCATCTCATCCTATGGAGGAGCGGGAGAAGGAGAGATATGGGAGTGTAACTCCAGAGTGTCATTTTAATGGATAATTTAAAAGGCATGTTCTGTGTCTGAGAAGAAAAAAGTGCCTCCGCCACGACCTTAAATATGCAGGTAGGCACTGAATAAAACACAGAGAACATAAACATAGGCTGGTAAGAGCCTCTTCATTTCCACCACAGGGAGATATTATAGGGAAAAGGAGAGGCCTCTTCAACGATAACAGCAATGACGGGAAACAGAAACACATTTGTAACACTATTCAGCGTACACAGAGAAAAATGTGCTTGTTGGCCCAAATTACATTGTCCACGTTTCCAGTAATGTAGTTAATTAAGCTCTGATACTGAGACCCACACCATAAACCTTTTCATCAGTCTAATTTGAACGTTAACAATTACTACTTGTACCAATAAACAGTAAACACTAGGGAAAATCCATTTCACATCGGTGCACTATATGTCGCACAACCACTATAATGTACCTATGTGTAATATACTGTAATAATGCATGCAATATTATATATAATAATATAATAAAATATTTGGCTTGTTTTTTAAAGGGTAGAACGCCACAAAGAGCATCCTCTGTGCATTGTATTAATATCTCTATCTATTTATATGTCTTACATTCCAGCCATATGTGAAAAGTACACATACTAATAACTTGAACATAAGGATGAGACATGATCGCGCTGGTCACTATTGTCACTATTCTGCATTTTGTCTCCTAGGATCTTCCTGCTGGAGAATGACAGGTCGGTATTTGAGCGTCACTCGCGCGGTGTTCGGAGAATCTGTACTGCTTAGCGAGGCTACGAGCATCTGTCATCCATAGCTGTCTTATTAATGTCCTCCTCGCGTACAATACAGCTGACAACTGCTCGACAACAGACCAGTGCCAAAGACCTCATCCCTCTCGGAGACGATGAGCGGGACAGATGAATGGACGGACTGGGAGTTAGCATCAGGGTTGCTGGGGCTCTTACTGACAACTGTGAATGTTTCTTCGGGGTTCTTTCTGTGGTGCAATGTGCCACTGCGTAAGTGTGTGAGATGACTCTACGTGCCCTTTTCTAATGACTAACATTACCGCTGCAGTCACTGTCACTCCACATTGACTAACAGAGAAAGAGGACGAGGTGAAATATGAATAGGGAGAGATGGAGTGTATAAGAAAAAAAAGAGGGGGTGAGGGGGTTTTGTCTCAGCTCAAGAAGGAATAACGGTAAGAGAAGATGGACTAAAGGTATTATTTCCTTCTGTGACAGAAACACCAATTATTCATTTCTATTCACTGCTGCCGGTATGTGGTCTAATTCGTCTTGGTTGCCTTGGTGATATGCACATCAGGAAAACAACAGAGCATCTTTCAGCCTTCCGGCCTCTTAGCCGATTTCTTCCCACTCAGAGAAAATTCTCTTTAACTGTGAATTAAAAGGTTGAAATAAAACACACCTGCCGACGAGGAGGAATTCCCCAAACACTCCCAGTCGCCTCATGGCCATCAGGAGCCCTCGGACCGTCATGCCCTCACAGAAGCACACCACTACGCGGGCTTTGGGCAGACGTTCCCGCAGTTTCCTCAAGAGACGATCGAAGTGCTTCTCCCCTGCATTACTGTAGATCTTGTCGGAGTGGGCGATACATAAGCCTTCCTGAGAGGCGATCTCCTTGAAGGCCTCCATGCCACTCTCCCCATAGTTTCCTGTAGGTAGTGAACAGACAGTAACAGACTGTTATTGAGTGATGAGAAGTATGTCCTTGTTGGAGGTAAACAGAGAAACATTTTCCTTGTGTGATGAATTTTCACCCTCTGGCAATCCTGTATTATAAATGAACCTTTGTGGATATGAATAACAACCTGACTTTGACATTTTCACAAACTGTGAGTGACACAGTAAGTGACACAATCAATCATTTAGAAACAACAGTAACAATTATAGACCTTGCTGCATGCACAAATACTGTATATTTACTTTTTTTTTAATAGTATGACATAAATTTCCAATAATTTCACTGAGGGACAATCAATGGAATGCTTTACCCCCCAGCCCCTCTCCATCCCACAGCAGTTGCTCATTGCGTCAAGCCCTGATCGAGCTGCAGCTCTGATCCTCTGATAATGAGTGTCAGGGAGTTTACCAACTACTGATTGCAATCAAAGCTAAAAGGGCGAGATAGATAGATAGAAGACCTCTATCCTTGTTTAACCATCCCAATCAAGAGCCCCGCAAAGCCGTTTGAGTCTAAATCTTCTATTTCCATGTGGACGGCAGTGCTTGACTAATGTGTCACAGGCGGGATTGTTGATAAAGCCCACGGCTCTTTAGCATGACAGCTGGATTACACAGACAATCCAATCACTGGTGCATGCTTGAACATATGAGCGTGAGCGTGTGTGTGTGCGTGTTTAAATGTGCATGTTGTCACAGGGAAATCATGGCCACCGATTCATAAAAGTCTGAAAAAGATTTGTTGTGCAACTGACTTGATGAAAAGCTCAAGTTCGCGATGAAGAAGAAATGCTCGCATGCATGGCGTGACTCTGTAAAACACGGAAGGCAGCATCTGAAATAAGCATCACAGTAGCGCATGTACTCTGGCACACAATGGGCCCGTGTGTTGGTCCTCCAATAGACCTTTGATGACAGCATTATTTGCTTCATTTCACTCTCCCACTCATACATGGAAATAATGATATCCATTTGTTTTATTCTCTCTATCTACTCTGTGACACAGGTGGGTAGTGGGCGCATTAGCTGACAGCCCATTTGACAATGATCACCAAAACCCTGCTTTGAGTGTTCCTATCAAAATGGTGATAATCGAGACAGGTAATCGATGCAATTTCACGGTCCTGGCTGTTGCTATGGGCAACAAGCTGCAACTTTTCTAATGTGTCGGAGAGGGAAAAGTCTTAAGCTGACGCCAACTGTGACCACGATTTCAGGGAAAACTAAAAACAGAGCAGAACATTACAAGTGGATCACTCCTTGGAGGTGAGGATGAGGTCTGCATCAGGGAAATCGATGGGTCTGAATTTTCAACTTACTGCATAAACTGAACAGACACAGTGCTGAGTAAAAGGATTTATAAAAGGTCTGTATGTCAGCTTTAAAGTATGGATGTTAATGAGGTGTGTATCCTATAAATAATTTTACCACTCCTTCAGTAGCCCGAGTAAGTGATGCTGCAATCGAGTACATCCTTCTCCAGATTGGTCTTTCATTACTCTTAAATTATGACTTCAGTCCCAGAGGATCCTACTTTAGGTGTGGAGAAGGTCAGCTAGCTGATGCCACCTATATATGCCTTCAGGTATTGCAGTTCCCTAACTCCCTGTCTTCATCTAACTGATAACAACCTGTGTCAAAGACCATCTTGAACACATGACTATAATAGGATTTTCCAAAGATGTTTCACAGTCCCTTTGAGTCCATAGCTCAAGGGAGATCCTCAGTGACAATTTCTGTGCGCATGACTGACTGTTTGTCGGAGACTTTCATTAAAAAATCCATGGACATAACTGAGTTCACAATAATTACTGTGATTGTGCAACAAAAAGCAAAATGGCTGGGACATGTTATGGTGTGTTATGGTGGTGAATATTTGGTCGGTGATGGCGTCTTACCCTCAGTGTGCACTGCAGACACATAGGTCCAGTTATACCGTTTGACAATGTCCAGCATGGCCCTGGCCTGGAGCGTGTCAGAGGGCACGACCCTCAGGAAGTACTTGAACAGAGTTTTGTCACTCAGATCAATGCTGGTGGCAGAGTAGGCGATCTGTGGGATGTTGAAGAGCTGCAGCAGATTCTGCACCTGAATGGCCACAGAACTGGACCCCGGTCCAATCACTCCTGCTATGGGTTTCTTGGTGGGTGGAGGCTGGTTGGACGGGGTGCCATCAATGCACCATTTGGACCCGTCCTTATCATCGCGGATGGAGATGAGGGAGTCCCGGATGAACTCGATGCTCTGCTCCAGGGCCACGGAGGAGTGCCAGCAGGAGTCCCGGATCTCACATCCCAGGCTGATGTTGGGAAGCAAGTTTGGGTCGGTGTTGATCCGGTCCAACGTGTGGAACATGGCCTCGACCCTTTGGATGCCGTACTGCTCGCGGACGTCTCCGCACTTCCGCTCGGCCACCTTCTCCGCAGATGGCTGGTGGTGGACGGAGAAGAGCGCACCGATGATCACGTCTCCGTCCATACGCGCCACGGAACGGGAGGCGGCGCGCGGCACCACCGAGCGCTCATAGATGCTGCTGCCATGCGAGAGCACGAGGACGCGGAAGAAAAAGGTGGGGAGACACAGGAGAGCGAAGAGACCCATCTTTACGCGTGCCATGTTGTGCCACATCGCGTGAGCCGTGCCAACTGCGCAGGCATACTATCCGCTGCCCGTCAGCACATCCACGTTTATCCCAGCGACCATGATGCGTCCGCACGACTCCTTGGGCACATTCACGCACACCTGCAGGAGACAATGGGAGAATGCGCTGTGAGACACGACGCCAGATGTGCTACACGTTTATATAGGAAGAGTCGCCCGAACACGCATGCTCCTCTATATCGACGCCCTGTTTTACATTTCTACAGCTGGTAGGAGTCCTCATGGGTCCATTTTCACTACGTTACATGCCTTTGAGCAAGGTACCTCACTCACCCCCCCCAACTGATCAGTGGGTGGAAGCGACAGGAGAGGACTAATGCCCACCAGCCTCGGATAGGAGCAGCCAGGTATTTCAGAACCTCCAAACCACCGTGCTGTTATGCAGAGAACCAGCTCTCTGAGTGGGGAGAGGCTCGCCGCACTGTGCTCGGTGCCCATTGAGAAAATGAGGTGGAAAGCAGATTTCAGCACCGCGGACAGCGGTTTGGGACCCGGCGCCTGGACTGTATGAACCTGTCAGAGACTCACTCAGCCTGGTTCCAATGAAGCCAGGAAACCAGCATCCTTTACCACTGACTTCTCATTATTCTACCGAAATAGAATGACTATGTAAACGTATCCTTCATTCTCTCCCTAACTTGGTGCAAAAAAATAGAACGAGCATATATCATACATATAGGCTACATATATGTCTATATCTTTTTGATTGCCCCTTTAATGTCATATATATTCAAAGCTTCTTATTTAGTCTGTTGCATTCAAACTTACCTCAATCGTTGAGACGTGTCGCATGCCTTCGTCCGTCTTCTGTAGCTCGTGGTCCTCAGCTGTATCATCTGAGTCTCTCTCTCTCTCTCTGTAAACGTCAACGATAAGACCCCCACCACTACCACCCCCGCTATCGTCGCCTCCCCCCCCCCAGTATTTACATCTTATGCCTGCAATTGTTATGTAAAATTTAATGGTTAATGACTGTGGATACATGACAATAAAAAAAAGGCAGTATGAAAGAAGAACGACGGAAAGATCCATTGTCACATAAAATTAACATAAAAACCACATCAATGGAACATTTTGTGCAGGATAGAGGGTCACCTCAGTTCATTCCTGTTATGATCATTACAGATGTCATGAGGTGCTGGTGCTGCAGCAGGCATGGAACGTGCGGTGGGAAATTACACTGAAATAGATGCACCTGTGTTCAATAAAAATGGTGGGAAAATGGCAGGTCTAGCACCCAGTCAAAATGCTTTTTGTAGCAAGCTACATCCATGTGCTATGTGTGAATCTACCCCATACACACACACACATATAGCAACTTAATATTCAGTGTGACAACAATTCAGTTAGGCTATTACCACAGTGAGTGAATAAGTGAGATGTGTTGGTGTCAGCTGTTTATCAGTGTTGGAATTATACAATGGCTCACTGTAAATGAGGGGAGCTGAAATGATGCTGGACTGACAAGTGCTAACAAGCAGTGGACAGAAGCATCGAGCACTGTTGTTCTTCATGACTTCCAGTTGGGCTTTATCTTATGACTCATGACTCCCATCTGAGAGTTAACTGTGGTCAGGCCTCTCGAACAGTAGCTACACAAGCTACACTGGATGCTTTCAGCACCATGGACAGCAGTGAACAGTTTACATAGTTCTACCCAGTGTTTTACTGAAGGTCAGTGGTCAACGAGGGCAATCATGGACCCCACTTTTACCTTTTCTAAACTAGCTCAACAGCGCCACCCATTACAGGGACAGTGATTCTTTTGACCATCAGTTCTAAGAATGTACTCAGTGAGTCACTACCCTTTGTGTAATTCCCAAAGTAAGGACATGCCTCAGGGGTTGGGCAGTTTAGGTAACTGGTGAGGGGCCGTGTGGTGACTCACACCAGGCAGTCTAAATCACAAACAAACTTGTCAAGAAGTCGTTATGACACTGCCACTGCTGGTGCGTTGAGCCTCAGGAAAAAGTGTCTCTATTTGAACATGAATAAAAGTGACGTTTTTCCCAAGAGGGAGTGATATTTTGCTGCTGCAGCCACACCACAGGACAACTGGTGAGACCTGGTTTATTCAAGTCGGCATAGGCTGACCCGAATGCTTTCAGGCAATGACTTAAGTATAGAATTACTACATTGATCCTGCAACATCGGAGTAACTTATTGGTGAAGAGATATCAATCAGTTATACAGACTTATTGTTTCCTTAAAACATACGTTTCATCTGTTGTAGAGCCCTTTTTTATGTAACTGAAACTAACACTAAGAAAGGACAGCGTATTGAAAAGTGCAAGTGCATACAATAGAAAACCTGTTATGCAAACAGTCAAACTTGCCTAAAATGCCAAATTGAAACACAAAGACTTTCAGCACTTTGTGGCATTTAATACCAGGTAACAATGATGGTCCCGGTGGATGCATGGGTTTGCTTTAACACCTCATGACAAGCGTACTGCAAAGCTCTGCCCTGCCCTGTTAATGTGTCCATGAGTCAGGTCCCTCAGCTGCAGGGCCTCTATTTTGTAGGTGGTCCAATCATAACCAGCTGGGAGCCCGCTTGGCAAGAACAGTACAACACTGACCTCTTATGTTTGTCAATGCTCACTACATGCAACACAAAAGATGGGTAAGACAATGTAGTGTAAATAGGTACCAAATAAATAGGTACCAAGATTACCTTTGAAAAATTATCAAAGGTAAGCTTATATCTCATATTTCAATATATACAACTTCAAACAGTTCATAGTGTATATTAGACACTGAGGTTAATTGAGTGTGAACAATTATTATTAAAAATGTTAATTTTGTTTTATTATTTTGTTCCTTAAAGCTACAAAGGTGTTTAAGTCTTTGAAATCAAATACTTTACTTTTTTCTTTGGCAGTCTCTTCCTCTTACGTCAATGTAAATTTCATGTACCTGCTTGTTCAATAAAGTTTTAAAAGGGAAAAAAAACAGGCTCAGAGGAGCTACTGTATGTAGCTAGCTCTCATTAGCAGTTTGTCTTCTGGGGTAACAACAGCCCTCAGCTAGTTATATCTATACACAACTATTAAACTATACGTTTCCCTGCTAATGCAACCATAAGGTGAGAAACTACTCGTGTGTTAAACTAAGGTTACGTAGTCGAGTTAGCTTGTGGTGAACCGGAGGCAGCAACTTCGGAACTGGCTGTTTGTTGTTAGCCAACATTAGCCGCTAGCCTGCAAGTGTCATAAAACAAGTTGATTAAATGAAGAAAGGGCGGTTGACAAGATATGTGCTCGCAGTATGATTATGAACACTAACTACTGTTCACTTCCACAAAAGCTTAAGTCGTTTCCGGGGGTTTATGTGCTACATTACAGTGTTTGTTGTAAGTTAACTGTAGCTACTATGTCTTCCTGCTGAGCAGTTGCCTCACTGGCTGTCAATGAATGCGCATTTACGTTGGACACTGAATCGTGTAAACCAGCCTGAAAACTAAAGGCACCAAATAAACCATAGATATCAACCACTACTCAGGATTTAGCCAAGGTGATTTTAAAACAATGTTTTCATGGCTCAGTAAGTTAGGAGGCCTAAGGTTACTAATGTTCACACAAGCTACACTCATTTTCTAGCCAAACATCTAAGTGAGCAACATAATATTACTGATTAGCACCGTGTATGGAAAACACTGATTTTGTTAGTTTGTTTCTCTTTTGTCATTTCCTCTAATATGATTTTTGCAGAAAAATTGCTTTCCTATGTCATAGCCTTAATAGGAAAAAATGATCACTTGCATCATCAAATGTTGGTCAAACTGCAACTTTTTGACTATGTAAAACAAAAGATTTTGTCTATCTGATCTTTCTGGGGTTACATCACAACTTTTTGTGGCTGCTTTTAATGTTTTGCAAGGCACTTTTGAATGGTAATGTAATTCCGCATTGTCATAAATAAAATGCGTTTGTTATGCAGTTCATACACTAGAGTCACTGTGCTGTTTACCCAGACGTAAGAAGGGAAGGTTTCTGACCTCCTTGATTTGAGGCAGGGATGCTTCCTAATAAGGTGCTTGTACTTGAATCATGTGACTTCAGTCGACTTCCACACAGGGAGGCACTGTTTCACAGCACACTGTACAGAAAACTTTCCTTCAGCGTTCTTAGAAGGAGGCTCAGTGTGATAGTCTATTTTTTAAATAAATGTAACCACAAATGGCAACATATTATATGAGATCCTACACATATCTATGTTATTATTTATGTGTGTTGGTGACTGATTTTGATGTCAAGGTTCCTTTAGTTTTTCTAAATATGGTGTCATTTCTCTCATAAGATCACTAAAATGATAAGAGCTTAATTTTTTTCTATTAAAAAAGGGATTCTATATTAAATATTCTATTTTTAACCCAAGACAAGACAAGCATTTAGCAGATATTCACGACTAGGCTCTGGTTCACCTCCCTGATTTTATTGAGTCAGACTTATATGTATGCAGTTATAGTCTAGGAAGGCTACTTTAAATAATGTTCGGTATAAATAAATGTAACCACAAATGGCAATATATTATATGAGATCCTACACATATCCATGTTATTATTTATGTGGAAAATACACCACATAATTGACGTGAGTTGGTGACTGATTTTTGATGTCAAGGTTCCTTTAGTTTTTCTAAATATGGTGTCATTTCTCTCATAAGATCACTAAAATGATAAGAGCTTAATTTTTTTCTATTAAAAAAGGGATTCTATATTAAATATTCTATTTTTTAACCCAAGACAAGATGAGCATTTAGCAGATATTCACGACTAGGCTCTGGTACAATGTAAAAATATAAATAATTTTTGTGACCAAATGTCCCCTTTAAGGAGATCATTAAAGTGTCTTTGTATTTTTTCATGTTTATCTTTAATATACTCATATTATTTACTCTTCGGATTGACTTTACAGGATACTTGGTTTTCCTCACAGTCACACTCAGGAGGACCTCAGCTCTGAAAATGGAGGAGGACCATATTCACTGTGTGTCCTGTGTCAACCAAAGATGCATGATCAGACCTGAACCGAGCATTTCCTGTGATCTCATCACCTGCCCTCAAGTGTGTGGGGCTGTATTTCACTCCTGCAAAGTTGATGAACACCTTCTTATTTGCCCACTCGTGAGGGTACCCTGTCTAAATAGTGGCTATGGCTGTCCTGCTATACTGGTTCGCAACCAAATGTATGGACACCTCGAGGTGTGCCCAGCTGGAGTGGTGTGCTGCACTATGGAGTGGAACAGGTGGCCTGTAAGCTGCCTGGACTATACTTCCTATGAGAACTTGAGCCGCGGGGTGGATGAGGTCGAGAAGTTGGACATGGCACTCGCGCTTCAGGATCAGCGTACACTACTGGAGTCCCTCAAGGTGATCGCCATGTCCCCTACTACACAGGCATATGTTCTTAGTAAGGAGAGCAGAATTACGGACTCGTCTTTGCTATCATCTGCCCCAGATTCAGCAAAGGAGTTGATTGTCGGTGGCATCAATGGGTTGAACGAGGAGCACTACAGTAAACTTTATGAAGCCACAGTTGAGACTGCAAGGAGTTTAGCTGCTGCTTTAGACTTTATTAACAGTGGTAGTTCTGTTGACAGCAGCGAACAAGATGTTAACAGAGAGGCTGCAATGCAAAGAATTAGACTCAGCAGCCATGGGGACCTTTTGAATGGCCTCAAAGGCAAAACACCTGTAGCTGCTGATAGTTTGCATATGATAGAGGTGGAGGAGCAAAGTGTTTGTTCCAACTGTTTGACTGGAAATGGAGCTCCTAAGGAAACAACGGTTTTAAACTCAACAAACAGGCCAGAGTCAGACAGCCTGGAGACAGCCCATCATGCTGTGATCCAAGAAGACATTAATGCAGTTGTTTCCCAAGAGCCAGTGTACTCTCAAATGGTTTCTCCAATCCCTGTCAGCCAGGGTGTGGCACAGAGGGCTGGTCATGTGGTCCTGGATGACAGGGGGCTAGTTCTATTAGAAAACCATGGATCTGAGCGCAAGTTCCACAACTACCAGTTTTTTAGGGGCCAGGGCCAATTTTCATTACCAAATGGACGGGTAGGTTTCATCCCGGAAAGGTCACCATACAGATTAAGACCCAAAATGGAGGACAAGGCAGTGGATACCTCGGATCTGCAGCAGAATGATGACCCAATGGGTCTAGGAGAAATCGATCTGATCACAGCAGCCTTGCTTTTCTGTTTAGAGGAGTCCAGAGAGAGTAGAAGGATCTCTGATACAGTCTATGTGGATGCCTACCACATTGACTTTGGCACACAGACTTTCACTTTCCCCGCAGCAATCTTGGTAACAAACACTAGAGTGGGTGACATGGCCTCGGCCTCTGCCTGTGATCATGCTGCCCCCCAGCTCTCCTACCCGAGCCCCTTCCTCACCCTCCGCCTTGGCCTTGTCCTGGAAGCTCTGGAGGTTGAGGCAGTTCCACATAACCGCTACCTCCCTTCTAATCCCCGGTACCAGCACATGTTCCCCTTTGTCTGTGGCCAGTCTTTCCGTCGGGACCAGTTTTCTTCCCATTTTACAAACGTCCACTGTGATATTCACGCTGGTCTCAATGGTTGGATGGAGCACCGCTGTCCCCTGGCATATTACGGCTGCACATTTTCCCAGCGGAGGTTTTATCCATCCACCCTGGGGGCCAAGGTAGTTCATGACAGGCATCTTAGGTCTTTCGGTGTTCAGCCTTTCCCAAGTTCAAAACTCCCAAGTGACTCTCAGTCTGACCAGTTTTGTAGGCTTCCTGTGGAGATACTGTGGCACATAGCTGGGTACCTGGACAGTTTTAGCCTATGCCAGCTGTCACTGGTTTCTCGGACTATGAGGGAGGTGTGTGCCAGTCTCCTCCAGACGAGGGGTATTGTGGAGCTCCAGTGGGAGCGAAGACAAGGTCCTGGTGCTCATGGAACTGTGTCATGGCAGATCAAAAATAAAGTGAGTAAAAATAAAGTTTTTACAAAATTCTCAAAATACTTTAATCCATACAAAATTGCATGTAGTTGATGCCTTACCTAATATTCTAGATGTTGCGACCTCAGCATTTTTTTAATTTACTTTTGCAGGTGTGGAGATTCAGCACTGCCTTCAGCCCAGTGTTGTCTTGGGGTTTCAATGAATTCCCCAGCATGTCAGACCATCTTAAGAAGTGCCCCTTCAATGTAGTTGTGCACAAGACAGAACCTATACCTCTTCCTGCCATGTGCACAGCACGCGATGGACACTCACTGCGCCGTGTCCTGCGTCATGTGAAGACCTGACCAAATAAGAGTGACTGGAGACTGGAGGAGACGCTGACAAGGCTCACTGTAGTATTCTGTGGATGTTGCAATAAAAGACTATTAGTTTTGAAAAACAATGAACTCTCTGCTTTACAGTATGGATTGTGAAAAAGCCTTAATAATGAAGTAGCGCTTTACTGTCAAATGACAAACTGTTGTGGGTGATCACTTTGTGGACATATTAACCGTGTAGCTTTGCATGAACTCTTGCTGAAAATGCATTCGTGGTTACACAGTATATTTACTTGAAGATAAATATGTGCTACAGATTTATATGAGTCTATATAATATAATGAAATAGTTGAAAGAGATCTGAATATCTTCACTATCTTGCCTTTCAGTACCTGCCAAGGGACATTGCAGATAATAGTTTACTGCATTATTTCTGTTTGACAGCACTAAACAAGATTTGCCTATTTCTGTTTTGTTTATATTTCTAGTCTTTCTGATCCCAGTTAAGTGTGAGAAAGTCAATGCAGGTCTATTGTCTGGGTTTGTAAATTATCAGGGTTGAGTCACAACAGATGAATATTAACAAACATGTACACAACTTAATAAAATCTTAATGAAAGATGAAAGATCTTAATGAAATCGTTTACATGTTTCTCTTTAAAGTTTCCCCCATTTATTCAATATAGTATTTTACTGTAATGTTTTTACCCTATTTACAGTATTGACATATGTTTTGGTATCATGGAAGTATCTTAAATTAACCCACCAAGTGGGTGTGCAAACAGATGTCTCTAAATATTATTTCCTCCAATGTGTGTAATTGAATTAACAGTGAAAACACACTCAAATCCTGCCAAACATGCATTCATTTAAAACTGGAAAAGGTCATAATTTGATCACCAGGTATAAAAATAAGTTTAATTGTGCAAAAAAAGCTCATCAGCTGCTGATCCCCAACTGACAAACCCTCCATAGAAACTTGCTAGTGTAGCACCGGTATCACACCACAACTATGCCACTGGACCAGTTCTGGGCTCTAAAGAGTGGGGAGCAAAAATGATTACACCAGAGACTGTGGATTGAAGTTCATAAGCCGGCAATTTACTGAATATAAAATAAATGCAAAACACAGCACCCAAAATATACAAAATACAAAAAAGTGAATAAACACCCTGCAGGTTTCAGCAATGACCAAACAAAAGGAGTTTATCATATCCTATTTTTCTCTACTCAAATCTAAGCTATAAGCTATTTTTGATCTATTTTAAATCAGCAAAATCTAAATTTCTAATTTTTTGACCAGTCTTTGAACAAGATTCACTCCTCAAATTCCATAAGCAGTGTTTCACAGTCTCTGAATTGCGGCGGAGCTGTCTTTTAACTCACAGCTCTGTCTCCTACACAGTTACTGAACATATCCTTCATTTACACAACATTCATACATTTTCATAACATTCACAGTAACCATCAATAAAAAATATTGACTGGCTACAGTTTATGACAAAGCATTTCCTTGTAACTATGTTGTCGGCATCAACTCTCTGCCGAAAAAAAAAGGCGCAGCAAAAGTACAACAAAACAACACAAAACTCACCAAACCAGTGTTGCTTCATTTTTTTTATATGCTCCCCTGTCTTTTGGTATCCTCTTTCAGGTTCATGCTGCTGTAGCATCACTGAGGAGCTATGACTATTCCTTTAAAAGGGAGAGTGACATAAGCATGCTTTTGACATTAAATTATTGTTGTATTGGCATTTTAATTAACTCAGATAAATTAACATTAAATGAAATATTTTTAAACTTATTTGTGCACTTGTTTTAATTATTTATTCCCATCATATCATATTTTAATGTGGGTTACACTAGTTCATGCTCTATGTAGCAGGTTGCATTTCCTCCATTGTGAAAATAAGCCCTTATTTTAATACAATTTTTGAAGTCATTTTTATCGGTAAGGCTGAATCTTGGAAAAAAGCTGAAATTTGCAAATTGGTGAGGGCAATCAGAAAAATGGCCCAGACTATTAGCTGTCAAGTGGAGGTTTAATTAATTAATAGCAGTGATCGCATGCGAAGTTACAGAAAAAAATTGCAGGGAGACTGCTAAAAAATATAAAGTGATGCTCATGAAAGCACCTTTGTTCGTGTCTTGTGAGTAGTATCCTGTTGTAGAATCCTGCTGCACAAAATTCATCCAATCACCTTTGAAGACCACCCCCTTCTCAGCTCATAGCTCCACACAAGAACCTGCTCTGTTTGCTCTGATTCAAAATCCCTCTCTACAAGGACGAGTTTTACCAGTGTGAAGTCAATCAGCAGCTATACACCCTGAGACAGAAAGGACCTGTTTTATTACAGTATCCACTGAGTGACCATGGCTGAGTACAAGCTACAGGTAACAACAGCTAATATCCAATATGCAGGAACATGGGATCATGTATTTCTCACCTTATTTGGATATAAAGGGCAGAGTGACCGAACTAAGTTGGACAACTATGGCAGAGACTTCGCCACTGGGAAGGTAAATTGCATTTTCCCTCTGCCATTATTTTATATTCATTTTCCCTTTACCATTATTTCCCCTTTGTAGTGATTGACTAATTTGGTTGCTTGTGCATACATACACAGTATGCTTCGCTCTAAGTTTTTGAACGACTCCATCTTGGTCCCAACTCACAAATGAGCCTGTGACTGTAAAAACAACTGTAACGCCCCTTTCTAAAACATGTAGCGCTTAGCATCTATGTTTATTTTTACTCTTATTTCTAGACGGGGACTTACACCATAAAAACCAGTTCATCTCTGGGAAAACTTATGTTGGTCAAGCTGGAGAAAGAGCCCTTCTGTTTTTTCCCAGAAAATGAGTGGTACTGCTCCACAATAGTGGTGACAACTCCAGAGGGAGATGTCGATCTTTTCCCCTGTTTCAGATGGATCTCCAGGAGAGAGCAAGTTGAGCTGAGAGGAGGGAGAGGTCTGGATATTCCCTTAAATATTTATTACTATTTATTACTACAACTACTAATGTTAAAATTTTACAAAAATATGTTGGATATATTAATTATTTTAGTTGTATTTCTTAATCAGTTACATTAGTTAAATGATAGGGATTTTAAATTTGGCTGTTGTTATGTTCTTTCCCTTCCCAGCTATGAAGGTTTTTGAGGAGGACCATCCCCTGTTGATTGAACACCGCAAAAAAGAACTGACGCACAAAAAGGGCTTGTACCAGTACGTATATAGGACAGTATGTACTCTACCTAAAGCTGCAATTATAGTCTTAGAGACTCATCCAGAGACACTCCATGGTTTTATTGGTAATGTTGTTCTTTTTTTTTTTAAGATGGGAAATTTTGGCTGAAGGACTACCATACAAAAATGGTTTTGAAGAGTTTCCGTTTCCAGATGAAATCCGCTTCTGTAAGTCAAAATCACGTGAAATTGCAAATTCAAAACGAAATATGTGGGTCTATTGTACATACACAATAATGATCAACACAAACTAGTTCCAATATAGTAATCCTCTCTCTGTTCCCCTTGTCTTAATTCAGTGGTGTTGAACTCAAGTTCAAGGGGATTGCTGGGTCCACAGAAAAATGGAAAAGCTTAGAAGACATGAAAAATATCTTCTGGGCCAAAAAGACAACAATGTCAGGTATTTTTGTGTTTTAATTCTGGTTCTGATACACAACAATGCCACTGCTTCACTGTAAATTTTCTTCAGGCCAATAATCAATATGTGTTTTTTATCAATATAGATAGATAGATAGATAGATATACTTTATTGATCCCAAATTGGGAAATTACAGTGCAGCAACAGCAGGGCATGGAAACAATCTTACAAGCAATATAAAGAATAAAATAAAATAAAATAAAATAAAATATATATACAAATATATTTGATCTGGCCTGTACAATTTTGAATTGGTAGGATTGTTTTTATCAATTTACCATAATAGGAGGATCTAAATGCAAGAAATGACAAGTTTGAATTAGCCACGGCATTAACACTGGTGACTACTCTTAATGCTGTAGCACATATGTTTATACAAAGACGGATCATTGAAATCCAAGAAACACACACATATTGCTAACTGCTTTTCTCCCAGAGTACGTCAAAGAGCACTGGATGGAAGATGAACTCTATGGATACCAGTTTCTGAACGGTATCAACCCCAATCAGATTAAGCGCTGCTCAGAGCTTCCCCCAAACTTTCCAGTAACAGAGGAGATGGTGAAGCCTTTTCTTGAAAAGGGCAGCTCTCTGCAAAGGGAAATGAAGGTATAAAAGAATAATGGCTTTTATTTATAAAGTAGGGGCTTGATCCTCAACCATACGACTTGCCTAATAATTGTGCACACAGTGTGTACAGTGTCTGTATTTTAATTACAGTGAAAGATTCCTTGGTAATTTTTCCTTGATTTATTGCAAATCTATGATGTGCCTGGATTTCTTTCCCAAACAGAGAGGCAATATATTCCTCTATGACTTAAAGAAGATGGATGGAATACCCCCTAGAGACTACAATGGAGAACCTCTGCATGTGACTGCTGGACTCTGTCTGTTCTATATGAACCCAGAAAACAAACTGTTGCCAATTGCAATACAGGTATTTCCCTACTACAATGAAGCAGTAACAGCATCTATGCTATGAATATTTATGTAAAATCATATGATTATATATCTTTTCCAGCTGCATCAACAACCCTCTGAGCAGAATCCCATATTTCTGCCCAGTGACATGGAGACAGACTGGCTGCTAGCCAAGATGTTTATCAAGAATGCAGATATGATGGATCATGAATCAGTCCATCACCTCCTGTTAACTCACTTAATGGTGGAGGCTTGCGCTATTGCCACCCTTCGCAATTTCCCTGAAATCCATCCTCTCTACAAGGCATGATGATAAAGCAGAGATCTGGGCTGATGACCTTTGTTATTTTTTTCTTCTTTCTTTCTCTCTTTGTTTGTATTTAAGTGATGATAGTAAAGTGCAGAGACATTTTATGGGAAAGGAAGATGAGAAGTGTATAAAATGCAGGATAATGGTTGACTTTATCCATATTATACAATAAAAAGCAAATGTACAGTTTAGCTAACACAAATAAGTTGGAAACACAAATAAGAGCACGGCACTATTTCACACAGGTATCGACTTCAGTCCAAGTATCTGGACATCAATGAACAATTAGTGTTATAGATCAACTATGTAAGAGATAGAGTTATTTAAGAGATAAGTTTATTTTCAGTTTTGTGATAATTATGCTCCTTTGGGTGATCAGGATGTGCTGTCTGCAAGTTGTTGAACCAACCAAAATCTATCTAAATCTTTGATTCATTTTTTGTCTGTACAGCTTTTGATTCCACACTTCAGGTATACTCTTTACATAAACACAGTGGGACTCAAAGTTCTCTTTGGAGCAGAAGGGATTTTAACCATGGTAGGACTCTTTAACATACAACATACTGAGGAATTATATTGAATCACCGCACAATGGAATTTCAGCCTTTGGTTGTTTCGCTCCTCTTAGAAACTGATGGAAAATATTTTTGTATTGATGTATGTATGATCATTAGAGTTCACTTGGATATGAGGGGGCCATAGAGCTCATGAGGAGGAGTCACTCTGAAATCACCTACAGCTCCCTCTGTCTGCCAGAAAACATCAATGCACGAGGACTGGAGTCTGTCCCAAACTACTACTACAGAGACGATGGACTGAAGCTGTGGAACATCATCAACGGGTAAATTGAAGTTTAGGTAACAAATTGTGTTCATTCATGTGTGTGTTCATTGTTTAATCAACACTGGTCTCTCCCACTTTCTCAGCGTAATATACAAAAGTAATTACTCAAATGATTAATTATTCATAAGTTAACATTATTTTGTGTTTATCAGATTTGTGAGGGACGTATTGCAGTACTACTATCCAAAAGACAGCGATGTCCATAAAGACACAGAGCTGCAGGAATGGATCAGTGAGATATTCACCCGTGGCTTCTTGGAGAACAGAGCCTCAGGTGCTTAACCCATGTTCTGATACAAAGACCTGGATTTATATTTACTTTGGTGCATTAAAATTTGCCAGGCACACAGAGAATGCCAGAGGTTAACTGATAAAAGTGTTGCTGCCCACAGGAATGCCATCCTGCTTTCATACTACAGAGGAGGTGATCAGATTCATCACTATGCTGATCTTCACAATGACAGCTCAACATGCTGCACTCAATAATGGACAGGTGAGAAAACTGATTTGACCCAGCTCCCCAACAAACCTTAAAGTGTATAGATGGATGGATAAAAGGATAGAGGATTTTAGTTTTTTTCAGTTTTGCATCACAGTTGCAACATTACCATACACAAATAAATTCCACTTAAAAATTCTATACAGTATATAGATATTAAAGCTACTTTCTTTATTTAGTTTGACTACTTCTCCTGGATCCCCAATGGCCCACTTCTGCTGCACAAACCTCCTCCATCCAGGAAGGGGGAGTCAAACATGAATACAATCTTGGATACCCTCCCAAATCAAGGAGAGAGTGCCAAGATTGCAGCAATACTGTGGATACTTTCACAAAGACACACTGACTCTGTAAGTGGTGTGACTACATATCTATCAGTGTCATCAATTTTACCTACATCAATAGTACTATTTATATATACTTTTCTCCAACCCAAGTATGAGTACGAGTACTTAAGTTTGAGTACTAATACTGATACCGGGATACTGTTGTATAGTACCATAAAATACTGTTTCAGTGTACCCTCCCGTCTTGACTTGCAGGTTATCTTGGGCACATACCCTGAAGAAAGATTCGATGAGCCTGCCATTAAGCAGATGATGAAGTCGTTTCAAGCAGAGTTGTCTCTACTCGGAGAAGAAATTGAAAAAAGAAACTCACAGCTTGAAATACCCTACACATACCTGCACCCTGCTGAGATAGAGAACAGTATCACTATCTGAGAAGTTGGTGTTATTAGCTGACTGTACCGCATGCTGGGAATTGTGTGTGAGTGGGTGGAAGGGGTGAAGTATAGAAAAAGCAACTATATAAAAATCATAGTTAAGAAGCACCGTAATAAACACATGGAGTAATACATTGTTAGCATTAACATTACTGTGGGTTTAGTGGTCGAATACTCTATACACTATATATATATATGTGTGTGTGTGTGTGTGTGTGTGTGTGTGTGTGTGTGTGTGTGTGTGTGTATATATATATATATATATATATTCCTGTTAATTCATTCATTCATTCATTTTCTACCGCTTTATCCTGTTAAGGGTTGACAAGTACATATAAAACAATCAACATCAGTATATAAATGCATGATTGTGTTTATGGGAAATGCATGAATACAAATGAAATGATCTAAGTGTGCACAATTACATTCACCTGTCACCTGTCTTCAACCCCAGCTTGTGGAATCTTATTGGGAATATTCAAGGCAGACTTCCCTGAATATCTATATGTGCACGATTCTGCATGAACTCTGCACAACTTCCCTTCAATGTGCATGGTCAGAATAGAATAGAATAGAATACCTGCATTGTCATTAGAATGTACAACAAGAACAGAGCGCTGTCACAACTAGTCAAAACAAGACCGTGTTATTTTTAGATGACCTCATACACTCAGTCATATCGACCACTCTACATTGACACGCGCGCTGTAATGCAGACTATATGAGCGCAGGCGCCTGAGGACGCTGAATCGAGGCTGTGACAATGTTATTCCGATTCGGTGTCGTTGTGACCGCGGAGTCTCCGGATGTGGAGCTCTTTGTTTTGGGCTCGCGTGAGGAAATGGGCCACTGGGACCCGGGCAGAGCGGTGAGGATGAAAGCCTCGCGGACGCTGTCGTCACCGCACGAGCCCAGTCTGTGGATCGGACAGGTGCAGCTCGCGGAGCCGTTCACAGACAAACTGTGGTTCAAGTTCGTCAAAAGAATCCATGGCGCTTATATCTGGGAAGGTAAACAGCTGCAGAGTGCAGGGGATTTATGTCCGCTTACGTAGGAATACCAAAGACACACAAATATCCGCCATCTTTGATTTACAGCGCGTAATGCCTATTCTTCGACACGTGATGGCGCTAAAGTGACACCAAAGAAGTGCTTTTAAAAGTAAACCTTTATGTGAAGACATATTACAAGTAAAAATATTGCATTATAGTACCAACAGTATCCTACGGCAATATAATATCCTGCAGATATAATTTAATGCAAATTAACCATTTACAGTGTCTTGTCATTTCTATTTGTTGTTATTTATATTTTTATACAATATGTGGCAACAATGTACATACGTACATGAGACATCGTTGTACGTAATCTAACGCGGCCATTTGGTCACTTACACAAAGGTTGTCTTCTCTGTCAGGTAGTGGTCCAAGCCACGACAGATGCTGTTCGTATGATGAGAGGAACATAGTTGATGGAGTGTACTGCCACCCGATTGGTCACTGGATAGAGGAAACAGGACACACAGATGAGATGAAACACACAACAAATTTTTACTTCAGTGTGGCTGGTCAGAAGGCCATTCATTTTTCCAGGTAATACTATAAAAGCCCAGTTTGCATGAAGTTTCTTTAATTATGGCTTTAACAAACGTGATAGAACAGAGTCAGTCAGAGGTGCTGTCAGGTGAAACCCTATACTTTATGTTTGTAATTCATGCATAATCCAATGATCCAGTGATACTGTATGTGATACACATTGAAGGTATCATATATCTTTGACCAAATTTCATTGTATAGTGTACAGTGACAATGACAACAATAAAGTGTACTGTGACAATGCCCCTTGTCTTTAGATGACAAATGTGAAATACCTTTAGGGTATTTGGAGTCAGACCAATTCCAACGCATGGGAGGTAGTGACAGGCTTAGAAGGCAAGATGTAATTTGCATCTCCCAGGATTTGAATAAAAATGGAGGTTTGTGGAGAATGCAGGTTTAGATTTTAATTTAATCTGTATATTGGGACTTTGATTGCAAGCTGGATTTGAGTGTATGGTTTAATATAACCATCAATCGTCCTATCTGTGCATGCTTTCATTTTGCAAGGCATATACACAGTGCCATAGCATTCCAGGCACAGCTGAAATTAAACAGACTCCTGAAGCAGTGAGCTCATAATTTGGACAAGAATAAACAGTCTTGGCTGGTGCCATCAGGCTTTAATTTGTGCCCAAAGACCTTACAAGGCGTATGTCAAGGACCTGTGTCCGTGAGGAGGTAATATGCCCTTTTATCTTGACTATTAATAGCTTTTTAAATTAGTCTGTCAGACCTTGCATTGGTGTTGCCCCAAATATGGTTCAGACTCACCTCTCCAGTAAATCATTGTATGATTTAAAGAGATTTTAGCTCACTATTTAGCCAGTGCCCCATCTCTTTTGCTTATATTCAGAGGAGAGGGTAGGGTATTGCAGCGATTTCGGAGTTAAACAAGTGGAGTATTTTGACGAATAGACATCCCTTTTATATGTTGACATCTACAGTCACGTCTGTAAGTATGTGGACAATTAGCACACGTCATTTCATTCTTTTATGCATCACTCCCTCTGGTTGTTGACTTTAGCGATGCTAATGGGGAATAAATAGGGTCTGCCTCATACCACAGGATGATTATAAGAGTGACAAAAGGCCAATAAAACATCATTGGTAAGAGCTTGAGAAAGGAAGGAAGTTAGGATAAATGAGAAGAACTAGACTTATTGATGATTGGAGACCAGCCAAGATCAGCTTTACCTCTGATCACTCTTAACATTTATCAGCAAATAAATTAACCTTTCCACATTATCTCACATTTTAAAACATTGCTTATGTATCGTTAGCAATGAAAATCCTATGTAATCAGAAAACATTCACCTCAACTTTATCTCTCAAATTTTTTTAGTGTCTGCTCTGCCAATACGTTGACCTCAAACAGATACAAATCCCAGGTTTATTTCCCACAGGGTGCTACCACGCCTTTGGCTCGGCAGCTGCCCTCGACAGGTGGAACACGTGACTATCAAGATGAAGCATGAATTAGGCATTACTGCCGTGATGAACTTCCAGACAGAGTGGGATGTAGTGAACAACTCCTATGGCTGCAGACGCAACCCTGAGGAGGCCATGACCCCGGAGACCATGATGCATTTGTACAAAGACTGTGGCCTAGTCTATGTGTGGCTGCCCACACCGGACATGAGCACTGAAGGTAAGATGAATTTTGTGGAATTCAGTTTTAAAAGCGCTATTCAGATCGCGTTATGAATCGCATCATGAACAAAGTATTTTCACAGGATTTATAAACTATCTATTGTGTGTATTTCTGTATTCAGGTCGAATCAGGATGCTTCCCCAGGCTGTATTCCTGCTTCATGGGCTCTTGGAGAATGGTCACACTGTCTATGTTCACTGTAACGCTGGTGTAGGCAGGTCAACGGCTGCAGTGTGCGGCCTGCTCATGTACATCCTCGGCTGGAGCCTGAGGAAGGTGCAGTACTTTGTTGCAGTCAGGAGACCAGTTGTATACATAGATGAAGAGGCTTTAGTGCATGCTCAGGCAGATTTCATTCAGAAGTTTGGAGGACTGAGACCATCCTACTCTGATGTGGAGATGTAAGAGCTTCTTCCAATGACGTTTTCAAATATGAAGCTAATTTTTGACTGGATGTAGTATGTGTATACATTTTCTATATGTAGAAAGACTCACTTTAGCTCAGTGAAATCTGGCTGCTCCTGAAGTTATGTGTGGAACTCTCTACCTTGGCTCATGTGGACTCTGTTTATACTTTTTAGTAAATGTCCACAGGGAAGTTGAGAATGGCATTTTCTTTTAGCTGTTTTGTAATAATCAATGAATAGAGTTGACATTTGGAGAAGGCGACTCCTATGTTGAGCAGCAGGGACACACAGTATAACACACAGCAAAACAAACCAAATATCAATATACTGCAAAGTAACACAACCAGAGAGACTGTGTTGGGTAGGATTTCTCATTTTATGACGAGATGGAAGCAGGTCAAAGTTTTCCAGACATATAAACTCTATTTCCATTATTTACACTGCCATGCTCCCATTGCAAGATTGTGTATATCTAATGAATTATTTTTCTCTTAGAGGGAAAAATTGTCCTTTTGGAGCAAAGTCTTAATTCTCCATAAAAATGGCGCTTCTTGCAACAAAAACAAATCAGTACCTAAAATGACAATTCCTCTCCATATCTGGTATTCATTTTCCAGACGTCAAAATACATAGCACCGCCCCATCTTTCTCTGCAAACCTGATAGCATTTCATCTTTATTTATTTATCCGACAGATGCTATTTCGACCCCTCTCCTGAATAACAAAAACATTCCTGCCGGACGATTTCAATGCATACATAATAAGTCATTACTGGAACACTGTCTTTCTGCCTTGACACTAAATGAGGATAGATTGCTTTTTTTAAAGATGGTGTTTTTGTTACATGTCCCTTATCTGAGAAAGTTAGTAGATTAGAAAGGAAAGATTCTTCTTTCCTTTCTGATTCTTCAGCTTCTGCCCCAGCAGAAGACAGCAACATAAAGGGTGTCTATGGAGATCGCTGGGTGGATTGAGCCATGCATATGTGCTAGCAAGAGTAATATTGGATATTTCTAAATATGTTATAAAATATGCATAAACCCTTAATATGTATTAAGTACCATACATTTCTTTCTTTTTTTGAAAAGAAAGCAAAATGTGTAAAAAGACAGTCTATAACTATACCTCACTGCATTTGATGTGATTCTGGAAGCTCATTCCAGCTCATTCAAAATATGATATTACATGATTTATTTGAAATAGCTAAGTCACATATGCGCTGCACAGATACAGGGCAAACATTTAAAGTGCACATACACAACCTTATATTGTATATTCAAAGAAACAATGATAATTCTGTGGGTAGATTTATTCTTATAAATGTTATTCTCAGTAACAAGACTTAAAAGGGTCATTAAATGTTTCTCTGCTTTATTCTGCATCTCATATGAGATGGATGAGTCTGGAAAGCAAACTCGCAAGATGACATCATTTGTTTACTTTATACATAAGACTCTAACTAATCATGGCCAGCCAGTCAGTTCAGACTTTGGAGACTGAATTGTGCATTGTCCAATAAGCCTTTAGTCTTTCAAGACATATGACACTTTGAGCCTGAACTCTGCCCTTTGAAACAGGCTCAATTCATCTTCCACACAGTTCTATTAGCTCCACCAGTCGGCACCAAACCTTCATTCATCATAGAGAGGTAAAGCTTTTTACCTACACAGACAATCCCACACGTCATGTAAAAGAAGAGCCACAAATGATTTATATGCATCCTGGGCACACTTGACCAATATACTTAATAGATTTCAAGTCCAGTTATATAATTTGCACTGTCTGGACTTTATGTGCAATGTGAAAAATCCAACATTGAAGACAATGATCGTGACTTCCAGACAAAACACCGGTCATACCATCGGGTGCTGACTGTAAAGTACTCACTATAGCTCCAGATGGAAAGACATATTCTACCTCTTACTTCTCAGTAGTGTGCACTAGCTTGTCAGGGGACAGGAGGGAGGTTAATCAGTGCAGGTCAGGTACAGCTGACTGCATGGCAGTCAAGCAGGTAGTTGGACATATTAAATAAAACACAGTCAAATCTAGGTGGCTGCAGTGTAACGTTGTTCTATAATAAATAAATCTGAGACAGCAATATTGGAAGTCCCTACAAAAGACTGTGGCAAGCCAAAGTATGGCATATATACATACAGGGAGCCATAAAACATCCACCAGAGCCAATTCAAAGGGTTGTCGTCTCAACAACCCTTTCGAGATGACTCCATGCAGAACAGATAATGATTGGTTGGTGGCTTTAATGGCCGATGCAATCCATGATACTCAAGCGCTGCACTCCATTTAAGCACATTGCCGTTCATCACAGAAAAAGGAATAGTGGTGGGTAAACAAAAACGACAAATGGATGAGGCAAGTCAATTCTCTGTGACGAGTCCTGACCACAGCCTGTCACTGTGCCACTGTACCAACTGGCTTCCTGTAAAATCCATCTCATGCTGTCAATACCTCTGTTGTTCCCTCCATCTTCTACACTACCGCTGTCATTGATCAGTGTCAGCAGGAGAGATCCTGATATGAACCAGAGAGGGGAGTGAAGGGCCTGTCACTAGGAAAAGCATGACAGTTTTAGGCTTGTGTGATATGCATGAGATCAAAATAGCTCTGTCTCTAGTATACTCTGTCACAAAATGTACTATAATGTATAAAATCCTGCAGGTCTAGATCGATGGGATGTCATGGGTCATGCTCAGCAGACACAGACAAAATCTTCCAGGCAGTTGCCATGATCAGTGACCTTGGACTTGGATAATAGAGATATATCCTGAATCAATAAATTCCTACTGTTACCTGGAGCTTTGTTCTGGGTCTATGCACACTGTCCTCACTGGACTATATAGGTCAATCTCCCCCCATATCTAATTTCTTACATAACAAAAGAAGAAAAAAAGAAAAAAAAATATGAGGACTATCTACTATTTGTTGCTGATTGTTAGCTGAAAGTCACTAACTATAGCTGGCAATGATCTCAGTGATTAAAGCTACAATTCTTAATCCTATTAGTTCCCCACAAAAAGCTCATAAGAACAAATTAGCAAGTCTACTGAATCTTGCGTAACGGCCAAAGGTTTAATGGTCCTCGAGCATTATTTAAGGCCAATGACGCTGGTCATCTATAATGTAGCTCATTTAGCTCAACTATGGTACTTTTATTTGACGCCTATGACATTGCTTTAAATTGCTGTAAACCTTACGTTATTGTTGCAGGCAAAACACAGTTTCTAAACACTCTTTGGCAGTACATTAAAACGATGTAATAAGAAAAAAAGTAGTAAGCTTCTTACACTGAGTGGATTTTAATTTGTTTAACCAATCATATGTGCATAGTCTTATTCAATTCTGATCAAACTAAATGTTTTGATTAAAATATAAATCAGAATTTGGAGCCCTGAAACGCTTTTTGACAAAATGATTTATTATACCAGCTTTCTGTGTGTGAGCATGAAAGGTGCTTTGCTTTTTTTTCAGTCCTGTGCTGCAGATTTACAGCATAATAAATCTGAGCATCAGATTGCCTAAAATAGTGTCATTAAATCTTCATTGGCTGTAAAATTCAAAACAGTTTTTTTCTGCTCCTGAAGGTGGATGGGCTCAACTGACAGTTTGACAAAAACAATCACTCACATGTCTGTGCCCTTCAGATCTCATTTAATGCTTTTTCTTTTCTTTTGGTTCTTTTTTGTAAATTGTCTCCTGATCCACTAATTCATCATTCATCATTGCAGAAAATAACCACAGTGACATATCACAAAGAAATGGGATCTTTCATCCCTCATGTCTTTGCCTGAGCAATCTGTTTGTCTTCATATTTGTCATCCTGCTTGAACCAAACCAGACCAGGCAGGTATCCATTACTTCGTGAAATTAAACTGTTTGAAGACAGTTTTATCATGTAATTAAGACTGCTAGCCTTAAAAGAAAAAGAATAGAGACTGTGTGGCCATGCATGACAAGTGGGGCTGCCTCCCCAGTTTTATTTCCTCCTGCCTAAATCTATGATGTCAGATGGCAAAGCTGACATGAGATCAATGAGCACTAAATGATCCAATGCATTCTTCTGCTGATATTTTATCTGGGAGACTTTAAAACAAAGACATTTCCCAGATGACAGCTCTAAGGAAACTATTTCAGAATGCCCTTTACTATGTTTAGTATTATGAGTCCTAGAAAGGGCAGCTGTTCTACTATGGAATGCCGATCCAACATGGTTGCCATAATCCCATCTGATGTACTAGTATGCTTGAGTTGTCCTGGACGCAGCAGACCAAAATGGGTAGAAGGAAGACCTGAGCTGTGTTGACAGGGGACAGAGCATGACAATAACCCACTTACTCACCCTCAGGCTATTTGACATGGACGCTCTGCCAGGACAGATAACATTCACTACAAAGCACTGAACAACCAAGCACAGATGTACCACACACACAGCCACTGAGCTCTTCACCACTGTGGAGATTCAGTCAGTTTGCAGTTGTTTGCAGAGAACATGCTGGGGGAAAAAACAGTCACTGTTTAATTAAAGGTGCACTATGCGTGGTACAGCGCGATTTACTTTTTGTCTCAAATCGTAGGCATCTCCCCCTGATCCGCTAGCTGCCTGCCCCCTGAATACATTGTGAAAAAGCCTAGTCTCGGAAGACAACACAGGGGTCGTAAACGCCCCAAAAAACACTAGGGGCACAGGCTGTGCACCAAAACAATAACAAACCAATTCCAGCCAATCACCGACAAGATGGTTGAGGGTGGAGCTTAGTGCGCATGCACATATGGGGGTAGCTGGAACGACCCACATGTGCACGCGCACTAAGCCCCACATCCCTATGATTTGAGCCAAAAATGAAATCGCACTGAAACCATGCAGGATTGATTCGTGCATCTTTAATTTAAAAAAAGTATCTTCACTGACCTTACCTACAATGTCAGCATTTACAAAAAGGCATTAATCAGTAACATTTTATGCAAATGATATGACACATGGTTTTCACTGTTCTGAAAACTGATGATGCTCATCTTATCACTTACATGGTATTAGGGCGTAACCAGATAATGACTCACTAAACACACTGGGAAGCAAATTTAGATTACCCGCAGGCTAATTGACATCATTGGACCTAATGTGACTTTTTTCCCCCTTTTTCAACCTAATAACATGGTGGCTGATGAACAGTAGAAATAGGGTAATTTCTCCATCCCGGTTTGACATCAACACCATTCACCTAAAAATTTCTCTAGAGAGCTTTTTCTTCCCAAAATCAAAGTCTTTCTGTAATGCTTGTTAAGCAGAGCTGGATGTAGAAACGAGGAGCTCTGGTGCTGTCGATATCATTAAAAGTTCATTTGGAGTGCTTATTGTGTCTGCGGATGATGAATCCGAACATCATTAATATCACAGTCCTGCATGTGTTGAGATGAGCAGACATATGGCTGCCAGTACCCAGAACCACCAGACTCATAAATCACCAATGACAACAGATAATGAATGCGGGCATATCAGAGAAGATTGGTTTGCCCGTCTCTATCACCTCTGTGAAATGATGGCACAATTTATATTTGTGTTCAACATAAACTACAGAATGAGAACACTACAAGTATGAGTTAAAAAAACAGCTACAGTATAGCTACAGTGATTAGTAATTATTATTTTTATCATTATTATTATTACTACATTTCCTTTCATACAACTCAGTATTTCTACTCACTACCTTTATTTCATTACTGTCCCTTATCAGCACATCTGGGCCCCACAGTCGGACAGATGGGCAGGAGATGAGGCCTATCTCTAGTCTGGGGACCGAGCCAGGTGCCCAGAGCTCACCTCAGGGATACACTGCTAATATCACATCCCGAAAGATATTTAGTTAAGGTCTTTGGCAGTGCCTGAATTCGACAGCAGAGCCTTGAGGCAACGTTGAAAGGGACATTAGAATCACAGAGAAGATAATTATTATACTACAGGTTGTCATGTACTGTTAGGACAGCTGACAAATTAAGAGCGGACTGTTGGTGAAGTTCAAATAGTGTGCGACAAGGCATTTGAAGAGTTTCCCTTTACTTACACTTGGTCAGGCTAAAACTGATCTGTGGGGACTTTGCAAATGAGGCCGTAACAGGAATTTGTTTTTTCCTGTTAGACTTCACCTCTCCATCTTAATCTGCAGAAATAAACTTCCATTCTATTCAATGTCAATCTTTTAACCTTATCTCACATACATACACGCGCATGCACACACACAAACACATTTTCAGTTGAAATCCCTACCTACATTATCCTGCAACTCTGGGGGACTGTGAAACTGCCAAGCTGATGGGAGAAAAGAGGGGGATTGTGGGTAATTTCATGTCACATTTCCAGCAGACTGATGTGGCTCTGGACAGATAATAGCCTCCAGCACACAATGACAGAAAAGGCAAAGTCACACTGAACCTTTTCAAATACTTTTCCAGAAATGGTTCTATAAACTGTATTTTTTTCCCTCTTATGTTTTTCAGTTTTCTTCTTGTATAAATTTGCATTTACAAATGAAAACTGCTTGTTTCTCTGAACATAGAAATTATTAGCTCCTTAGTCTCACTGCCACGTGTATCTGACAATACACTTGTTTCCAGCCCTTTAAAAGAGCAGAATGACATTTTTCTCTAAAGATGTCTGTAATGAAGTGAAATGCAGGCTCTCGACAGTTTTCACAGGTTTCAGAAGACAGACTGACACCAAATGCAACATGCCTGCTGAGCTACAAACCGAACAACAGGGTGAGTGACTGGAAAATGATTTAAGCGAGTAAGAGCCAGGATCTCTGAAAGCAAGAAGTAAACACTGACCTGACCACCAGGATCAGGATCACTAGATTAATTAATTGATGAGAATCATTGTTTTTACCAAAATGTTTAACTTGGAGAGATCTAATAAACATTTTCAAAAGTGAATGAGCTTTCCTGTCATTGCTTGTTGCCAAGATCAGTTGCCAACTCTGAGCAACTGACAACACAATACAATATTCAAGTCAATTCTCTACACCTCCAGCTTGTTCCTCTGACTGGATTCTTCTACTTCAAAATTTAAACACATAAAAAACGAAAACCAGCTCTTCACCAAACTAAACCTAGAGTACAGTATACAGCACAAACATGAGCGAGCCAGAAATAAACTCCATAGAGTCCAACCAAAGCAGGGACCAGCAGTAATTCACACTCGCTCTCAGGTCTTCCGTTCGAGTCATAAGCGCTGGCAGAAACGGTCATGGCGATGCTGTGCTATAACAAGACTCAAAAGTTGGGACTAATTAAAAAGAATGAGGTCTCCCTGTCCCTTGACCAGCCATCTTCATGACTGATGTGAAGCATGCCCCAGTTTAACACATTTTTCGCAACATCTTTTCTCTTTTTTTTATTTCTGTTTACCATTGAGCTCTCCATGAGCCTCCAAACAAACAAACCTGCAGGGCAGCTCCTGGACAGAAATCTGAAGGGAAAAGCATGCTAAAAAATAATAAACTTAATTAATGAAATGAAGTATGATATGCAATGTACAATTATGATGAGTACGTGATTTGTTTTATCCATTTGTGTGGTTCTTGGAAAGAGTATCCACCCAGGAGTCAGCCAGAGAAGTGATCCTGATTGAGTTGGGATTTGAACCCGTGTTATTTTGCATTTGCCAGGGGCATGAAGACAAAAGAGAGATGTGGGAAATGAGAAGATGAGGAAAGAGAGGAGTGATTTTGTACAACTGATTACGATTGGTCCCAGTGTTGACACTTTAGTCACTTTAGTGAAGAAGTCGATGGGCGATGGGCGATGATGATAAAAAAAAATCAAAATTGAACATTTAAAAACAGAAAGTACAGAGAAACAGGGAATTAACTGAGCAGAGGCTGAGAGTGTGGGCATACTGACGAGAGAAGGTTAAAGACTCTCAATAATAATAATAACAACCACAACAATAATAATAATAATAAGCCTAACGGCTATAGAAACCACTGAATGTAGTGTATTGATGAATTACTGTCAATGCAGCACAGTGTCAATAGTTTTTAAGTTCAGAACAGTGGCACCTCAGATCTGTACACACACACACACACACACCCACACACCCACACACACACACACACACACACACACACACATCTCCACAGCAGTACAGTATTAAACTTGAGTCTTTCACTATAAACCAGACCTGGGCAAATTACGGCCCGCGGGCCACATCCGGCCCTTTCTACGTCTCTGTCCGGCCCGCGTGAGGCCAATCATAAACATAAATTAAACAAATATCTGTGTCATGCTTACAATACAACTGTGCTGCTTTTATTTTGAAATTTGAACTTTTATTTTGAAAAGCGTTTACATTACTTCCGTATCGACGTATGTTGTGAGTGAAGGTGAACAGTGATAAGTGACGCTAGCCAGGTTACCCTCAAGATGTCGGCTCACACTAAGAAAAGAAAAGTTGGTAACGAATGCTGTGTTTTCAACAACACATGGACTGCCAAGTATTTCTTTCTCAGAAATGAAAGGTAAAGCTTAATCTGAAGAACAGAGCGTCCGACTTTGTTTTTTTTTTTATAACATGTTCTGTCCGACTTTGACTGTTTTTGTCTGGCTTTGGATGAGAGCTGCGATGTACGTGACACCACCCAGCTACTGTGTGGCCTTCTGACACAATTCAGGTTTCTCATGTGGCCCCTTGTAAAAATTAATTGCCCACCCCTGCTATAAACCAAGGATAAATAACATTCCACTTTAAATGACTCTACATCGAAAAATAAATTACTTGCGGTCACTACTACTATATTCCACTTGTCTATGTTTTGAATTGACTTCCTCAATTTTCCCTTTTTTGGTAAATTCCTGAAAGTAGGCCTGTTGTTTTTACTATTTAAAACAATATATTCAGTATTAAAGGTGAAGCATGCAATTCTGGAGGACGACAGTTGATATGCAAACTCAAGAAAGAAACAAGACAAAGGCAAAGAAAAAACCTCAGTTAATATGCAAAAGAAATAAATCCGCTATGCAAGCAAATGTGTGTTTTTAGGTCTTTGTGGCTACAAAACACTTTGACACAGTGGAGCAAACAATGAGACAGTCGATGCAGTTGTTGCTGTAAAAGCTTACTAAGCACAAGCTGCAGACGTCAGTACTAACTCTTAGAACTGCTACCACAGCCAACACAACGATGACGACAACATATCTTTAAAAACTGGAAAACAAGATAAATTTCTGGACAAGTAACTTACTAGATACACAAAAGTAACACAATTATCCTGCTTGAACCAATTAGTTAACAGTGACCTATTGAGATGTCTCAACACTATCGACAGACTGACTACCAAGTCACATCGGTTGGCCCTGAAGAAAAACGATGATGTTTTTACCAGACCCTTTATTCGTTTTTCACCAGCCCTCTCTGTGTGCCTGTGATTAGGGGTACAAGTCTGGTCTGTGCAGATAAGTCAAGGATAAATCCACTTTCTCAGTCTGGGTATGTGTATTTTTAAGACTGAAGTAATGATAGTTTGGAGCAGTAATGAAAAAATGAAAAATGTAATAATACATTGTCGAACTCAAGAAATATCACAATAACTACTATAATCATAAATGTTCAAAGCACTGACTGAGGAGGGCTTTTTTCAAAGGTCTCGTACTGACAAACTCTCCACGTCCTTGTGAACCACATCAATAACATGTGCACAGCTTTCATTTCGCCCCTTCCCTGCCAGAATTTTATTATCCTTCCCATCTGCGTCATTCTGTTTTAAGGTCTCTGAGGGCGTGATGGCCACGGTGATGCATCAGGTATTAATATCTGTTTGCTGTTTTCATACACACCACACAGTGGGTGAGAGAGTGTGGTGAGAATGGAAGCATCTGTCCCATTTCCACCCACATATCAGCACCCAGTTCCAGTAACTAACAGATGCACACACTAAGAATTCCCAGCTGACTGGAAGTGAGATTGTGTTTGTATGTGTGTCTGTCTGCAAGCAGAAACAATATTTTTAGGGTATGAGAGAAAAATGAGCCAACAGGCACCAGATCTGATACTACTGGTGGAAGAAAGCACAATGACATAGTCACACTAGTGATACATCACAGTCAGTCTGTGTTCCAGAGCAGCTGGTGACCCATGGAGTATTATAATGTCAGTGGCTTTTTTGTTTTTTACAGAAATAACCATAATGCTGCATCCTAAGGGTGAATAGACAATGTTACTAACATTACGGTTCTGACAATTCAGTTTCGATTCAGATCACATAAGATACATATTAATTTAAATGTGGCTACTTATTATGGTAATACAGCTGCTTTGGCTTCACGGAAGTCAAATACATTTTACTGTAATTAATCAATTTTTGTCAATTTTAGAGGATACTGCAATAACATAGCAGTGTTTTTAAGAAGAGGAATGAAATACTGACTGGCTGCAGGTACAGTATGTAACACTGATAAATAAAAAAATAGCTACAATACAGAGTCAAGTTGTTCATTCCACAAGGGCAGCCTGAAGTCAATTTCAATAGAGCCTGTAGATGTGTGTACATGTATCTCTATCTTTGTGAGGACCAGTCTGACTACATCATTTGCACAAGGAATGTACTATGCCAAAGTAAAGTATTTACCCAAGTACTCCTTGCTTTATAAGTTGTGTATGTAAACAAGTACTTTAAAACTTCAAAGTATTAAGTTAACTTAATTTGGATTCAGCAATTATGCCAATTCAGCCAAACTTGCAAAGTCTAATCACAGTAAAATTGACATTCACCTCTGAACTGAAGAAAATTATTAATAACTTTATAAATAACACTAAATGACACTTAAGAAACATAATACAAATAATACAAGTCTGTCTGAGCTATTCAACATGGGTATCTGAATTAGTTTTACTGTCACAGCAAATCAGTTACGAATAAGCATAGAAAAATAAAGCACTTTATTCAAACCGCATCTAAATTCAATCTGCTGATTTGCATAATTAAACTTAAAATGAAGCAATAAAACGAAAATATACATTGGAATACAATTCAAAAGTTTAATTTCACAGAGCATTAGAGTCTGGAAAGAACAGGGAATTGCTTGTTGGCTACTGCACACATGAAGCTCATTATACAAACTGAGATTGAATTGTGAGGAAATGCTTGCTATACTAATTTCCCTTCTTGACTTCAAACTTGAAAAATGCAGAAGAGAAGTAGAAATAAATTCTCTAATCTTTCTCTTTATCAGCTCCTCTGAGGAAGATCAACATAATATATGTACAGTTTTGCATAGCCAATGATCACTTTAACTGTTTAGTTCAGCATCAAACTTGCAGTTTGGATCCATACATTACAAGACCATCTACGCAGCCAATATGATTCCCTCTGTATATTTACATTGCAATAGAACGACAATATCCCATCAGAGCACTGGTCAATACATATAACTGATGTCAGTGTGACATACTGTATGTTGGGTATTCCCAAGATCCTTAGATACTTAATTGTGTTCTGCAGCGACCATGGTGGGAGAGAATAAGTTGTGTCAGACAAGAAGCAAGACAGGACAATCTGAGTGAAAACAGCCTGCCTTCAGCCATAAGGTCACCCCAGAGCAGCTGTAAGAGATGCCAACTGTTTACCCATCATTTACCCATTGAGGATTTACAACGAAAGATCGACAGAGGACTTTCAAGGACCATAAACTGGGAAGCAGGATTAAAAGTCACTGACAAAATATCACCTAATTTCCAAGACACTGAATTTAGCCATTTAGGTAGAGAAAGGGAGACAGTATGGGGTGACAGAGAATTTGAACAGAAAAGGTTAATCAGCTTATCAGCTTCTCAATAAAAAAAAAAGCTTCCTGATAAGATCGGGAACATTTTGGCTCGTCTGAGTTAACAAGCTAATAAACTACTGAACCACTGAAGCTGCCGAGAGCACAGATTCACGAAAAACAGCAGCAGAGGGCACAAAACAGGTGGGCACGATTCTCTTTTAGATGCTGAAAACAAGCAATGTTCTCAGTATTTCAGGCACGCAACATTCATGTGTTTGGAAAAAACTGTGGTGTCTAACTAACTGGTGTCTACTCTTTGTAATCAGTGGAAGTTACTGGGGCTGGAGGAGGAAAGGAAATAAAGACGTTGAGGGTAAAGCGAGAGCACTCCTGTGGAGACAGTGATATTAAAAGCAGAGTGGAGGAAGCTGTTAATCATCTAATAGGTGTCTTTGAGTCTGTGTGCGTCGACCCCTCTTTCCAGCAGGGAAGTAATGAAAGCAAAAGTCAGTGTGGCAGTGTCCTGATAGCACCGCTCTGTTCCAGGACAAGGGCTGTGCCCTCACTCCTCCTCACGTCCTAAGAAGGATTTCTTTATTCCGCTTGGATCCCTGTCTCCTTCTAGGCAACTGCTGCCCTACTTGGGTTTCTCATTCTGCTCTTTTGATTGCCCGCTTGCCTTAAAGCCTGTGCCACTTTCATCCGGGGGCTATTTAAATCCATTCCACCTTGAATAATTGTGTGGGACAAAATACTGTTTGGGGGGTCGCGGTTGAAAATGGTTCAACATGCAAGGTTTTCAGCATCAGGGTAAATTGGTTCATTTAGAAAAGCTGCATATTGCAGATATGGTTTTGATGCTGATGTAAGTGACATACATTGATTTTTGTTTCTTGTAAGGCGTTTCTCACTCAGCTGGTAAATAAGCTGTCTGTTTGGTATTCAGTTTGAACACCTCCTGTGGTAATTGAGCACGTATTACCCTGCTACATCAGCATGGGCAATTTAACATTACTCAAGCAGGCTTGCAACTCATTATAAGAGGCATAGGTGAGAACGTTGAAGTGCTGTGTATTTATCATAAATACCAACCAGAGGAACAGGGAACGTGTGCAGGTTAGACATGACCCTTATTATGAATTCTGCACCATGCATCACATTCAGTAAAAAACGTAGCCGTTGAGACGACTCTCATTAAACCTTTATTCCCATTATCATAAGCCAGGTGAATATATGTAGCTGGTAATAGACTGGGGACTGTGCTCGTTAGGAGACCTTGTGTCCATTTACCAGGATTAACGAGTAGCTGTGTTCATTAAGAGTAGCTAAGCTCCCGGAAAAAAAAGTTAACCAAGGTTATCCCCTTCCCATGTGTGTCTTGTTTGTTTCCTGTTTCATTCATAGCTGACATGGCTGTGAGCTTTCGCTGAGAACCAAACAGATATTAACTGTGAAGGGACAAGGGGTGAATCAGATGTGCTGTGAGAGTGGAGAAGGAAAAGGGCAATGTTTGCTGCAATTCAAGAGCTATCCTGATAGAAAATGACCTTTACAAGAAATGTATTACCTTATTTTACCTAGGGATAAGTAATTCATCCTGTCAGTCCCAATAAAGCAAATTTAAACTTTAACTAAAACTTTAAGAATCTACTTTTTCCTAGCAGGTAAATATAAACTCAGGGCACTGGAAACCATTTCTGTGTTGCTGGGCCTGAATGCACACACACACACACACACAATGCAACTCTGCAGTAGGGCTGAATGGTAATACGGCAGTGTGCCTGGCAACCATTAAAGAAAATCTGCTTTCCAGCTGATGCACATTTACTGGGTGAATTGTGTCCAGCACCATTGTCTATGCCTATGTTATTAAGGTTTTTACTAATATTCTCATGTATGTATCAATACCTAGTATTGATTTTTACGAATAACTGAGAAATTGTCTTTAGCTAGTTTATCATAGTTTTTTTTTGACTTCACCATTAACAGCTTAGTTCATCATAGACTTTGGTGAACTGCACCTGCAGCTCTCAGGCATTCGGAGTTTTCTCACGCATCATTTCTCAGAGGACTGTTTCAGCACGCTATGGATCACTGAGTGTGAAAGCGTCCCTAAAATGATTCACACAGTGGGTGGAACTGACTCTATTCAGAGATGGAGAGAGAACAGGACATCTGTGCGGATGAGAGTACTTTATTAGAGCCGAGTGTGGCATTGTAATTTAGCCCTGCTCTTGCCAATGGCTCAGAGTTTACGTGAAAAAGTTTCATTCTATCTGTGACAGCTTTGCCGGCTATTATTTCCCGGTCTCGCTTCAATTCGCACAGAAACCACGTAAAAGGGGTGGAATGGTTATGGTTGGTCACATTTGGCACAGTCTTGTAAATGTCATTAAAATGTCCACAAGTGGCATTTGGAACTCGTATATATGGGCGTTAATATGAATGCTGACTGGCTTTTGGATTCAGCCCCTAGACCGTCTGTCAGAGGTTTGAGGAATACCAATGTAATTATTACCTACTCGCAGTCTTAACAGTGGCTGGACAGTGTTAGAGGAGAGGGTCCTATCGCATCATGGTACTCTGTAGCTTGTCATAGCCCCACTGGATGAGCAGTGTGATGAGGACACAAAGAGAAGCAATTAAAATGTGTTTTTGCATGTGCTACTGTGCATATGCTTGTATAAATTCAATATGGTGATAATTTCCCATCACACCAGCAGACAACAGTTACTTATTCATGACATTTAATTTGCGTCTATCTATGCATCTATCACACTCACGGGTGACAGAAATGACTGTTGAGCGTTCTTACAGGATGAATAATTCACACCTGTCCAAGCCTTTTTAAACAGTCACTGCCATGGTGCTTTGCTTACTCAGAGGTCTGATGTGATGCTTTTTTAATGCTTCAGACACAAAAGCACATGAAGAAGCATCAAGCAGGCTGTTTCCTCATACACAATTACCCACTGACTGTTTCAGTGTAACGTTTTATCACTGGCAGTGGCATTTTCAACCACTGCAGCTATTTTGGTTTGCAGCCTCTGTGTTAAGTGATCACATTAAATAAATGAAATGAAAAACTGGTTCTCATTTACGAGAATGAAAATGGCACAAAAACTGAATGCGCACAGTACAAATTGCAAATTGTGCAAATTTGTCGTCCAATAAAATGTGCTCTCGTCCCGTCCCATCTTTTGCAGTTCGCACTACACATGCTAGACTCTGTGTGAGCATTGTGCCCTTACAAGCACATTATAACTGACATATTTACATTAAATGTCACAAGCAATGGAGCAAAAGCTACAGATGAAATGAAACCGGCGCTAATCGATCAGCGTATTAAATGGTCAGTGACTTATTGACTCATTTGATAATGACTATACAATGGCCTCTCTCTGCAGGTGTGTGTGAGGGCTTTGTAACGTTACCGGCAAAGAACACAATTAACTTCTTTATGGGCACCAATCAGAGCCACTTTTCTATGCAGTTAGGCAGGAAGAAAGCCACTCAAAACTGAAAACGATTTAAAGAAAATACTACAGTTCACTAAACTAAATCGGGTCCATTTAACTTAATTCCCCTGAATGATGTGGCTCAATACATTTATTCTTGCCCACCCAAGCATCTAAAAATGAATGCTGTCTGTTGGTTTGATTTCTTAAGTGGCTCAATGAGTTAAGTACACACAGACACACACACACATATATACACAACAGTACTACTTTATTTAAATAGATGTTTAGTCCTCAATAAATGTTTGAGTGTAGTTATTATATAAATCATTATTATTAAAAAAAACACTATCCAGTTGCTACAGGTATTCTGAAGCATTTTGAATAGCAAAACAATCATCAGACGAGATCGTCATATAAAATGGTACTGTGATCAAGACAACTATTCTCTAGGCCTCTTGTTATTGATGCTGCACACCACCAAACCTACAAAGTAAATAAAGAAACACTGCTTTGATGGCTGAAAAGAAGAATGTAATTTGGATTTTTTTTTAATTACAGGAGATTGCAGCCCTGCATGAAAAAAAGCCTATAACTGCTCCACTGCAGATAAATTGTTCATTAAGAGAAAGCTGTGCGAATTCAAAAAAGATACACGTACATTGAGAGCATGGTGGCAAGTGGCAATGATGTAGTCTGGCCTTCTTCCAGTGGAGCTAATTAGATTGTTAAAGCAAATCAGTGCCTTGGGTTAGCACTCAAATCTAAAGAGCTGCCACTGCTCTCCAGATATTGTGGCGATTTAGACAACAGTTTGAAAAGAGCTCTAGTTTTCCTATGAAACAAAATCCCTTCTCAGACAAAAGATATTTGCCCGTCAGAGAAATTACAATTACCTCAACTGTGTTGACATGGTAAGAAGTTTAGAGCTGTCTCCAAAGGACAGGCCACACACACAGCAGTGCCTTCATTCAGTCAGTCCCTCGCTGCACTATAATAACCAGCTGTGTCTGAGTTCAGACCTCTCATTAGTTCTAATATGCCTAATGATCCTCATGCATTCTCACAAATGCACCCACATGAAATTTTAATTTGCACAAAATGTCACATATGCAATCATTTCTTCTTGCAGCTCGAATACGTATCCTGTCCATTTTATCAGTGCATTTTATTAAATGGTAAAGCAAAACGGGGGCAATGACAAGTCCTTCCCTTCTTGAGTATCATGCTAGTGCGAGTGTCATTTCCTCTGGAAAATGAAGCTGTTGCCATGCTACTGAACTTTAGAAGCATATAACAGTAATACCTAAAGCCACAGATTTCAATATGGTAAACATTTAACCCTCTGTTTAAGGGTGTAGTGGTTGGTTCTTGTGCATTCTAGCACAAAATAATGTGCAGTTTCAATTTATACGCACCTGCCCCTCTCTGTTGCCTAGCAATGTAACCAAGATAATATGAGGGAACACACACACACACACGCACACGCACACGCACACACACACACACACACACACACACACACACACACACACACACACACACAACACACACACACACACACACACACACACACACACACACACTTCAAAGAAAGAACTGAAACAATGTACACATCAGCCAACCATGACGAGCCTGACAGGTAATCTTGGAAAGCAAAGAAAAGGGCAGTTGAATATTTGTGTGTGTAAATATGACGATGAAAAATTGATTTGGTCATGTTGGTGCGTGTGGTTCCAGATGCCTTGCTGTTGTTCGATTATAAAAATAAGTCTAATGCTCAACCAATTTGGTGCACTGTGTCAATAGTTGTGTGTCTACACATTTGTTTGCATTTTTGATTTGTTTTTCTGAATGCAAACAGGAACAAGCAGCCACATGTGCACATGAAGTACGTTCTCTGGTGTAAACCTCTTGCTACAGTACATTTTTCCATTATAAAATCACTATCGGCACTTTGCAGGTCATCCCCTTCAACAAAAGGTATCCTTTCAATCCTATTATATAAGGTGTCACCATGACAACCTGCTCTGACAAACAGTGTCAGATTAGTAGGGATTACTATAAACTGCTGCTGTGATTCTGATGAATTTATCTCGGCTCTCGACTGCATTCATTTGTCTCTGGTAAACAGTGGTTTGTACAGTGTCTAACAGAGCTAATCCTGCACAAAGGAAGGGATAAGCCTGAATCAATAATGACCACACACTGTGAGCCTTTTACGACAGCTGGTACAAACCTTATAGAGGCATACAGGTGTGTTTATCCAGGTTTTGTTGTGAAATAAAAGGGGAAGAATTAGCTTTCAGGATTCAGACTCAAAGCTGTGGATTATTGTGTGGTCCAAACTTTGACTGACACCCAACGAACCAAAACATACCATTCACTTACTCAACATGCAACATTTGCCATCAAGTTCTAGTCCAAGTTCTAACCCAGATCAATTAACCTTTCATGCTTTGCTGCAACTAGAAATAGGAGTCCTTGGGGGGTTCTCCAGACATGATGTAGCATCACCAGACTGTTCTAACTTCCCTCTGGCACTTCAGAAATGAGGAAATATAACAAAGGGACAAGAAAAGCACAGCTGAATTTAAGGGCTGAGGGCAAAAACTGGAATAATGACGCAAGTAGATAACTGAAAATTCAAGAACTCAGACAGCAGCACAGTTTAGAAGTGTAGTCTGTAGTAATGACCTGTCATTTTTAATGTGTGATGAGCAATTAAAGCCCTTTTTAGTTTTCAGTTACAGGTTTCTGTCTTAAGTGTGGACCATAAGAACTGTAAATGTGCCAGTTGGACATGTATAATGGAAGGCCATATATATGTAATGTTTATGTAAGTTTAAGGATGGCTTTGAACAAATACACTGACATCGCCTCTTGAGCATTTTGTTTGTGAATGTAAAAAGGCAAACTGGCGGCAAAAAGAACAGACAATGACGCAAGAGAGTCTGGCAGAGTGAGAGAGAGGAAGCAGTGCAATGACATAAAAAGATGAAGTGCGAGGGAGAAAGAGAGGTGGGAGAGGGATTATCACAATTTCAGCAGAGGAAAAGTCAGCTTGAGGGTGGTGGAGGAAAGCGAGAGGAGCAAAGAGAGGGGGAGAGATTCATTAATGCAGGGGTTGGATATGGCCCATTAGATGATTCCCAATAAGACTCTCTGGGCCAAGTAATTCACCTGCAATCATTTTCACTACAGTAGGTCTGATCACAGGCACAGAGGCTGCATGGCAATCAGCATGCAGAGGAATTAAGTCTACCTCTCTGCTGAATACATGCAAAGCCATATGTGCACACAGATTACACACCACAGGCCTTCATCTCATTCTAATACACAGGCTCATACCCTCTGTGTCTCAAGGTCAACAACAGTTATGTTTCCTTCCCACTGTGTAACATTTTTTTTCTCCATGCACTGTGATAATTAAGAATAACCTTTAATAGACATCCCCTGTCACACTTCACTTGTCCATTGGTTTCATGTCACTGCACAGCAGCATTAAAATACCTAATATCCCACACAATACAGAGTACATGGTGCAGTCTGACCTTCCAGCTACTGAACAGATGATTAACCTTTATGCTCATTTAGTCTGTAGTGTGCTTCATTACTGATTGAATATTTTAATTACAAGGCTGAATTCATGTTCCAAGAGCCCTCCCCAGAAATTTATATTTAAGCTTTCCCTTCATCAATTAATTTCCTAATTGAATCTATCCCCATGTTTTGTCTTGGTTCATTACAAGGGACAAAAAAGAAGTTGAGTTAGACTATGAAATTGTCCGCTCAGACTTTGGCCCGGGCACTGGCCTCAGTATTTGTCAGTCTTTAAAAATTCCCAGAGCCAGAAGTTGCACATTTGGAAGTTTCAGTTGCACAAGTAGCCTATAAAGTAGTTCCTCAGGCCTCTTTGCTGAGTCAAGATCCAGAGCTTGACAAGGAATTCTCTGAAGCAGATGCTGCTGTAAATTGTTAATGGAAACATATCTCCCAGAGTACAGCTCAAAGAATCCCAGAGCAAAGATGTGTAATATGCCCAAACATTATTCAGGCCAACACATGCACACAGCTGAACAGCGTTCTGTGTTGCATCGAAGTACACAACATATAAAACAATGCAGCTGTGTTTGCATTAAATCTATTCAGCCTTACCCATTGTAGAGGCATTTACACAGGGGCACTACCCATCATCACTGGGAAGTAAACAGGTTTGTTATATTTAGCCTTTTGCTCCACTTTTGCACATTGGCTCATCTCTTGTCAGCAGAAAACAGAGTGTGCACAAAAGACAAGCTCTGCAGCTCTGGTTAAGCTGATGCCAGTGCAAAGCATCTATTGTTCACCTGAGGATTCGACACGGTGTTGTGCCGTGTCATCCCATAACTCCTCCCGAGAAAGAATAGCCTGCTGCTCAACTGCCAATCTGCATCAGAGACAGAAGCTGAAGCTCATTCTCATTAAGACTACTGCATTGTAAAGGCACTACAAGATCACTTTTAGCTGCTTTTCAACGTGTTTTGAGGAGGGGGAGAAGTGGAAAGTGGGACAACACTTTCCCTGGCATCCCTCTTCAGACATCAATAATGGAATAGAGACATGCAGGGGGGAGTGAGGAAATGAATTTGGAACTGATATTACAAACATATGTACATTTAATCATGAGAATAATAAAACAAACAAACAAAATACGTATTGTGTCACATTTTATGTCAATATCTTGCTTTTTTTTAGTCTCACGGTGAACTGGCACTGATGGATAAAAGGATATTTCAATTCTACTGTTATGGTCGATCAGAAAAAAACAATAGTTCCTATTGTCTCTGGAAGATAACTGAAAGCATTACTAATTCAGTCATAATAAAATATCGAAGCAAATGCCTGTCTGTCTCTGATCTAACTGGATTACATAGTCAGGAGTATGAGTGAGGTATATGAGCTATTCAATTATGGACAACAGAACTGATTAAGATGAGTCAGACAGGGCTGGCATCAGCTGTCAGCCTGATACTCCTAATTGCTATTTTTTTCTTATCTGTAACTGTCTGGTGTTAGAGCTGTATCTCAAAAGGCCTTTTTGTCATACAATCTCAGCACATTTTAACATTATGTCTGATGATATGCTTTAAGTCGAAAGGACAAAGTCATAAAAAACCTTTTAAAGTGTACACACTGCCTCACAACCATATGCCTTCTTTAGTCCACCCTCTTCCTTGTTTCTCAGGTGGTGTAGAAGAAGTCAGGCTGAAATTCTTCTGTTCTCTTTGATACCTGACATCCCCCCTTTCCCCTTTAACTCCACTTCCTCCTGTCTTCCTCCCATGCCAGAGCTTGACTTTGACAGGCTCTTTAAAGGCCTCTGTGAGTCGTGTTTTGATCATTAGCATCCCATTTGTCACAAAGAATATGCATAATGTAAGAACTTTACCACATGCAGCCTCTTCTCAGTGGGATACACGTCTCAGTATTGCCAAACCCAATAATCCAGAGTATACCTAACGGCTGCTGCTCTCATCCATCAGCTATTATTCACACACTGCAGATCTGTACACAAAGACTCCCCTCCTTCACATCACTCCGCTATAGGTCATCACAGATTCATTATCACATTGCCTACAGAGAAGTGAGGACATGATTGCCACACGTTGATGACCCTGTTTATTTTCAGATGTATTGCTTATTTTAAAACGTATTTAGAAAGGCTATAAAATCTTAATCTGTTTTCAGGGGTTAACAGCCTAATTATTGGTTCCCAGTACCTGCAGTGTGTTTATCAATCTGGTTGTATTTTTATATAGTTGCAACTAATGTTAAATGGATGAAGATTTTAATGTGCTTGTACTGAGACTGTCTGGGTGTGTTTTATTAAAATAGGCACTTTGTTGGATTCAGGGCCTCCACCATCACCACAGTATGTTCTCCACTGCCAAGTCACGTTTCTGGAAGGGAACTGTGAACTAGGCAGAAATAAAATGAACGTGATGTTAATCAGCTGAAGAAAACCTTTGCTTCTAGCATTAGTAGAGTTAAATTAACCAGCTGCGACACATGCACTATATGCAATCTAATATAATGAGACAGCATTTTTTTTCCTACTGACACAAGCTCTTCACCGTTAGGAAAGTTAATCTTATGGAAATACTTGCATCAAATTTTCATTCTAACATGTTTAATATTCTGAGTGAATATAAACAGCACTCGTGATGGAGCTGCACTGTAGGCAGCGTATATGGTCGGTTCATTAATAAAACTTGACGAGTTTACAACAAAGCACCATTAAGAAGACAGAGGTCATTTCATATGCAGATCCATGCCATAGGTTCAGCCCTATTTAAAGATCAGCAAATAATCCATCTGGCAAACTATTATTATGCAAAAGTGATTAAAAATTACACTGCCTGCAGATCTAGAAGTTATTGTAATTTCACAGTGCCCTCTCCCTCAACCAATCCCTCTGGTTGTGCAGCCGTGTATTTATTCCTCTCATCAAGATGCTAGTGTTGTGGAAACAGGGTTTGCAGTATCATGACTGAGATCTCTAAAATATCTAGGTGATATTTAGTGAAGGGTCTATGTCCATCAACCACAACCTGTCAACCGCACAGGTGTGGCGAGCATTTCACTTGCCTGTGGCAGATAAGACACCACAACTTTTGCCAACTCGTAGATAATGTAAAGAAAAAAAAAATTGCAATGGCTCTGCACAAAAACAGCACTGAGATTAGCATTTCTTTCTACACAACAATGGTGCATTTCATTCATTACAGACATCTTTCAGCAATCTCCCTGTAATCAACATGAGATGCCCATCAAATTTAGCAAGGGCCTCATCATCTTTGTTTACTAGTGGCCTGATTAGTGGTTCGCCACCAGGCTTCACTGCTGGGATAGTATTCAGCATTTCTTGGTTTCCCACAGACATAATGCCTAGAACTGAGACCAAACACTTTGGTTTTATATACCGTAGTATATAGTCTTTATATAAATAGCCCACTGTATTGTTTTGTTTTACCTTAAACCAATCAAACGAGCACATTGCTGTATCTGTAATTAAAGGAATTATTTGCTGAGTGCTCTCCTGCATAGTTAGACTGGCTTACACCTTTCTCTTTGTTTTTCCTATTTAAGTTCACCAGTCAAAATGCTGATGTGGAACAAATGCCCAGAATAATCCCTGAAGCATATGAAGTGAAAACCTCGAGGTCGATGCCCTGCCAGAAGAAGGTCTAGTGCAATCAGCTACGTAAAATTAACTGTCAAAGAAAGAGCTAATATGGTGCTAATGCTAAATCACCATGTGCACTCAGCACATTTCTGAGATCTAATCGGCACTGAGGACAATAAACGTAGGCAGGAAGGTCCTGCAGGGGAGCTGTTAAAGCTGGAAGGTTCATGTAGATGAAAGTTTGACTCAAGTTTGTGGTAAATTTGAAATATTTACATAGAGGAGTACTGTGTCAGCATCTCAGAGATTCATAATGTACGTACTGAAAGAAAAGCTGCTCCCCCTTCTGAACAGTTTTAGCATTTCCCCCCTCTAGGTTCTCTCCCATGTACTTATCTCTTCCTCTCTTTCTCTCACTCCATCCCTCTCAGGTCCAGACCCAATTCCCACAAATATCCCATAGTATCCTATCAACATCTGTCCCCTATCTTTGCTTTGTGCCAGGGACAGCTCCCCGCCAAGTCACCCATACCATCGGCACCAGCTCTGTCACTGCCTGCCAAGCATATGATCAAAGGGGACAGCTGTCAAACGGACCTGCATGGCACCAAGAGCTGCTGCATGAATAAGAAATGTGCAAAGAAAGGGAGAAAATAAACAACATCCGCCCCACAACTGTCTCATCTCGAGAAATTGTTTGATTGGTTGTGGACAGCCGAAGCCATATGCCCAAAGCCTGGAGGAATCGTCATAATCTCTACCCACACAAAAGAGAATAATTAGCAGATCACAGATGTTGCTGTTTAGACAGGACAACAGAGGACAGGGCAAGGAAACTAAATAGATTAGATATTGTCTGGCATCTTGAATATTAGATATTGTTTGGTATATTGTATAAAAGATATACAAGTACATAAGTTACTGTACAGCAAATATCTTACCAAGCAAATCATTTCAAACAGTTGAGAGGAGAATATACCAATTTGAAATGGTAACATAAACAGAAAACCAATATGTGGTGGCCAGTGTTGTTATTGCAGTAGGCCTCCACAAACTGATTAGACTGACAATGAACGAGATCAGAATAGGTTTGCTTTCCACTGCTGTCACTGGTTGATGCTTGTTGTTAAAACAGACAGAGAATAAAGGGACTTTAGCTGTGTCCCTTATATCAGTGAGGTTAACTGCTTTCCTACCTCACTGTGCTTCAAAGTAAGTCTGGTCCTTCAACTTCACACAGCAACGCCTGTGTTTGAAGCTTGGAGATGAAAGAAGGTGGTTTCTCCAATCTGGTTGAGTTTATTCTACAAAAAAAATCACTTTTAAATCATTGCCAATTGCTATAATAATTAACTTACCCAAAACAAAGAAAATACTATGTTTATTACAGTCACACTGTACTAAGCAGAGCCAGTGCACAGGCTACATGCTCACTGTGACAGCTAGCATACCATGAGGAGCAACCAAGTTAGCATGTTGGGATACAAACGTTTGCTAATTAGCACCAGTCACAAAGCTGCTGCAGCTGAGGTCGATTGGAATCATTTATACTATTGCATTTAGTTAATTACTTACAAATCAAAGTAATAAACAAACAGAAAATCTGATGTATAACGTTTAACCGAATGGACTTCTCCAAACGTAAGTAAAGGAATGAGGAAGTCATCTCCTCACTAGCATCCCACCACAACAAGCCCAATTAACGTCTTTGTAGGTAATAAAGAGCCAAAACTCACGTCTTACGTTTATTTACACTGCTCCTCTCGGTCTTGAACTGACACTTCCGAGGGCAGGGTGTTAGTTATTTGTCTCCTTTATAGGAAAAGAAGGTAAAAAATAAAAAATAAATGTCCCCCAAACCACACCTACCAACCTGGGAGTTGTAGTTCAAAGATGGCGGCGGCCCCTCCCTCTTAATTGATGAAGAGAAGTGCTGATTCAGCTGTGAGGAAAAGTACAGCCTACAAAATGACCACATAAACAGAACAGAGTCTGTTTATTGGTTTAGAGAGATGCACCTAATAAACTGAGCAAGCTGATTATATGTCTAACTTGACTGTAAATATATGTTTCTTTTGTTGTACTAGTTGACATTCAGGTAATTTGATAAATAAACCTTTATAATAATAAACATACAATCCTAAAGGAAAAGGATGACAATAACTATATGTTGTTGTTGTTGTTTTTTTTTTTATTGTTTAATTTTCTAACACAAAAAAATATTTCGAGGCTCATCCTTTGAAGGTACATGGATGTAGCAAAGTGCTGAGAAGCGCTCTGATGAATGGACGTGACAGTCTCACCCCTCCATCCGTCCACTGAGGAAGTTAATGTGATATAATTAAAGCTACTATGATCAATGGGTCACAGCCTAATGCACTCTCTCGAGCTTTAAGTCAAATAATTATTATTATACATTAAATTACTATCACTATATAAAAATTACTCTTTAGTCTTCCTATTTCATCCAGATCTCCATTCGGAGTAGCAGAGATTTTTTTTTTTTAGAAACATTGTTTTTATATTCTTAATAAAACACCCATTGTATGAGTTTTACTGTGCTGCTTGCTGCTTGCTCAGTCAAGCGTACCAGCTCCAGGAGCTTCACTGGAGCCTGACCGTCTAATGAACCGTCTCATTCCCAGACACTTGCATATGAGCAGGATTAAAATGTCCTGACAGGATCGCTGATTACTGTTGTAGTCCAGTTTCACACGAGCACACCGGATTGTTACAGCAATTGCACCAAATCCACCTTTATTACATTCAAACATAAATATTAATAATACAAGTATGCTAACTTATTACATCTTAAATTTATTTGTTTTTACAACCAAGCTCATGCCTGCTGAATATTACAGAAGTTGCATTAAGTGGTAAAGAATGGTAAACAAAGGCACCTCTGAGAGCCCTCTGTCTCTGTCTGTGAGTTAGAATACATCTAATTGCCCCAGATTCAATTAGGATGCACTACCACTTAACTGCTGTTGGATTATTTAAGCAGGATATGGAATGGCTGGAGTCTGGACCAGATATGACGGGGAGCACTATTAAAAGCATGGAAAAGTCATCGAAGACAATGGAGATGGATCATGGGATTGAGTCTGTAAGTGAGAATTAAAGTAAGAGAGGGAGAAAATTATACAGCTGTGACCTTTTTGTGAACATTTTTGTGATGAATGAAAGAATGAAAGTAAGATTATAACTTTAGGAAGGGGAAGTTAAAAGAAGGAGAGTTTGGAGTGGTCAAAGACTGTAGTCTTTGGAGTACAGACTAAAATGAGAAAATACATGAAATGACTTGTTCTGTCAGATCTGATCTACAGTCTGATCAACAGGTGACAAAAAGAGCAGGTATAATAAAATGGCAGCAGAGGGGAAAGACATACTTGTTATAAAAATGTTTTTATTTAGAATAAAACAACATAGCCATATTACATGTAGTGTGGTCAATCTATTTTACATACCTCAGGAGAAGCGACACAGTTCTGCCACAGTGCGGTTCATCATGATTGCGATCGTTAAAACTATCACCAACGTCATCATCGTTCTACAGCCAGAGGAGGTTATAGTAGTGTTGTTCACTCTCACAAGTTTTACAGGATAGCATAAACACAACAACAACGCAGTGAGGGACCAGTGCTAGAAGGCCAGTGGAAAAACCAACAGTTAAAAATACTCGTCATAATGGGCGGCAGGCGTCAGCAGGCCAAAGACCCATCATGATACAGTAATGACAACTTCTTTTTTTTTTTTTTTACTTGGTGTCTCCTCGTTGCAGTGTACACAAATACAGTGAGCTAGAGCTTAGAATGCTAAACCAGACTGTTCATGTTCTGTGAATGGTCACGCCTGTTTTCAACAAGTTCACGAACCACAAAAACAAAACTGTGTCTATGAGTCTGAGGTAGCAAGGCAATCATGGCTTTCCTCTGATTTCGGAACAACTTTTTAAAGAGAAAATAATTCTACATGACGACGACGGGGCTCTTACCAACCTAGATTCAGACCGACTCTTTTAAATTTAAATCTGTATTTTCCAAAACATCCCTCTTTATACAAAGTCCCACTTGAATTCCTCAGCTCTTCTCGAACTTCCACACATGGAACGGACAGACCGTATAGGCACAGAAGGGGTGAACATTACATACAACAAATCGCAGTCAACACAAAGACTGTTGGCATATCAATGCTTTAAAGGGGAACTTGATATCAAGCATGCTACAAAGATAAATCTATAAAACCAAACAAATACTAGTGACAATCTTGAAAAATCATCATTTCAGCCACTGAATATTACTACTCAGGAACTGTGTGTGTGTTCCCAAATATGGAATCGAATGTGTGGCTAGTAACTGTGGGTTCAGAGAATGGAATGGAATGACAAAATAAAATGTAACAGCTTAATTCCCAGTGAACTTAACAAGAACTAAAGAGGAATCCCAGTCCACCCTCTGAGAAACAAAAAGCTATAACTATACAAAGTCCCGTGTCGTATCCTCATCTGTGCATCGAAAACAAGTCACTGACAAACGTTGACCCAAGTTCAGGTACAATCTACAGTTCAGAAAAAATGTACAATTTGCATAGTACAAGACAAGGTGGTGAAAGTAGTTGAGTTGTCCGGTCCTGTGCGTCTTTGGGATTTAGGGTTGGGGTTTGTTTTTAGGTATGATCCTGATCTCTTCCAACACTCACGACACTCTCACACACACAAACTCACACACTCATGTCCATACACAAAAACACACTCCATCGTGTTTGGTCCTCACATCACCTGCAAAACAGAAAAGACAAACAGGAAATTAAGTAAAAAAAAAAAAAATCAATCAAGGCTTAAGTCTCTAAGATTTAGCGACATCTAGTGGCAAGGTTGCACATTACAACCAACTAATAGCGTGAAAACGTAAGCGGTTCGAACGAAGTAGTCGGGTTTGAAAGCTGGTAAAAGGACAGCAGTCCTTCATGTCTGTTCCAGCTCATTAGGTGATTGGTGTGAAGGAAAGGAGGAGGGATGGTGGTGAGCGCAGATGATGCGGTACAGTACAAAATACAGCTGTCCTCTTAGAAACTGAATGGAAGCACTTAAACCCATTCACCCGTGCCTAAACTTTCTCGGACTGAAATGAAGTTCAGGTGAGAGCAATGAGTTGAAGCGCGGCGGCCATAGAAGAAAAACGGATGATTTAATTTAAGGGGACGGCGGGCACAAATTGATTCGTCTGAAGAGGCAGTTGAATGGATTTCTATTACTGCTGCGTATGTAAAAAGAACTTTGTCTCACCTGTGGTCGGGAGGAGAGGCTCGAGGCTGCGGGAGAGAAAACAAAGAGACAATGGAGTTGTTCAACATTTAAAAGTGAGTTCATCGCAGTTTTTAGAAGTCTGCGCTAAACGATCAGCCTCTGGGTCCCTCCCACGTAATCATGCACACACTCAGCGTCAGGCTGTTTGGCTGTGGTGCCTCGGAGCTGTACAATAACGTGATGCTAATAACGCTTGCTGGAGCGTCGACCAGATTAGAATGGATTTTTAACTAAAGCCCTCACAGGAGTTTCAACTCCAAGAACCCCAATGCAATTTAAAGAATACTTTTATTTATTTTCCTATTTCATTCCCTTCCCCCAGCGTTAGATATTCTATCAACTATCAGCTATAAAGACTAATGAGGGTCGAAGGTTTTTCCTGATGATATTAAAATGCTAAATTGAAATAATAATAATAAAAAAGCCCTCAAGGTTCTTTTTCAAATGTGTGTTAGAGAAAGCATTTTATCAGAATTAAAGGCAAATGGTCGCCCTCTGTACCCCCTCTCTTCACTAGAATGCAGGACACGACCTTTCAAATTCATGACTACTGATGAGTGTGCTGATGCTCAAGATGCCATTATTTATACATTGCACACGTGCACATGCGTGCACATGCACACAGATGCACGCCATCTACAAACAAAGATGAGTGACATAGTGCAGGGCAGGAGAGTGAGAGACTGTAAAATAGGAAGGAGAAGATGGAGAGGAAGTGAAGGGGGCAATCAAAAGATGGATGATGAGTGGAGTTGAAATTGTAAATGATGCTGATTGCATCTGGAAAATGCCACAGTTTTTTATCTGCTTTCTTTCTGCCACATCATTCTTGGCATTGTAGGCCTTTACCAGGAAGTCATCCATGTAGAAAAAAAAATACATCACTGCATCAATGGGCTTCATTAATACCAAAAATAAATAAAAACCAGAACATTATAAGTAGATAAGAAACGATTTGTGTACTTGTTGGTTTCCATGTCCTACTTTCTCAGTCTCAGTCGATGCATGTCGTCCTTTTGCAAACGACCAAATTTCAGTTTAATATTGTTACAATAAAAATGTGTAAGAAATATGAGCTTGAAGTGGACAAAATGAAAACCTGATTACTCTTTTCTCTTTCAATCAACAGGGGACGTTTTGAACTGGATCCTGCTGAATTACATTTTGATTAAAATTTTTGGCATACGTGAATTTTCGGAGAGGGATGAGTTCAGATTTGTCCAATGGAGTTTTTCCGCTGGCACGCGACCCTGTGGCCACACACACACTAATCTGCCCCGTGAGGCTGGGAAGACACGGTGGGAGAGAGGAGGCGGAGCGGGAAACTTACGACTGCATGCAGGGAAGGAGTTGTTAATCTGCTCCATTACATCTGCCAGGTCAGAGCTGCTGTGGTGGGAGTCCAGCAGCTCATCTGAACACACACAGACACACACACGTGCACAGAGAGGCTGAATTTCAGTAACCATGGTACCACATTACAGAGAGCAACAAGTCTCCATTTGCAGAGAAACCAATTGTTTTCTTTCCTTTCCTTCCTATATCGAGACTAAAAGTGGACTTCTATATGTGGGTCTCACCTGCGTTGTCAGTGAGTGGTCCTCGGTCTTGTACAGCAGGTGAGGACACCCCGTTTACCCTCGAGTCCACCTCCGGCTTGACAGAGACAGGGGCGGGACACATGGAAGCAAACAAAAAAGAAAACTCCATCATTATGGGGTATTTATTCTGCTTGGCATCCGCTCATCAAGGGAATACCAGAGGGTGGCACAATGAGGCTGTGTACAGAAACATTTCTCATACACACATCTCTGCCAGTGTCCTAAACGGACTTTTGCAGGCACTGAATGGAAAAGCAAAATCGAACACAAAAATAAAAAACATTTTAATCTGACAATAAAATCTGTTTGCTTTGTTTTTCTGGCTAAAATACTATGGACAGGTGATCATCTGGGGCTGTTGCCTGGATGAACGGAAGCAAATAGATGCGGTGCACTGACATTTAACAACAACATCCCCCATTCCTTCTTCGCTTTTTAACCGCAACAAACCAAATCGATGTGACTTTTCCTCCTTCATCTCCCGGTGCTCCCGGTGCTAGTAAAGGCTAACGTGTTGGAAACACGTCTCTATTGTCTGGAGGCCTGTCTTAGTGAAGGTTAGGGCTTTTACTTTTTTAAAGGCTTCTGGAGTGTGAATTAAATGATGGAGAGGCGCGTTGGTGTATCTTCAGGGGATTCAGATATGGAGTCAACAAGTCAAGGTAAACACAAGGTACAGTATTGTGCTACTACGGTATATATAATAATTAATGACTTATTTTTATTAATTAATCAATCTTAATTTTCTTACCAACCACATGTCTGATCAACTTCAAAATTCATTGGTGTCCGTTTACTGCATGTCATACTCCTCACACCCTCTATCTCTCCGCCCCCCCATTTCCTGTTTATCCTATTGCAGCTATCAAATAAAGGCATAAAAATGCCTCAAAATAATAATAATAATAAAATATGTTGCTCTTCATCCATTAAAAATCTGCCGAGTCACTTTCGGCTGCCTTCCTCCGGCCATAGCTCTTGTGAGTTATTACCGAGCGTTCGGCTCCACATCTACCACAGAGCCAATACCTGCTCGTGCGTTTGCTCAGTCTGATTTGTCGGGATCGCCGCGTGTTTGGCTGGAGGGGGGTGTGCATTTCTCATTTGCACAAACAATCCGAACTTTAGCGAGCAATTAGGCACATAAACAAATCTGAGCGTTATTGATAGGAGGACTGGAGCGGCATGCCGGACTCCTGGATGGAATAGTAATGATTTGATTAGGAAGCTAATCTGAGCGCTGATGAGCAGGTCTTGTTATTCAAAGGCACAAGAAGCTAAGAACGAGAACTGATGGGTTTTCACGTTTCGCATATGTACCGGTCTACGTGGGAGGTAATAGAGGCGCGTTTATTTTAATTAATCGGAATTAGTCCTTTTAATTGATTGACAGCATTCTGTATCACTGTTTTCATACTGCCCCAACAACATGTCTAATTAACGGAAAGAAGAAGCAACTTATGGCAGGGATAAACTTTGAATCACTGTTGTGTCGATAAAAGGTTGAAAAAACACAAGTTCCTGTCCGAAAAAAATCGGCTGAAATCGGCCTCACTCTGGCTCCACCTGGGATGAAACTATCCACCATATCAGTGTAAGTATTGTTTCACCTGGTGCAGTAGCTGTCGGAGGCGGTGGAGCTGGGACTCCAGCTGTTTGTTGTGTTCCTCCAGGATGTGCATGCGGGCCTCCAGACGGCCCTTGTGTTGTCTCAGTAGCTTGGCCTCGGCGAGAAGATCGGCCTCATCAGGATGGGCGGAGGGGCCCTCCGACTCCCAGGGGCCCCCAGTGGAGGCCCCTCGTTGGCCGTGCTGTTCCTTCAGCTGCTCATACTCCTTCTGCAGGGTCCTGGAACAAAAAGGTTTCCAGACACAACACTAACTACCTGTTTGTATACCTGAGAGCCGGGCATGATGCCAACATGAGCCAAAGAGCTGTGTGAATTATTATTATTCAACAACTTTCCAGTGGTTAAAGAATAATAATTACTATTTTTATTACTAATATTTAGTTACCAATGTCTTTTAGCTGAAATAAAAAATACAGAACCAATCTGAATCAACTGAAGGAAGAACCTGATACATTTTGGTGCTGATCCAGTTAAATGGGCAGACCATGGTTCACTTGATCATTTTTCTCTCTTTGTGATTGTGACATATTTGTCACTGTACTGACCCTCTACTACTACTGCATGGTATTCTTTTATTATTCCTTCCTGAAGGACTCTCGAGCAGGGCATTCAATAGTGTGGTCCTTAATTCACCCCTACCAGTGGGCTACCACACACAAATACCACATCCGTGTCCATCTCCGTTCTTAGTGAAATCCTATTTGAAATGGAAAGACAAACATAAAAGACCCTCTCGCCTCACTCCCCCCCCCTCCCCCCCCTTGCAGAACCATAAGCCGCAGTGCCTTTCTAAGGTTGGCAGTTATGAGCGTGGCAGTAAAGCTCTCTCCCTCTCCTCCCTGTTCTCCTGCAGCGTCTGTGTATGTGGATCATCTACCAGTGGGCTACCACACACAAATACCACATCCGTGTCCATCTCCGTTCTTAGTGAAATCCTATTTGAAATGGAAAGACAAACATAAAAGACCCTCTCGCCTCACTCCCCCCCCCCCCCCCCCCCCCCCCCCCCAGTGCAGAACCATAAGCCGCAGTGCCTTTCTTAGGTTGGCAGTTATGAGCGTGGCAGTAAAGCTCTCTCCCTCTCCTCCCTGTTCTCCTGCAGCGTCTGTGTATGTGGATCATCAGTGTTAAGCCACTGGCTGAGCATCCCCGCAACAATAGAACCTACAGCCACTCTCTCTTCACACCATCTCCATCTACCAATCGAGTGCGACAGGCAGGAGGTACAGGACGGGTGTGTGTATGTTTATGTACAACGCACTGACGTGTGACAATGATTTTTCTAAGTACTTTAAACATAGAGGCGGAATTTCTAGAAGTCTGGCCTCTTATTGAAATCTGATTATCTACATTCAGGAGATTTTCCAAACATCCGCTTTATTCTCTTTCATCCAGGGTCTGAACCAACCTGGTTCCCCACTGAATCACCTCCAGTTTAAAATGTCATACCTCTGCTCCTCCTCCAGACGGGCGATGATCCGCTCCAGCTCACCTCGCTCCTCCCTCTCCACGGCCTGGAGGATCTGGGCAGGACTCTGGGGCTGACTGCAGGGGGAGCCCTCCCCTCCCAGCGTCTGGCAGTACTGCAGGATAAGCGCATGCTCATCGTCCCTATGGAACAGAACGACGACAGGGTCATGCATAGACTGAGGACTAAATCTTCTTGTCCCTTCTATGTCAAATCACAGTGAACAAACAGAATAAGTGTGTAACACAAAGTGCCAGTTTACTGTCAACTCAAACTCAAAATGGCAGCTTGCAGACACAGAGTCCATATGAAGATAGTGTATCTGCAGTGACACGTAACAACTTCAGCTAAGCTCCACTATTCCTGCCGGGACGGAGACGTGTCCGTCTCTCCTGTCTGATAAGTGGAACGAGGGAGGACTGTGAGGAGATGGAAAGATGTGGAGGGACGGGGGAGAAGTGACTGCTGATGTCAGCGTCGGGTATCGTTGTGTGCGACTGTCCGTTTCCCTCTGCGCTCGGCGAGCAGGGCTCGGCTGTCACCTTCACTCTGAAACCCACCGTGAGCCTCGAGGACTCAAACCTGACAACCGCGCGCACAAAGACAAGATGGCAGCCTGTTATTTAAAAAGTCTCTTTTTTTTGTCTCTCTTTTTTTCCCCCCCCTTTGCTAAAGTAACTGTCACTTCAGAGGCAGTTTGACAACTTGAAACTGAGTTTGGCTGAGAAAGTTAAGGCAGCTCCATATGTGACTGCATACACACCTCTCTACACATACACACATATACACATACACATATACTTGTACATATACTTGTACATATACTATATATATATGTATGTATATGTATATATACACACACACAGTATATATGAGGTCTGCGCTGCTACTTTATATACGTTTAGATGTAGTTTAGGGTTAAAGGGCAATTTCAGCCATTAAAAAGTAATATAAATGTAAAATATCAGTTAAGATCTGGAAAACATGGGGAAAAAACACATTTAGCCAGAAAACCAAACACCCTGTGAAAAAGTTAAGCACCATTGGAAATACACAATGACTTTCAATAAACCAAGTTCACACATACACACTCTGTATCTGGGCGAGTCCGAAGCTGTGTGCATAATCTTTGGTTACAATGAATAACTTCAAATATGCCCCAGAGGACGAGCTCACAAACCGCGATGGCTCGGCTTTTTCATGCGACACCCTTGAACTGCACCATGGGAGACAATCGATGCGCACGCCAAACATACTCTGAATGCCATTATCAACACATGCCTAGCAAGAGAGGTTCCAAGTGGAAAGTAATTATCCCATTTTGTGACCAAGGCCTCTGGTAAGTGGATGGTTAAAGAAAGGCTTTTGAATACATGTACATTAAATTGAATTTTTTTTTTTTTATCACTACCTGCCTGAGCACCATCTTCACCTGAGAGGCAAAGATGGAGCTTTAGAAATCTATTTAGTTTAGCGTGTGCTAAAATGCAAGACGCTGCTGATGCGAGGCGATAGATGCGAGGCCAGAGGAGAGAATGTTCAGAGCCGTTTCTGCCTTTGTCATCACACAGATTTATTTTAACGTCTATCGCGAGCTGCTCTCCCTTGCTTTTTATTTATCAGTTTATTTCAAACTTTTATTACGTTATCACTTTTTATATATATGGTTACATACATGACTACAACATACATAACCATTCAACTTTTCAAGGTCTGTTTTTTAAAAAAAACTTCTTTCGTGACCTCTGCTGAACTCCAGATCAGCGACATAAAGATGGAAGAGACAGACGACTCTGGACTGACTTGCTCGATTTCTGAAAGACTGAAAAAAGGTGTTGGTGTTTCCTGCCCTGTGAGGGACCAATCAAACAGGTCCCCGGCAACGAGATGCTGCAGCAGGACAATGTGGTTGGCAGCGAGGGGAGAGTACGACAGCGGGTAAAGGGCGGCGGCGTGGAGTTGGTGGGAGACAGAAGAAAGACGTGATGGACGAGGAGAGCGTCAGCGTGGCAGAGGAATGAAATGTGAATCGTGGCGATGAATGGAGAGGGTGAGCAGATAAAGAAGAGAAAGAAGGAAATCACATGAACGTGGGGGAAGAAAAGTTTCTCTCATACTGAAGGACAGGCGGAGGCTTCGAGTCTTTTACCCCCCTCCCCCCTGGTGAGATATTAAACAGCCCCCCCCCTCTACATAATTCTATATTTGGGCACTGATCATTGTGAAGCACACTGTTTAAGATGCAAGGCTTCAAAGACACTATTTCAGTGTTTACCCCTGTGCTTTGTGTTGGATCTGAAGGTTGCCTGGCCCCAAAGGTACAGCATGATTGGACTATGACTGAAAACGATGAAAGAGGCGGAGAAGGGGAAGGCGGGGTGAAATGATGGTTAAAAAGAAACGCAGGTGGATAATTTAAAGGGACAAGGATAGGAGTAAATGGCAAAATATGAAAGGCGGGAAATAAATGGGGGGAGACCGGAGAGAGCTGGAGATACCCGGACAAAAAGAGAGACGGGAAGAAAAGAAGAGCAGGGAGCGCCGGTCCTCAGTGACGTCCCGAGGCGTTAACGACAACATCGTGCTTTTCGCTGGAGGTCAGAGAACGCCGCCGCCGCTGACTTCCTAATTAAGGATTCCCCTTTAAGATAAAAGCAATGCAGGACAAAAAAACACAAAGGAGCACCAAGGCCACACACACACACACACACACACACACACACACACACACACACAGGAGCTCTGGCCCTCTATAACACCCACATACTAATTATTGCTATCGCTGCACAGCTGGCTGTGAGTTTGCATCAGTGTTTTTGCAGGATTTCAGAGACCAGAGAAAACAAGCCAGGAGCCAAACACGCGCGTAATTGCCCAACGCACTCGTCCATGTTACATTATTTCACCCCACCCCCCCACCCCACACCGCCACCCTCCCCGTCCTGTCAGGGCTGGGCATCATCCTGACAAACAACCGCGTGGAGTGGAGTGAAAGGCAAAGAGGCTGGTGGGAAATCAGCTGTGGGCCGGAGAGAATCGTCTTTACGAAAGAGAGGGAAGACAATCAAACAAAGCAGAGGCATTAAAAGCAGGAAGGATGAGAGTTATTGCTGAGCTGGAAAGTGTGACAGCACAATGGCTGCGTCTTTTGAGATGAAATATGGCTGTTTTGCTGTGGTGGCATCACAAAAGCAGAGTGCAGCTTTTTTGCATTGGATTTAAAAGTTACTTTTCTTTGACTTCTTTGTAGGAATATTTAAGTGAATATAACATTTTTGGCAACAGAGAATAAAATATTTCTCTAATATGATTGACGTCAGCTGGATTCACAGCTGGCTGTTTTTATGCATATGCATATTTTAAATGTTTTTTTTTTTCAGAATAAGTTGATGTGGCAAAAATAAATTTGACAAACTTTGAGATGACACAGGTTAATTTTCATTTCCAATTAATGGCACTGTTCAGAGAGCAATACACAAAAGCTTCGATCATCTCTCAGATGCTGTTGTTCCCTAACAAAAGCTCTGTTACACTTAATAGTGCAAATCATAACAATATTAGTGTTGCAAAAATTACATATAGTATTAAATAAGTTTTTTTTCTCTAATATATATAAAATATAAATATATATTCTGGGAAAAAGACAACTTTAACCGACATGAACCGACACTCATCTAAAAGTGTGTGAAAGGATTACCTTTAGTGGGTGTCTCCCCCCCCCCCCCCCCCCCCTTCTGCTGCTAAACCCATCAGCCTTCATCAGACCACCATCGTCCTCACCTCATTAGAGCCCTACACGCTCTGTGCACGAGCAACAGTGTTTCAGAACTGGCCAGATAACGGCTTCCTCTCCTACGCAAGCACCAGAACGGAGCAGGAAAATAAAAGTGTGCGAGCAGGAGCAGGGATAATGTGTTAGTCCTGCATTACGAATGAGGCGCGAGGATAATAAATCCACCTCTGCTCCCACTTTCCTCCGCTCACCGACATTTCTTTTCCTCTTTCTATTCTTCTGCTCTTCTATCCATCAGTTTGAAAAGAGGGCGATTGGGAAAAACGTGCCTTCTGTGGGTCTTCAAATGGACACCTTCCACCGACACACATGGGAAGACCTTCAAAGGATGCTGACCATCTTCCTCTGTGTCGTTCCACTGCTGTGCTGTAAATACTTTCTTCTTTCCACGATTTTCCAAAACTTTTTAACTCTCCTTTTGTTTTTTGCCACTTTTTGCTTCTTGGAATTGTTGTGATTATAAACAAATCCTCTGCACGCTCTATTTATCTGGTACTTACTCGTGCGCAAATTAATTTCACACACACGCGCACACACACACACGCTGCTAATTTCTAAATCGATGGGAAGGATCTATAATCTTGGAAATCAACAAGACGAGAAGACAGTGGGCAGAGTGTTTCTGTTTGCACAGGTTATCTAGTGTCCATTTGCTCAGAGGGCATCTGGATTAGGATCTCTGGTTGGAGAACAGGCAAATGTGCACGTTCATCCCCAACTTTTTTTTGCTTTTTTTTGCTTTTTCTCAAGTTTGCTGGCGTAAAAGTTCAAGCATGTAAAACTGAAGGGAAAAAAATGGAGAAGACAACCAGTGACTTACATGCTCACTGTAGCCGAGCTGCTGTCTGTGGGCAGGGAGCCATTGGAGCGCTCCATCTGGGCCAACCTGAGCGAGAGCGAGAGAGAGAGAGAGAGAGAGAGAGAGAGAGAGAGAGACTTTACACATTTAAGCATTTAAATGACAAAAAGTACAAATGATGTACTAAGAGTCAACCGGAGTCAAAGTCAAACAAATGAGGCGGGGTCTCCTGACCAAATCCTGTATTACACACGTTACACTGTGACATTCAACTATGACGGAATATGGGGAAAGATGTGGTGCATGAGTTAAAGTTGGAATTGTGTGCATTTTCCTGGACAAATCCGTAAGCCGCGCTGTAACGCGCAATGCCGGCGTTTACAGTCGAGGTGAAATTGTAATTGATGCGGCCCGTGTCTGTGTCAGCGCTGATAAACCAGCACAGCCGGAGACACTGGGTGAAAGTTAATGGTGTGTGACCAATGGAGGTTACAGGCCAGAGGGGGCGGCGCTGCATCCAAAGAGCCGCCATGATTAAAGGCTGGCGCCGAGGGACACGCAGCGGTCTGTTTTAAAACAAGGATCCGCTGTCCGTTTTGGAAATGATAATGTTTGGACTAATGAGGAAATCATTCAAAGGGCTGGATGAGAGATTTATGGAATGTTTGTTTGCGGATCTCAAACATTCAGGCTTGGATGAAAATCAAACACGACAAACATTATGTTATGGATGCTGGTAATGAGTAGCTGCAGCTCCACCGCTGTGCACACTGGTGTGTTGCGATGGTCGCGGCCGTATCATTTGAAGTGGGCGGCAGAAAAACTCTGATCTGAGAAGCGTATGCATAATGTCACCAACATTAATGGAGGAACGGCTGCCTGTTTTCTGCCTTTACTTAACAATTAGCTGATAGTATACAAGCAGAGTTCTTTACCGCTCTGCAGAGTGAGGACACTGCATTGTCACTAATACTTGACAATATTCAAAGTACTACGAGTGTTGCATTGTGGGTTGTGTTTTTAAGCCCATAACTCTATGATAGTGAAATAAGGTTTGCTTTTATCCTGTCTACTTAAATCAATGCAAAAACATCAGTATGGCCCTTTAAAAGTGTTTTTTCTACATCTCTTGAGATGTATGTTTGATGTGCAACGTGTAATCGCAGTTAGCAAATGTTTATCCACCAGCTTTGAGGCGCCAGGCGTTGGGAGATGGAGGATGTGGTGCGTACCTGCTGGCGTACTGCTCTATCCTGGAATGGGTGTCATCATGAGAGAACTGAGGCGACTGGGACAGCCTGAAAATGAAGGGGGGCAATGGAGATGAATGAGATACGGCGTGCTCACGCAGCCTCATTAACACACGCACTCGCAGGCACATGCACACACAACCTAATGGCCCTTCACAACACCACCTAGGAAACAAATCTGATGATCCTGAGAAGAGAAATGGGAGAGCGGGATGATCTACGGAGCGGTCGGATGGATTATGACAGCCGCTGTCGGGATGAGCAACTGAATGCTAGTTGGATGCTCCGGAGAGGAGGAGGAGGAGAAGGAGGAGGAGGAGGAAGGGGTGGGGTGACATTAGGAGACAGTGGGTGAGTTTGTTTTTCGGTTTCATGTTCAGCCAGTGGATCAGGCAGGCAGGCAACATGCAGTGCAGCCATTACTCGGTTGGAGTGAGGGTGTGTGTGTGGGGGTGGGTGGGGGGGTGACGAGCGAGGAGAGAGGGCAGCAGTAAAAGGGGGTGTGGCATTCAGGCATTCCAGTCTGGAGACGAGGTGTCATTTCTGGTGGCGTAGATACTCACTCATACTGCTCCGGGCACATGCTGATGAGGGTGACGGGACTGTAAGAGAATCGGGAGGCGGGGAGGGGGAGGGGGTGGGGTGGGGAGTAAAGGTACCACAAAAACACGTGTGAGGGTCAAATCCACTCAACGGGTCAGAAACAAGAACACAGCAGGTGGAGAACGGGTCTGGGTACCAGCTGAGCCGCTGGACTCCACACACAGAGACAGCACAATACACAATATACACACACTGTGTGGACAAAGGCTTCCACAGGAAATGGACAATAACGTCCGCTGACGTCTTTTGCTATCACGCAATCTTTGTGCGATTTTTCTTTTTTCATGCACAGCTGACTTAAACAGCACCACATTTGTTCTTTTTCCTGCTGGATTGACAGAAAAAAAAGACAAACAACACGACAAAAACCTACGTTCTGCTTTATGTGCTATTATGTGAAGGCTCAGCTTTCTACATTTTCTGGCTTCCAGTTTGTGGTAATTGCTGCTATTCTTAGCAGCCGCGCAGCATAAACTGACATTCGTAAACAACTCGGAGGCCGTCTCCTTCAGGAAACATGAGGAAATGTGCTGCTGATCTCAGTGGAGTCTGACAGTCTGTCTTTAGTTCTCACATTAAAGCGGGCAGATTCAGAGGGACACGCGCGGCCTGGTGGTGAAGTCACCCGCAGCAGCAGCAGCCAGTGTGCAGTCGCACTTCTGCAGCCGCGAGGAGAATTCCCAATGTAGCAGGGGATTTAAGAAAAAGACGAGTGAGAAATCTGGGTCGACAGGGCAGACTGAGCTAACGACGGAGAGCCAGAGCTGTGGCGTTCCTACACGCTCCTGACGACAGCTGCGCCCGGAGGAGCGGTCGCGCTGCTCTTTGAGTTTTTCACCAGAGCGACGGCAGTTTTCATCTTCACCAGGAACTGATAGCACGCTGCAGAGCAGAGATTGTTTTCCTGTCAACCCAATTTGTCCTAAACCCAACCCCCGCCCCCAAATCCAGTCGCATAACTATGACCTTCAGATGGATGCACACGAGGCAGAGGCAGCTTGAAGTAAAGGGACAAATGGGCGACTAATGGAGAGCGAGGGAGGGAAGAGAAACGGGATGTGAGGCACAAGAGAAAGTAAAAGTGAGTTAAGGAGAGGTGTGTGGGTGTGTGTGTGTGTAGATGTATATGTATAGACACACACATCCACACATCCATACACACACAGGGAAAAGTTTCAAAATCCATTAGCGTCTCCACAAGGCCTAATGCACCACAGAGCTGTCTCCATCTCTATCAGGTTATGGAGGGTGAAAAAAATAAAATCAAAACAACAGCATGTGGGGAACCACTGAAATGGCTCCTTTCACATTATCAAATACAGCTGTGACAAATCTAAAATCCTATCCGGTGTGAAATTAAGCAAACATATTAGTGGGAGGTGAGAGTGGGTGATGCTTTGCTCTCCAAAGGTGGAGAGAAACCGAGTGGGTGGAATTTTTAAAAAAAAAGAGAGGGGGGGGCGGGGGAGGGAAATGATATGAGAGTGGAAATGAGAGCGATGGGGAGTGAGTGCATTAGAAAGAGCAATTATACAGCAGACAAGCTAATATCCTCTTCTGCTGCTTTCACTGCATTAAAAGTGATGACTTCTGAGAAGTTCGCTTTTTTTTAAGATGACCAACGAAGCCTGGCGATGCACTGACAGGGGCTCAGGAGCAATACTACATTTTTTAAATATTTTAATAACTGTAATATTCAGAGTGAGAGATCAACTGTAAAGCTTCCGTAATATTGGGCACATTATTTAAAAGCCCATGAACAAGGCTGAACAAAATGGGAGCAGTCACACAAGTTGTTATTTAAACAATGTAATCAAAGCAAACACTGTGACGCTTCATCTGATTTAGGCCATAGTCTTCATTCTAGTGAAGTGATGCTGACCCATTAACAATGACTGTATATCATATGTCTTAGAAACAGCTCCAAAGCCAAAACACTGCATACGGAGGCCTGGGAACATAAAGATGCCAGTGGAGCACACGTGCCTGTGGCAACATGTGGATAGCCGCCGGCTCTAAGGAGAAACATTACGCAGTGGAAGAGATGGGAAAATAATGACCATGGAATAGTCCTAAATTTCTCTAAGGCTCCATCCCCATCTGCCATATTTTCCTCCACATTTCGCTCGCAATTCCTCTATCTGTTGGAGGCATTTATCAGAGTGGCAGCTCTGCAGGAGTCATTTTTCAGACGGAGGGGAGCGAGTAGGGAGCGAGGTGGGAGGCGTGGAGGAGGACAGGCGAGGATGGGAGGGATGAAAGAGGGAGTGCAATCCATCTGAGGGGTGACTGCCTGCGACTGGGTGTCAGGGAGAATCTATTCTAAGTGAACAGGTGAGTCACCGCGGGTGCATGCGTGAACGTCTGCGAGAACGTTCCGTGTGAGTTGTCAAGAAGGCTCCTGTGAAAATGTGGTGAAGAACAGAAAAAGTAAAGTTTGACAGCCTTAGAGCAGTTGGTCAACTTGAGGTAAATGAAGGTTTGGTGTCTTTCATGTGACTCGATCTTGATCACACAAGTTGCATTTTGGGACATGCAGGAGTCAGAGTCTCTGACCTCTGCAGCATCCATCAACCAAAAACGACCACCAGCTAATCCCTGATAAACAAATATAAAACCACAGATCTGATCTGACTCGACGCATTCGGATCCTTCGAGACACTGAGGTGTGACCTACGTTTCCATGTTGTCGCCCTCCAGGACCGTCTGCACTGGCAGGTAACCCAGTCGAGGATGTTTGGCAAAGTACTTCTTCGATCGGAATTTGTTCTTCAGCACTTTGGTGAAATCCCGCATGTCCTCACCCGATGTTGTCTACGGGAGAGAAACAGAGCGAGGTCACGTATTGCAGTGCGTGTGTGTGTATGTGTGTGTGTGTGTGTGCACGCACAGGAGCAGCATATGCGTTTCTGTAGCGGCGAGTGTGTTTTGTTAATTAGACACGAAGCAGAGGTGGTCGTTCCTGCAGAAACACTTTCTGCTCCGCAAGCAAACAACAAATTACCAAAACAGTCGAGAGAATCCTTTTGGAGAGGATTCAGACAACCGCCACACACACACACACACACACACACACTCACAGAAACAAACACACAACTCCCACAGTGGTAAACAAACAGAGTATATTTGCATCGGCTTATTGACTAATGCGCACAATTTATGATGACGCATGAGCAAACCAACAGCAAATACAGAAACTGACGCTGGCTTTTGTGTAAGCTCCTTCCTGTTTGGCTCAGGACTTTTGGTGTTTAACAAAGTGACAATGTAGAAATATGCAGGACACAAATGAAGAAAAGGAGTAAAGCAACACACGTCTCTACGTGGAACTGAATAAGATAAGATAAGGTAAGATAATAAGTTGTACCAGATGCCACCTGGTGTGTTGAGACACTTGGGGAAAAAAGACTCAGTCCAACAAAATGACAACGGAGACGTCGGTCCCAGTTAAACACAAGTATCATCTCCTCTTAGGAAAGGTAGGAAAAAAACGCTGAAATTGCAGCTATCAATACAGCACGGCATCAAACTTGTCTTAATCAATATCACAGACAAAGTCCACTGGAGCTCTGAAAGTGCCACTCGTATAAAAACCTAAACCCAATAAAAAAGCAATATCGCCGCCATAAAATAAACAGTACAACAGAGACGAAAGAACAAATCCCATTAAAATGTTCGCGCCGAGTTTCACAAAAGCCGCCGCGCATCTGTAACTCTGCAACAAAAAAAACAAAAAAAAACTCCTCTTGTAGCACTTTTATTTAATATGGCTTCGATATTTTCAAAGACATAAAGTGGAAATGCAATTTGGATTGAGCATGGGGAGAAGGATAATTATGAATATATATATAAATATAAAAAAGGTTTATCCACATAGTGTAAAGTTTTAAAAAAAAAGTCTAACGATGAAAAACTTTTTCGCAACTGTCAGATTTTCAGATTGGGACGCGGGCGGCGATTTTCCACCAATTGACATATTGTGGTACCATGAAGCTGCGTTATGTGACCAACACTATGGGCAGCCATTCCTCACAGTGGTGGTGGTGGTGATGATAAGTTGCAGCTGGTTGTTGGCAGACGTGGAGCAGAACATTATGGCATGGCGAAGATCAAACATTCATCTCATCAGTGAATATGACCTTTTGTCTAACGCTCTCAGTCATGAACATCTCGTCACCGCCTGAGGACTGGCGCTATTCACTGATGGACATGAAACAGGCCACTGTGTGGGCCAGGCTGCAGACAAACTGCAGGAGCGTTGACAAGAATTAAATAAATAAATAAATAAATAAATAACCCTTCAGTTGTAACTTTGAGGTTGATTTGTAAGCAAATAAAAACGAGCCAGGTTCTTTTTTTTATTATTGGTTGTAAAAATATGAAAATACTCACGGATCTTTTAAATAACTCCAATTAAATTTTTAGCGCGAACATTATAAACTGAAAAAAGGAAAAATCAAGGTGAAACTCTGACCCCTCCCTGAAGTCATTACGTATTTTTTTTCTCGCTTTAATAAAGTCGACTTACAGTAAAACCTTGATTGAACCTTGATTAACATTCACTACAGTATGAATCTTGCAGCAACACTTTAAGAGCTTGTATCCGCGGTAACGCTGCACATAAGATAATGTTTTTTTCCGAAGCGCGTGGCCGGCAGCTGCCGGGCATCTTAACTCAAGCAGGAAAGATCACTGCTCCCTGTGGCTGCTCCACCGGAGGCTACATCTGTCCCATTTGCAAAATTGAAAAAGCAAATTAAAAGAAAAAAAAAAAAAACGAGAAACGTCACTATCCCAGACACTGAAAAACTGATGTTAAGCAATCCTGAAATGAGTTGGCTCCAAATGTGAGCTCATAATCGAGAGAGAGATTCTCATATTCTTCTCTCTGTGCAGTCATAAAGTGAAATATACCTTTCTGGCAGAACTCATAAGAAGGCTTCAGAGAGTCATGGCTGATTTACCATTTGTTCTCGTGAATTCAAATGAAGCCGGAGGTCTGTGGGGGGAGATGAGTGTGGATTGTGGGAAGCTGGAGAAATAAACTGGAGCTAACTTCTGCTACAAAACGAGCTAAATAGTCAAACATGAAAACAAAGGGAATTGAAAGCTGTAATCGAGTGTGAAATCAAGAAATATTCACTGGAGGGAGGAGAGGAAGTCGGTGGGTTATATGATATTAGCTGAGGAACAGGTATGATCAAAGGCGGGATGGATGGATGGATGGATGGATGGATGGATGGATGGATGGATGGATGGATGGATGGATGGATGGATGGATAGATAGATAGATAGATAGATAGATAGATAGATAGATAGATAGACAGATAGATAGATTTACTTTATTGATCCCAAATTGGGAAATTATTGGGATGGTAAGTCTGCGCGTGTTGTGTGAATGTGTGTGTGTGTGTGTGTGTGTGTGTGTGTTGTCTCACCGGTGTGCAGTACTCCACCATGGGGTAGTTGAGCTTGTGGCCCTTGGCGGTTCGCCCAGAGAAGAAGCAGCTCTGACAAATGTCATAGTTGAAATGCTTCAGACTGCGATACCTAAAAGGTGAGAGGAAGGGAGGGGCAAAGGTGAGAGGAGGGGGGGGGGGCGGGGGGGGGGTAAGCTGGGTTAGGAAGTAGTGTGTGTGCAGATGTTTCTTTCATGTCCCGAGGGAGTACGTGTGTGTTTGTCTCCGCGTGTGCGTGCGGAGCACTGAGTGACAGAGGAAATCGACAGCTCTCCGAGAGATGAATCAAGTTGTCATGCTTACACGTGTGTGTGTGCGTGTGTGTGTGTGCGTGTGTGCGTGTGTGTGTGTGTGTGTGTGCGTGTATGTGTGTGTGTGTGTGTGTGTGTGATGACAGTTTGACACAACGCTGGATTTCTACCACACTACAGCAACGCGACAACTATCAGGAAGTGGTCCTCAGCAGTAGTTGGCGCCGGAGAGCCATTTCACAGCTGAATTGAGACAGGAGCCTTTCAGACGTAATCACTCGAGTCTTTTATCTTTCTCTTGTCTTCAGCGCTCCCAAGGTTAGAGAGAGTCGTACATCACACGATGCAACAGCGCACACCACACCACACCACCACAAATGCACCATTATGTACTCGACATAGCCACTGTTAGGCCAAGGCGTGTGTGTGTGTGCGTGTGCAAGTGTGTGTGTGTATATACGTATATATATATATAAATATATTTATATATGTATACTGATGTTTGGATAATCCCATTTACCAAGCCACTTAAAAAATATCGAACACGATTGGTCTCAGGTGTAGGGACCGCACAAAATGCCCGCTAAGCATTTTACTCCCTCTTTCTCGCCTGCTCTCTGCCGTATCCTCCCTCCTTCACACTCTCTCTCTCTCTCTCTCTCTCTCCCTCGCTCATCGATCAATGACAGAACGTGGGAGACATGTGCTTCGTCAAACGTCTGACTGTATTTCTCTTTCTGCTGGCAAAGCAGGGAATCGCGAGAGGACAATTCTGCTTCTTCACTTAGTGCGGCGTTCCAGAGGAAAGCTCACCCCTCCAAACTAATCAGGAACAAACTGGAACTACAGCACCAATGTGTATGTATTATATATGCGTGTGTGTGTATGTGTGCATGTGCTATTGCCAGTCAGTATCAGTATCAGAGGGTGGTCTGTTGTGGGCTGTTTGCCAAGTGATCAGCTCTCTCATTGAACTTTGTAAATGTAATTCTGTATAGTGTGTGTGTGTGCGTGTGCGTGCGTGCGTGTGCTTCATTGCAAACCACCGGATGGTATTTAGTCGGTGGTGTATCAGCTGCTGACATTTAGATAAATGCCTGCCCTCCAGAGCAGATATGCCCTTTATGCTCAACAAGGAGAGAACAATACAGAACAGTGGCACATTTGGTGTGTGTGTGTGTGTGTGTGTGTGTGTGTGCGTGTGTGTGTGTGTGTTTACCTGAAGCCAACAATAGGACACTCCTTGCAGATGTTACACTTTGCCTGATGTTTGGCTGTCTCGGCAGCAGCCACTCTGTGCAGCACAGGAAGCCAGACCATGGACTGAGGCTCCAGCCGCATCCAATCAACAAACTGCCTGGGCTCCAGCTCCACCTTATTGGTCACCTGGCCACAAAGGAGGCGGAGCCACATGTTAGCGGCCAGACAGAAATATATACATGCATATAAACATACATACATTCACTACGCAACCTGCATTTGCATCACACAGCAAACAATTCCACTTTCCAACTTTTGTCAGTTGGTTGACAAAATATATATTTCGGCAGAAACAGATTAGAATGAGCCCATTCAGAACGTCAGCTCAGAGTGAGCAGCCTTGACGTGGCTATTGTTACCGCTAAACAAATCAAAGATGACCTTTCCATCATCCCCGACAGGCATAAAGGGCAGCAAATAGAGCAAAGGCCTGAATGCATGTGAAATAAGAGGAGAATAATCAAAGGGAATGTAGCATGTGGGCGTGTGTGTGTGTATATGTGTGTGTATGTGTGTGTGTGTTCCTCTGATCCCTTTCTGGAGAGTGTCTTCTTTTTATTAGCGTAGCCTTCTGAAAACAAGTCCATGCGGCAAATCAATTTAAAAGGAAACACATTCCAACCTGATATTTGGAAACACTGATTGGCTTATTAAATATATATATTACTGGCTGGTGCTCAAAAAAAAAAAATTAATCTATGAGTGTTGATGTGCATGCACGAGTGTGTGTCTGAGAGAGAGAGAGAGAGAGAGAGAGAGAGAGAGAGAGCGAGAGAGAGAGAAGATCTTTTTTTGATGCTGACCCAAATGAACTCATATTACCAAGTATGAAAAAAAGTGCTCGCATTAAACATTTACTGATTCCTATTATGTTTTTACTTTATTATTTTGCCACTACAGACTGTTAGACCTCTCTCCCTCCTTTTATTTACCATCACTCTTCTCTTCTTCTCCTCCGCTAAACTTTATATTAAAACATTATAACACTTAGAGATTAATTACTGCTGGGTAGAGATGGATGGATGGATGGATGGATGGATGGATGGATGGATGGATGGATGGATGGATGGATGGATGGATGGATGGATGGGTGGATGGAGCATGACAAGGCACCAGTGAAGGGGACATATTTATTGCAACCTGTTCATCACAGGGCCATTAAACTAAATAGACCAGGTGACACTGTCACTGGCAGGGCAGACTGAAACACAGATGGGAAAGGGCTTATGTATGTGTATGTGTGTGTGAGTGTAAATGAGTGTGTGTGTGTAGGTGTGTGTGTGTGTGTATGACGACCTGGTTTCCACCTGCCAACTTACATCTGATGATTAAATGATTAATGAGCAAATGGCACAGCAACTCACATATTTACCATATCTGTGAGCAGTGTGTGCATGTGTTTGTGTGTATGTTAACGCATGCGTGAGTCTATGTGCATGTGTGTATCTAAGGCAGTGAACTGTAGCCAAAGCAGACGCGTGTTTAACCTGTTGACTTTTGCATTAGATTATTTTTGAGAGTGTGTGGATGCAGTTAGGGGAATCAGTAATATTTAGAGTTTGTGTTTGGCATCTGTGACTGCTGGAGCGTGAGCCAGGGGAGAGAGAGGTAGGAAAAAACAGAAACAAATGTCCAAGGGGATGAAGACGTCAGTAAATGGCAGTAACGTCTGGAGATAAAGCCAGTGGAAGTGGGTAGCTGGCCACAGTGGAACACTAGAGGACAGCCAGCAGAAAGCTGGGGGCCATTTGAAGCTTTATGATTGGTCAGCACAGCTTCAGTATTAAATCACTGTCACAGGATTGGCCGGTGGTAGATGGCTGGGAAGTGCTGAGAGGACTGACGTATTTAACCACAGTTATATTTGTGCAGAAGATGCATCACAGCTTATTATTGTGCAAAAGCATTATTGTGCTTACCTAAAAAAAAACTTGTGCTTATTTGCTTGTACAACAACGTTTGTGTTTGTGTGTGTGTGAACGTACGTGCTGGAAGCAGCTGCGGACGCTGGGCTCGATGTTGGAGCCTCCAAAGGCGGCCACCTCCCCCAGCTGCCTCGGGATCTGGATGGCCTCGTGGAGCAGGAGTCCGAGCTGCCTCTGGTCACAGGTGTCGCCGGCCGACGCCACCTGGCTGAAGAGGTCTGAGGAGAGGAGTGATGGAGACAGTCAGAGCGTCTGGGTGATGTGTAAAAGAACGTCCACCGTGCCGTTCATCTCGCTCTCACAGGCTCGGCCTCCGTTGCAGCTGACTTTAATCTCTCTATGTGTCCCGGTCCTGATGCGGCTCATGTCGTGTCCCTACCCACGCTATGTGGCATCTGCATGTTCAACCCACACGTCTCCAACTCACTTCTCCCTGCTACAAGATGAAATTTGACACACATGCCTGGTCGAGTGTGTCTATGTGTGTGACGGCTGCAGCGCTCTATGTTAATGATAGACAATAAGACTTTCAAATAGGTTTTTTTTTAAAAAAAGAGGGGGTGTGCAATCAAGCGTGTCTGATACCCTTCTCCGACTAATAGAAACTGCCGGTGGAACGAACAGGCTCAGGGATGGAGTCCATGCCGTGACACAGCAAGAGGAAGGGCGAGAGAAGGGAGAGAGAGGGGAGGGATGGAGGAGAGAGTGGAGAGAGTAAGAAGGAGTTAGTGAGATGGGAAAGGCAAAGAGTGGCAGCGTGAGATGGATGAACGATGGTGTGAGCAGTGACAGCGGAGGAAGTGGGGAAGAGAGAGATAAAGCAGAATGTGTCTCCTCCCCGAAGAAGAGCCGGCCTAATCCTCCAAATAATTCACAATGGAAAATTAAAGAAATAAATAAAAAAAAAACAACAACACAAGAAACGCGTAGGAGGTCTCTCATCCAATTAGTTCTGCGGCCCTCTCGCTGGCTTTCTGTGAGTCTGATTAATACTGCTGGGATTACAGCGGTGCTGGAGAAGCACGGGATCCACTCGCCACAGAGCGGGAAGAGCGAGTGGTGGTGGTGGTGGGGGGGGGGTGTTTATGTCTCCCACCCACCGATACTTCACCTTTTCACTGACACTTACACTTGTATTTCTCCTCCAGGTGTCCCTTCGAGAGAGAGAGCACGCCGATCTTCATGGACAGGACGCGGATCTTCCCGCTGCGACCGCTGCACGCACACACACACGCACACACACAAACACAAACAGTGGCAAAGGGTTATTTGTTTAATAAGTTCGTGTTTGCGTACAGTGGTAAGAAAAATTGCCGATTTTACAACAAGACGTGTCTATATGTAAATGTTGATATTTACAAATGGTTTCACTTATTTTGTTGCCACTGTACGTACAGTTTATTTAAGAGATTAGTTCAGCACAGGGTTCAATTATATGCAGCGGCACTAACAGGAAATCAATATGGGCTTGGGAAAAACAACCTTCAATTGTGTGTGTGTGTGTGTGTGTGTGGGTGTGTTCATGTGCGAGAAAGCTGTTAAGATCCTAACTGCAATTTCTGTGTACCCACACAAAAATAATTAGAGCAGGAAGCGGGATGGTTCACAGCGCGTGAACACACATGTGATTATCGGGGGAATAGTGTTGGAGTATATGTTTGTGCTGTATGGAGCAGTACTGAACAGTATTTGCTTTTGTTTCTTTCAGTTCCCACACAAACAACCACCTTCAAGCGTTGCTGTGCTATTTTTGTCGCATAATCGTTATTTGCAGAGATAACAACAACAACAACAACAAAGACGCCTCAGTTCTGCCATTTTCATCCAATGTGATTGCCGACATTTTATACACTACACTCTGTGGCTCAGGGTTAAATCTGTAAACACTTTTCAAAAAAAAAAAAAAAAAGGCAGATGGCAAAATGCATATTTTCACATTTTTTTTGCAACATCCGCGCCAAAGTGGCCTGAGGGCAAAACAGATGGCTTACTTACGTGTCGTAAACATTGAGCAGCCAGTTGAGACACATGTCGACACACAGCGGCACGTTGACCAGGTCCTTGTGCTCCTGCTCCAGGCCGTCGTAGATGGAAGTCAAGCAGTTGATGACGTCGGGGACCGAGAGCAACTGATTGTTGTTGGTGAGTTTGTGCTGATCGAAGGTGTTCTGGGCCACGCTGAGGTCCAACAAGTCCACTACAGGTGTAGAGGGAGAGAAAGGAGGGTGAAGGTGAAGAACAGATGAGACCAGGCAGTGGAACAAAGGAAATCCCCGGTGGAGGTACGACAACAAAAACAAAAAAAAAACCATCAGTAACCTCCTCAGGTGGTTCACTGTGCTTTAAGCAGCAGACTCTTTGTAGGGGCACTTCCAAACTGCAGAGCTGACTGATATTTTGTCAAAAATAGTTCATAACAACCAACTCTGGAAGTCTGCAGGGAGTCGGATCACGGTTGTGGTGATGAAATATTAATGCCAGAGAAAAAATGTGGAGCAAAAAAAGACAAATGTGGGGGGGGGGAATGTGGGAATCAGACCGAGAACACGCTACTTTTTGATTGTATTTTTTTTGTTTACATCTTCAATAGTACGTAAATGAATGTTTTACATATATATATATATCCATATCACAAACACACTTCAATTGTCTTCTGTACTGAAGTAGCTTTATAATAAGAGCGAGGGGGAAACAGGCTAATCAGGTCCACTGGGACAACACGATTAAACAAAGCACCCTGCTGCATAAACAGATGCAAAAGTAATGGAGACCTTAATAAAATACATTCACTCTCACGCTGCGGTTCGGCATTAGATTACGGTGCCCCTTCGCGGCCCCTGTGCCTTATGTTACCCCCCGTGTCCCGGGCAGAGCTAATTGCTGGAGTAGATCTGTATGGGGGGGGGGGGGCACAGCAGGGCAGCCGAGCAAAACATTACCCCTCTCACCGCACAGGCAGACATCATGGCACATTAGCGGGACGCCACGCGAGCTCGTTTCTGCCTTTTCATCCCCCCCACTGGTACAGACTTAAACCAATTAGCCGTTTTATAGTATCCCTCTCGTGTTTGTGTGTGTGTGTGTGTTTGTGTTGTTCTCTGACGCACACTCACATAGCACATTCAGGTCTTCAAGCAAAAATTTCCACATAAATCCAGACGAGTAACTAATAACTAATGATCCTTCTCTCATTGACTGTGACTGTGTGTGTCTGTGTATTTCACACACACACACACACACACACACACACAGATACATTTTGAAAACGTTCTAATCTAATGGATGAAATTGAATTGCAGCGCCTGTTGGGAAGGGGAAATCACTCAGCCTAATGCATTCCTCACATCACAAACACACTCATGCAATCAGAGAAGCAATATGATATACAAAACTGAAACGAGGAAATGACTGGGAAAATAAGAGGAACCACTGACAATAACACAATTTGAAATCCATGAATATTCGGGTGTGCACGTCTGAAGTTGAACACACCTGCATCGTGTGTCTATTTCATCTGTTTGTGTCACACGCAGCAAACTTCCTCCAAACAGCAGGGTGTTAATGAGCAGTGTGGACTATAACAGTCTAAACAGCTGGATAATTGTTGACATTTGTCACAATTATTACACTGTGTTGTGCCCAAAGAGCTGCTGCCAAGCTGGCTGAAACCTCACAAGGGGGAGGAGTCTGTCTACACGCACAATCTGTGTGTGTGTGTGTATATGTGTGCAGACCTGAGACTGCAGGAAGTAACTGCCTTCATCACAGCCGCCATCATAAACATGAAAACAGCAGCTCTCATGTAGAGAGAGATGTGTTTATGTGTTTGTGTTTGTGTGTGGGTGGGTGGGGGGGGGGGGGGTGGCGTCCCACCTGTGCACATGGCAAAGCAAATGAGGCTTTGCTCAACAGGCTGAGCACAACTGTGCTCGGATGAACATGTGTGCTGGCACTATGAGTGGAATATTAATATATAATATAATATGTTTCGCTCCCTGTGCTGTTCTGGCAAAGCTTCACATCCCCTTGTTGCAACCAGAGTTCAAAGGAAGTGAACCGCACGTGTGTGTGTGTGTGTGTGTGTGTGTGCGTGTGTGTGTGTCTTACTTACAACACAGTGCTTTCTGTAGTCTGCGGATCTTCATGGCTGTTCGGTACGCTGAGAATCTCACATTGTTCAAGTCCGCTGCAGTCACGGAGAGACGGATGAAAGGTAGACGGACAAAAAGAGGGGGGGGGGGGGAAAACAATCAGAAAACAAAACTGCAATGAAAATGGCAACGAAAGCTGAATTTCTGTCAAGAGTTGTCAATGGAGATGGAGATGGGGGCCGAGGGGAGGTGAGGTGGAGGGCTGCTGATGTGACTTACATAATTAGGTCAGTGAGCTGGGTCTCATTGGGCTGTGGTGCTATTTGTTGAGCTTATTACCAATCTGGCTGCTCGTTTACGAGCAGTGGAGAGTCCACTCAGCTTATAGCACTATCTGACAGTCTATATAGTTTTGATTTATTTGTTCAGCGTGAAAAACAAAACGTTTGTGCAAAGCATCCACTCAGGACTCGGGGCCGGCGTCAGTGAAAGGGTGTGTTTTCTTACAAAGTGACTGGTAGAGCTCCGTCATCTTGGGATGGTCCCAGCAGGTAGTCTGTGTCTGGTGACTGCAAACCACAAAGAAACAGACAACCGTGAGACTACACACACACACACACAAACAAACTGACAAACCCTTTGTTGGTTTATCATAAAAGGAAAAAAAAAACACACAATGACAAAGTAGAGAAAAGTAGTTGCGAGGCTAAGACACACAATGAGCGAATACACATGAGTAACAATGGCTATCATCATTCCACTGACAGCTTTATTACTGTCTCTTTTGATACTGCTCCCAAAATGGGGACGGAAGCTACTGATTCACCCACAAATCATGATCGCACACAAAAACCCACGTCCTCTGAATGAAACAGCGAGAAAACACACACACACACACACACACACACACACACACAGAGAGAGAGAGAGGCAGCAGCTTTCATCACCACGGCGTCCGTCTCTTCAAAAAGCCTGGGAAATAAACAGAACGGGACCGAGTCTCAACTCGGAGCCAGGCTCCTCAAAATGCACAACGACGCACAGCGTGACAACAAATCAAACCCAACCCAAAAAAAACAACACTACAAAAATAAATAAAAAATTATAGTAAAAAGCAAAGAGGGGAAAAAAAAACTGCGGCTGCCAATCAACGCAGCTCTGCCGGCCACGATGTGTCTCTGTGAGTGTGTATCTGTGAGTGTGTATCTGTGAGTGTGTATCTGTGAGTGTGTATCTGTGAGTGTGTATCTGTGAGTGTGTATCTGCGAAGATACGTGGCTGTCAGAGGCTGCACTCACATCTGTGTGGTATGACTGAGATTTATAAGGTTTTTTTTTTTTGTACTTTTTTGTACTTCAGTACCTCCCCTGTGGACGAGTATCGGCAGTAAAGTGTGAGAAGTGGAAAAGTGGACGTTTTCTCCGGTGTCCCTCCTCATCCACAGCTCATCATTATTTAATGGCTCGATGACCCATTTCACACCTGCACAGCAGCTGTTAATATCCCAACCCCCCCGTGCTGACGACAGCCTCCTGTTTTATTTAAAGCAGCTACAAAGAGCTGGCCCTGAATTGTCAAAAGACCCGTGTGAGTCGAAGTCAGGGGCTTTGCTGATACCTACTGCACACAAACACACAAACTAGACAAATACTGGCTGTCCATGCCGCATCTACTCGCATCACAGGACAAATCTGTATCGGATCTATATATTTGTACACACACACACACACACACACACACACACACACACACACATTTACATCAAACAGATCAGGCAGCTTGTGCTTCTCTCAGCAGCTCATGAATGCCATAATGAGGACGACTGGTATCAGGTTCCACCGTCCTCAACGCTTTTCACTCGTCACAATCTCTTTGTAATGCCTGACAAAAAAAAAAAAAAAAAAAACTGATGACACATACAGTATCCCACAAAGCTGATGGGAAATGTTCCCAGGCGAGTAAGAGACATCAGAGAATATAAATGGACAGATGACGGAAACGAATCAGCCTCAACAGCGTTTGAAGACATTTGACATCAAATATATAATTCTGTTTGTGAGTTTTTTCGGGGGGGGGGGTGTCAATTTTTGGGATAAGTGTAATATTTGAGTTTTGCATACCTGACTATAATCATTTACTTCTACTTCATTGGGACTGGAAATAGGAAATACCCTCTGATCTCTTCTGGGATGAAAGCAGGGCAATTAATATTGCCAGTAAACAGAGAGAGTGGTTTTCCTGTTTTCCTTTAAGGAAGAGGCTAACAACAGCACCTGGGAATAAAGCCCCTCCGGTCTTGTGCGAGTCATTTGACATTTTCCTTCATAAACATCGTTTAATGGCATCTCGGGGAAGAAGCAGCAAATGAAATGGGGTTGCGGAGGGGTTACTGCAGTGAGCAGAAGAGGGAATAAGTACATGCAGTCACCGGGGTATTGTGAGTGGGAAATAACCTTTAACAAGACTTTTTTATGAGCTTTCTTTCTGAGCAGACAGATGAAGCCAGACAAGAAAGTGTGAGCAGTTTGACCTTACGACTAAAACCTTACGCTTACCGCTATGATAGCAATTAAGCTGATCCAAAATAATTTGACGTTTTCCGTGTTGCAGACCAATTTAATTACTTAAATCTCTGCAACACTGTAACTGAGCATAAACACACATTTTCCCACTGTCTGTCTTCCTGTCACTCCCACAAAAGCCAACGATAAAATTCCACTTGGACACACCCTCCGCTTCCTGGGCGAGGGGTGAATTTATCCCATCTAACGGTTGGCTGCCAACCAGCCGGCGCCTCTGCACAACACTTCTCCTTTGCTGCAAGAAGTTTGTCACTGTCGAACAGTCCAAGCCTGCCAAGAATAATAATGAATGTGCAGATGAATGATTAGCAACTATCTGGAAATCCAAAGAGACAAAATTAGTCGAACGTCTGACTGAGCGAGAGGAAGATTTAGAGGAACTTTTTCTTTCAGCGTCGGCAATCGGCCACATCCCTCATACGGTCGTCCCTAACAGGCGATAAGTGCCTATCTATCTATCTATCTATCTATCTATCTATCTATCTATCTATCTATCTATCTATCCATCCATCCATCCATCCATCCATCCATCCATCCATCCATCCATCCATCCATCCATCCATCCATCCATCCATCCATCCATCCATCCAAGCAGAGATACAGTCTTGCTATATTTCCTCCCACAGACCCTGAAAGACCCTCTGAAGTGCCAGAATGGGTAAAATTGGACGGCATGCATGGCTGCCAGCATGAGGCTGCTGGCAGAGAACTCCCATGAAGCCTTTTGATAATGCCCCAATATGTTGCCCGATCTCCTCGGCGCAGGAGCCTGGATAAGGTGCAGTTTTAATCAGCGGCCCTTTGTCAGGCCAAAGAAAAGAGGCAAAGTACGAGAGGGGATGGAAAAGTAGACGAGGGAAATGAACGTGCCACAGGCTGACGCGAGGGTGCTGGGGATGTCACGGCACTGAATGCGACCTGTGATTAAAGATGGGATCAGAGTTCCATTTTCAGGCTGCAAAAAGAAGTGGGTGTGTGTGGGTTTGTGCTTTGAGAAGGAGGAAGGGGAGGTGTAAAGCAAATCATCTTCGTTTTGGAATAAATGAAACGCAACACGCTGTGGTTAACGTTGAAGGAGGACTGATAATTTTATCCCTGGTTCTGGAAGGCAGCACTTAAATTGTGTAAAAGCCGCCATGGACAGAAAGAAAACCTGGTCCAACTATCCTGAGGGCACCGGCAGAACATATGTTCCAGGCCCAAATGAGTCTCTGTGTGTTTTAGCTTGGTTCCAAGTCGCATTTATGTCTATCTTTGAGTGTATGTCAGCGTTTCTTTGCCAGATTGTGTCTATCTTTGTGTCTAGGGCCCTGTTCAGACCTGCTGCTTACATTCATTTCAGATGATCCAATCACAAGTACACAATTTCACACCTGGTATTAAAATGTCTTATGATTGGATACACTTTCCTGCCCTATAAACAAATACACAAGTGTGCATTTATCTGTTCCCAAAGACGAAATCTTTTGATAGTGCGACTGTACAGACAGGTCCATAGTTAACTAATGAAACTTCCACTGACAGCAAAGGGTGATGTAAGGGTCTTAAATCATCACTGCATTCTATCACTGTAAATCACAAAGTCTGTCTGAAACAGTGTCCCGGCAGAAACGATCAGGAGAAACACAGAAAAGCCCGGCTGACAGGTGAAACTACTAGCAGAGATTATCCAAAACACAAGGGGGAATTCAGGTTTGGTTCGTCAGCAGTTCACTGACACACGTTGCATGACTTCAGGATAATGAGGTCGTTCGAACTTTCAAAACTGACAGATCCTCCGGAGTAGCGAACCCCTCCCGAGTTGCTACCAACAGAGATGTTCTCTTTACCGGGTTTAATAAAAACCTGCCGCGGCTGATTTGGCAAAAAAAAAATTGTGACCAGAAAGCAACATGTCAGGCTTAAGTTGTCAAAGTGGCTATTACGACTGTGTGGGAAGCTGTCCACCCTGGATTCAGCCCCGTATCAGTATTATTCAACAGGAAGCGCTAATGTTGGACTGAATGAGAAACGAGCAGGTGAAGCTGCTGGAATTTTAATATACGCAGAGGAGCAAATCAGCAGAAAGAGAGAAAGTGGGAGTAGAATATGTTATGTGTGCACGAGAGGTATTCCTGAAACTACCGCTACTGAGGAGAAATCTGGTGGGCGATATGTACTGTACGTGAGAGGTCATTAGAGGTCAAAGCTCTATTAGCCACGTGAAAATAGTTGAAAAACACACACATCACAATCAGCTGTCTGCTTCACACGCAAAAGCCAGCCAAGAAATGTATACATATATATATATATATGTGTGTGTGTGTGTT
>JAFBJQ010040650.1:254576-283686 GCA_016785345.1 Trinectes maculatus | reverse complement strand
AATAAAATGTTATAATGGTGACTGACAATCACTGTTTACGCAGGCCACTTACTTGATGTAATATGGAACCTTATTCTGAGAGACTGCTCGTTGCCAGGGGAGCTGCACAGATGCTGTGAATGGACAGGGACAGAATTGGACAAATGAACAATGAACAAACATCAGATCAAAACATCACCATTGTAAATGTCACACAATTTCACCATGAAGTGCAGTGATTATCACACAATCTACCTGCCATTAAAACTGTGTGTGTGTGTGTGGGGGGGAAATACATGTAAAAAAAGAAAATCTGTTGACAAAATGCACCGTGCACCCAGTGTGGACGATAACCAGCGACGAGGCAATGTTAAAAAAAATAAATGACAAGCATGTGGCAGAGTTACAATCTTAGACCTGAGAAGCTCTCGAGAGCGACGCGGGGCAGAAACATCGCTCGATGCAGAAAGATCTCTCTCGGATAGAAAGAGGGAGATGAAAAGACAGGAAGAGAAAGATATATACGAGATAAGGGAGCAGCATTTCATTGACCCCCGAGGGAATATTAAGCTGCTAATGTAATGAGAGGGAACGTGTGATTGAGCAGACAGTGTCAGGGAGATGAAAGAGGAGACGGAGTTGCGGAGTAAATTCATGTTCACGTGGAGACACAGCGTGGCGGCCAAACAAATCAGCCCGAGCAGAGAGGACAATAATGGCCACATCATTAGAGAGAGTGGCTGCTTTGTTTAATGCCCCCCCCCCCCCCCCACACGTTTGTCTTTTTCCCTCTATCTCTGATCAGGCCGCAGGTCAACGCTCTCAACTCCTCGCCACTCGTTTGTGCTGTCTCCTCCTCAGCAGCTGCAGCTACAGTGTCAGATCCTCCAGGACATCTTACCTCCTCTGAGCGTCTGCGTCCTCGCACCTTCACACTCCCCCTCGCAGTCAACCCGTCCAGATGGCGTCTGATCGCCCCCCCGTACGCCCGCGCCTGTCTGTCACCCCGCTGCAGACGCGCGGCGTCTTGCGGGGACAGAGACGCCGGCGCCCTCTGTGCTTCATGTGTGAAAAGCAGCTGCAGGAGTAAACGCACACACGTGTTATTGTTGCATTGACCATGAGGAGGTGGATGAACGTGAGGCACAGTCAAACCGTCTCTCAGTGCGCTGTGTTTGCGTCTCCAGCCGCGACTCGTACCTGGAGTCAAGGTGTTGTCCTTGTTTACACTGCACCTGCACACTGTGCACAGCAGGACGCTAACAGTGGACGCTAACCATATCATCGCCATCGCCATCGTTAACATCAGCGGGCAGGTCACGTGGCCCGCGCGTTAGCGAGAGAGAGAGAGAGAGAGAGAGAGAGAGAGAGAGAGAGAGAGAGAGTGGGCTTTCGATTACAGTGGGCTGTGAGTGTGTGTGGGGGGGGGGGGGAAATACATGTAAAAAAAGAAAATCTGCTGACAAAATGCACCGCGCACCCAGTGTGGACGATAAACAGCGACGAGGCAATGTTAAAAAAAATAAATGACAAGCATGTGGCAGAGTTACAATCTTAGACCTGAGAAGCTCTCGAGAGCGACGCGGGGCAGAAACGTCGCTCGATGCAGAAAGATCTCTCTCGGATAGAAAGAGGGAGATGAAAAGACAGGAAGAGAAAGATATATACGAGATAAGGGAGCAGCATTTCATTGACCCCCGAGGGAATATTAAGCTGCTAATGTAATGAGAGGGAACGTGTGATTGAGCTGATAGTGTCAGGGAGATGAAAGAGGAGACGGAGTTGCTGAGTAAATTCATGTTCACGTGGAGACGCAGCGTGGCGGCCAAACAAATCAGCCCGAGCAGAGAGGACAATAATGGCCACATCATTAGAGAGAGTGGCTGCTTTGTTTCATGCCCCCCCCCCCCCCCCACGTTTGTCTTTTTCCCTCTGTCTCTGTGTGCGACTCTCTCTGTTTCTCTATCTCTAATGACAACTTTAAAGGGGTGGGGGGGGGGCAATGAAGAGCTGTAATTAAGCTTTGCATTATTCAAAGAGTAAAGTGCCGAGTCTGCAAACTGTGTCCGCCGGCGGCCGCGTGATCGCCGAGGATGATTTGGCCAAAACAGTGTGTGAAGAAACAAGGCAGGTCCCGCGGTAACGGGCTCCGTACTCACTGGAGAGGAAGTGCTGGGAGGAGGGGCCGAAGTCTCGGTGGGCTTCCTGAAGGAGCTTCAGCCTGTCGTCCACCGCCACCTGCACGATAACCACACAGACAGACAGACAGACAGAGAGACAGACAGGAGAGAGGACAGTCAGGCGTGGAGCTGAAAGTTATACTGACAGTGAGTGAACGTCACAGCATCACGGTTGGGAAGACCCCCCCCATCATGATAAAAATGCTGTCTCATGGTAAATGTTGTTGCCTGTGACCACAGCGTTCATTCACTCTGATCAAAAACAGCACTCAACTCAAAATGTCTTTTTTTCCCCTTTTAAACTCTACATAACCTGGGTGATGATAAATAATAAAAGTACAGAGCAGTGAGGGAAAAGGTGAAACCTCACACAGCTGAGGTATCAATCACACACACACACACACACACACACACACACACACACACACACACGGGCGCTCCGGTGCTGGCTGTGTATTGACCTCTCCAGCAGTGCACCTGTGCTGTGTGTGGCCGCGGGGCTGCTTTGCTTCATCAGTTTAAGTAGCAGGGCAACACACACACACACACACACACACACACACACACACACACACGCACGCACGCACACACACACTGCTTTGCGGCGCATTGTCATATTTACAAAGGAGCGACTTCACCTCTTCCTTTAGATGAATACGCCCACATGAATTCTGCCCATGTTCGCAGCTCGTTGATCCACAGCTACGAACATGCAGCCTCCAAATGAGCTCCACACACACACTTTTCTTTCCCATGTCTGTGTTTTTGTTGTCCTTTAACTCGACGCTTTCACAGCTGTGCCACAGTAAAACATGTTTTTATCTGAACCTGAGAATACAGTGTAATAAGTTCTAAGATACTGATGACTCGATGATTGAAATGTGCACTTTGCTATGATCTCCGCAAACCGAACAGAGGATTTTGGTCTCGCAACTAACACAACGTTTTCTTCCCTTTCCCTCTGGTGGCTTGTAAAAGACTACACGTCTGACTCCATGTGGGACTGAGACATCCCACAGCAGATCAGAGCCAAACAGACGACTGCACTGCGACTACAGTCTGACGCCTGGTGACAGAGCTGTGTTAGAAGAAAGCAGGTACACAGCTCTCAGTCGTGTGCGTTTGGCAGACACGGCGTGAAATCAGCATGTGCGTGGGGAGAAAACCCACGCAGGCGGGAAGAGAATGAGGGAACAGATGATCAATACGTATTGACGACGCTATTCGTTTGAACCAGGGTGGTTTAAAATACTGGACGAAGAACAGGGACGAGAAAACCAGAGAGCGTCTGCGGACCAATCAGGGGGTGTTTCCTTTACCTGTAGTAGTTTCCACCTCATGTTGAGCTGGTCCAGTTGTCTGGAGGCGGTGGAGGACAGCTGGATGTCCAGCGGCGTCAGCTCCGCAGAGAGCTCATTGACCAGTCTCACGTCCTGACGCAGCGGGGCCACCTCCTCTTTGAAGGCCTGGACAGGACATGCCATGTTGTGTCAAAAGCTGATGTTACCATGATAAAGTCTCATTTCTACATAATCACATGTCACAGAAAACGTCCCATTTTAATGCCCGTTTTTTTTTTTTAATTTCCTATGTACTCTGGTGGTAGTGTAATTTATTATGGGACAGTTTAATCCAAAGTGGGTCACTACATGACACAGATATTAAGAGATTTAATTGAAACGGCCCCCGACCACAGGGAGACACTCATTAAAATCTGAGAGGTTGTAACAGGCAGCCGAATTAACGCTGCCGATCCTTTTTCCATCACGCAAACTGTGAAGCGTGATATTTATGGCGCCGCTATTTCCCCCCTGTCCTCCGATTCTCCTTTGCCTCCCCCCCACCCCCCTACCCCCATCGTTGACTGTTTATTAGGAGACGCTGTCACTTTTCGGCTCGTTAACTAAACGTGTTGCCTGATTTCACAAACGAGTCTCCTCGAAAACTTGGTGAGGAGCGTTTGCAACCAAACAAGACACAATCAACAAACAGCGGCACTCCGGCAAATCCAGTACTCCACTTTTTCCGAGTGGAGCGGAGATTGCAAATTCCAGGGCGTTAGATAAATAAATATATTTACTTAGTCAAAAACTGCAGATACATTAGAAATGCTCAAGGTTTCAAAGGCGTGGCTTATTTAAAGATCGAAGTACGCTGAGGTTTGGGGGAGTTGGTTGGTGGACGTGCGTGGTTGGTGGTTGGGGTGGGACTCACCGTGGTCTTGTCGATGTGGTCCTGCAGAGAGTCGATCAGCAGATCACCCACAGGCTGCCAGGTGGCTTTGGCCTCCTCCGCCTGAGTCAGCCGCAGGTCGAGCTGGTCCATGGAGCTCTGCAGCTCCTGGAGTCGCTCCAGGGCTCGCTCCACCTGACTGTGCCAGCCGCCGACGTGGCCCCTCAGACGCTCCCACCGCTCCCTCACCTCCCCCGTCTGCTTGCGGATGGCCCGCGCCAGCCCCCGTGCCTTCTCCTCTGGGGTGAGGTCTGGAGGTGGAGAACAGAAGTGAGAAATGAGAAATCTGACTCTTTTTAGTTTTTATTTTCTTTTTTGACACCGTTTTCTTACCCATTATTACCTTATACGCTTTTTCCTTCCCTTGAGAATATTTTCTACATCCCTCCTCCTATATTTGTTAAAAATCTTGTCACCGAAATGGCTCTTTTTGTTTCAGAACAATGAACCTCTGCATATGAGAGTAGACCAAGGCCGAGTCTCCAGAAACGGCCTACGATCTGATTGTTTCATTCACTTGCTGAGTTAGAGAGTCGTTATATTTCAGGAAAATGACGACAAAAAGGAGCCGAAGTCGTCGTAGATGAGAAAGAGGAGCGGCTTCTTTTCTAAACGTCTCCAAGGTGATGACTAAATTAACATCTTCCCATTTTCTCCAACCCGTTTCCTTCATACTTCCTTTATGAAGTATGAACTATTCCTGTGATTTTTCTACAGTCTACAGTCTTTATAAAAATGATGATACTGAGAGCTGTAGGAATGTGGGAGAATTAAAAAGAGCAGAGGCTTTACAGAAGTGTCAGTATAAAGAAATCCTTCCTCTCAGACACACAGCAAACACAGACTCTGATCTTTAATCAGCTTTTTATCTATTTATCAGTATCACAGATCGCAGACAACGAGCCTCTCGGTCTGGGCCCTGAAGTCTCGCCACACCTCGACGCAGCCCCTGGGGTTGCTTTAATTATTTACACGGCAGGGTTTTAGGCGAATGTGCTGACTTAACCCAGACTGCTGCGAGAGGAAACGCTGAACGGGTCGATGCTTATTCGATTCCTGGATGCTTCATATACACTGGCTTTAACATCAGCTCAGATTTTAGCCAAAAAAAAAAGAAAAAAAAAAAAGAGCCAGGGTCCTTTCAGTGCAAGTTTTCTCTCGCCTCGTTTCCTTGTAGCTGTCAAATGGAGAAAATAACACACAAACGCTGATACGTACCAGTCTTTGGCTGCAGGTTCTTGCGCGGCTCTCCGGGGCCCTCGATTGGTTGGTCTGCCAGGAACGTCCTGGCCTGGTCCAAGGTACTGATCACCAGGTGTTCACGTTCCTGCAGCTCTGACTGCAGCGCCTGCGGGGGAAACACCGAGCTGTGCGTTACAATGACATCACCAACACAACTCTTAGTAGATCTGTGTGTAAAGGTAACGCTTTAAATGACCAAACTGCACCCCCCACAACACACACACACACACACACACACAGAAATAATCAACCATTTCTGATTGCATCTACCGAGCCTGTCATCACATTACAAAAAAGACCCTTGCGATTAACTTGCACTCATGCATGGGCGCACACACACACACACACACACACACACACGCACACACACGCACACCACAAAAGAACAAGTGCCAATGCCAACATTCGAAGAGATAAACAACATTCCTAACATACCCCATATCCTGCTCCACACACTTAAAGACAAAGCTGACACTGCAGTTGAGATATGAACACACACACACGCACGCACACAAAAACACACACACACACAGACTTCACAGCACTATGTGATGGACAACATTTTTGTCCAACTCCTCAGCGTTGCCACAGCTCACAGCAGGAAATCAAACGGGATAGTGGGAGTGAGTGGGGCCTGTTAGAGTAGAATTATTCTTGTTTCATTATTAAGTGTGACCCCGGGGACTCTGCTGCCTATTGGAGTGTGTGATTTCTTTCTGAAGAGGCAATGTACTGTACTCTTTAAGACAGTATAGCGAGCTGACTCGATGGGATGACTCACCGCGGGGAGAATGAGATGCCAAATATTCCGTGTTTTATTCGTGCGCACAACATCGACCGAGCGGCCGATGACAACGTGCTGAGTTCAGTGGGATGGTATATACAGTATCTTTCAAAGGGCTAAGACGAGAGTGGTGGAGTGGGAGGACGGGATGGAACTGGTTTACAGGCCTCGAGATGCACATGGCAATTTTTTATTTTTTCCGGGAGTACGTTTCCAAAAATAAAATAAAATAAAAGTTTATAAAAGTAGACCACTGTCTAAACCTGCTGTGGAAAACTGTCCACTTGTGGCACAATGGAGCATCCCGCCGAACGCAAATTAAATCGCCCCTGCTAATAAATGGTCTGCTCCGTTCCGATGATTTCCTCGCGGCGCACACGGAGCAAAGATAATGGGCAGGTAGCTCGGAGAGAGGACCTTGAGAGATAGAAACTAAATGAGAGGTGATTGAGGAAGAGGAGGGGAGGTGTGTGTGGGGAGCAGAGATAAGGGAGGGAGGGCGGAGGAGTGAGCTGCCAGGACACGAACGAGTGGAAATTCAGCCTCTCGCTTTTTTGTCCCGCGCTGATTTGTCACTGGCTTAAATTAGGCCTCAGAAGAGATTTCGAATTGAGTGTGAAGAGGCTGCTTATTGTTAGCAAATTGCTTTTGCGCGTAAAATATTCTCATAGCGGTTTTGTCATTTAAATTCCACCCTGCAAACCACAGATGCTGTCGTGAACTCAGAGGGGGGGGGGTCGTGAACTCAGGGGGGGGGGGGGGGGGTAGAAAAAAAAAAGCATCCTGGTTGGATAAATCGTAAAAGCCTGATTACAAATGAATATGACTCTACAACATGCATTCTTCATTCTGCCTGAAGATGACTTCAAAATAACCTTGAGGATCAACATTTAAGTCCTCGAGTGCTCAGTAAAAACAATCAAAAATTCAATGTCTTTATTAAATTCAGTGGAAAACGCCATCTGCAGGTAAACAGAGGAGAGAGATTATTTTCAGCTACAAAGGAACTGTGTCGTCAGTCGGTTTCGTCAACTGCTGATTTCAAGGTCGAGAATAAAGTCGGACGTTAAACCTTAATATCATATCATAATCTCACCCAGCACAATTCTGCTTTAAGTGAGTGCATCGCTATATGTCGAGTTATGTTTCACCCAAACGTCGCACTTCACCCTTAAGCCACTCTGAGGAGATAACAATGGCAACACAAGCGCTTCCCTGCGTTCCAGTGGCTCATCCTGTCACTCGTCATCCACTGGGTGTCCCCGCGGTTCAGACCGATAACAACACCAAAGACCTTTCCTTTTCTTTTTTTTCCTTTCCTCCACTCGCATTATCAAAGACGCGTTTCAGAGGGAGCCCGGGAGATAAACATCAAACAAACGCACACACAGCTCTCAGGTTAAGAATCAAGTTCTGTCTTTAAACCGGTGAGTCTCAGCTGGCGTACGAGTCATGACGCACAGCTGTCTGTGCCTCAGATGAAAAGAGGCAGATCTTCACTTTGTACTTATATCGTTATACAGTTTTATAATTTTTTCATGATCTGGGATTGAATGATTAGCGCCGACCAGAAGAAGAAAGGGCCATGATACTTAAAGCATCTTTCTTGTATCTACGAGTGTGACCTTGGTTTTGTGCGTGCGTGTGTGTGTGTGTCTATCTGTATCTGAATGACTGTGTGTGTGTGCAGGTCTGTGTTTGCGTGTGGCCTGTAGCAGCACAGCAAACTCTTATCACTGCGGGGCCCTGTGCTGTGGCGCCGATCAGATAACATCACAACACTGCTACATCCAGGGCTCGGCCAAACATCCCTCTACTCGTTCTCCTAAGCCTTGGCCTCAGTGCAGCATCACCACAACCATCATCTTCTTCCAGGAAAAGAAAAAAAAAACTCTAAGAGGAACAGTGCTAAACACCAGCTCTCAAGACTGAAGAAAAAAAGCCTCACCTGACGGGAATAAAAAGGACCGTTCATAAGAGGAGGTCACTCATACTCAAATTACAAATTGTTAGGAAATTGATGAATTATCAGCAAACTAAAGCAAATAATACAAGGATGTTCTGGAGTTTTTTTTCTCAAGGTATTAAAATACTGCAGTCTAAAACTAGATTCCTTATTTATAGTTAGTTATATGCATTGGCATAATAAATCCATCATGCATATATGTGGCTCCTTAGGTGCTAAATATTACGCAATATTCTGCGCCTAGTTACCATGGTGACGCTGCGTAATTGGGTTTCGGAGCTATTTTGTTGGCTGTGACCCAAACGACACTGGCGTGAATCATCTGAGTGAACCAAAACAATAAAGTTGCCAGCCGCAAAAACAACCAAACCATGATGCAGACGACCTTGTAAAACTGAAGCTGGAGTTTTCATTTGGAGGGACTTTAATGTGAAAACGCAAACGTTTGACCAAAGTCTGAAAGTTGTGCTGCCAGGAGTGGGTTGGCATTGCAGACAGGACAGCTGCTGTTTACAACCAAACCTCAAAACAGCTACGTGACCTGGGGAATTCCGACAGTATGTTCTGTCTTCTGCACAGTCGACCCAAACACCACCACTCGCCTGATCAATTCTACAACGGTTCTTCACACGTGAACGTCAAAGTCTGGAAAACGTCTGGACCAAGTTTTCCCCGACCTTCTCTGGAGCTCACGTGTAAATGACCTCATTCACTTTACACAGTCATTAAAAGACATTTTTAATATGAAAATAATAATAATTACAGCAGCTTTACTGCTGCAATGGTTTATGTTTCTTGATCAAAGGTGCATTTCCCCGGTGGAGGACAAAAATTTTACATGGGACGGCATGTGATGTCTTAAAAAAAACAACAAACAAACCTGCGCTTAACTGTAAAACTGTATTCAGGGACAGGTCCAAGCGCTGCTGGGAGACAAAGTGTCATGGAAGCAGACAAAAACAATTAAAAAGTTACAAAGTGCAAGGCAATCTTGAGTTTCGGAGGGGATAAAAAATGAGCCCTTCCTTTCCCGAAGAGATATGGCAAAGTCCGGCTCAGCACTTTTATCCATTTAATTCCCCTGCAGGACCTGTCCGTTCAGGTGCACACGCTGCTAATCAATCATGCAGGCACAATGATTAAGAAGGGGCTGTGTAGCAGAATATTAGACTGTCCCCACTTTAAATCATACGACCCACCACCGGCTTCTTCAGCACATTCCGACGATTAAAACGCCAGCGTTTGCTCAATTAAAAACTGCGAAGCTAAATAAAATCACACTCTTTATATTAATGAACACTTTTGAGGAGTCCAGATCAGGCTGTCCTCGCGGCGGAGACGGAGACACAACTGTTGCTGAATGATAAGAGTCATTAAAAATGCCCACAAGCAGTTGGCCCCATCCCCCCCACCCCCCCCTTATCTCAACACTGTTAATGTAATAGAGCAGCTGGATGGCTTTAATGGGATGGATGCTGATGAAGGTCTTTTATTGGATAATTGAATGTGTAATTAATAAACACTATTACAGAAGAGACACCTTGTAAACAATCGCTACATGTGTTCCAGAACTGAATATATAGAAAAGTCTAATATTTTCTCTTCTTTCCTCCACATTAAAACCTCTGCTCACACTCCACCACACACGCAACTGTTCCCACCGCTGCTCCTCAATGTTTTTATTCCCCCTGATTCTTTAATAACAGAAAAATCAGTTTCTCTCTGTGGGGCTAAGTGGCTTAGACGTCCTCTTTTATCTCTCTTACTCTCCCTCTCTACCTAATGGACAAGTCTATCCATAAAGACAGACATTTTCTTCATCTCTCTATCTGGTAGCTGATGTGTGTGTGTGTGTGTGTTACTGAGTGACAGAAGTGTGTCCGCACACGCATGAGCATAGGAGACTGGAATGTGTGTGTGTGTGTGTCCGTTGGTGCGAGCAGGTAATGGAGCATGTCATGTTCAAAGCACCAGCTCTTAGTGCCGCCCAGCCTCCTCATAACTCTCGGGGACGGCGAGGCCTCCGGGCCAATCGATTAAGAGAGCGCCGCGGAAGGAAGCTAAGAGCCAAAATAAAACAGCGTCTAAATGGAAAGCTCGTCTTTATCACTTATCACTTAGATCCCCCCGTTCCTCCGCGGCTTCCCATTCGAGCGTCCTGAAAGCCGCAGAGCTGGAGATGAAGGGAGAGAATGGGGAGAGCGTTTTCGGCGAGAGTGGGAGAGAGAGAGGAGACACAAAGACCAAAGAGGAGGAGGAGAGGAGTGAGATAAAGGAGCTGGAAGTAAGGAGAACAGGGATGTGGAAATGGAGATGGTGCCTCCAGCTCCTTATCTCAGAGAGCCTGTCTGGTGAGCCGGGTTGAGACCTGCCTCTGCTCTGTGTCGGAGGCTGAGTGTTATGTTCGACGCACACAGTCAGGCCCATCTCTGACGACAACGCAGCACAATGTCCCTCAAAGCGCCGCGTGAGGAACAGATTCTGATTGTGTCTCTGCCTCCACTGTAGCTTAATTGGTCTTGATTAACACAGCTGCTTCCAAATGTAATGAGAAAATGTAAATTATTATTGCTACCTAATCATTAGATAATTATTTATATTCATTCCAATGCAATTTTATGTAACGTCTCACACGTCCTACGAAACGGCTCAGTGTGTTGATCCCACACACACACACACAAGACTGAATGACTGTCAAAGCATTTCAGGGGGCATAATAACGGAGTGGCAAACAGTGTGAGGAGAAATGCATTACGATGTCACGAGCGACGTAAACATCAACGATGGCCAGGGTGCGGCGAGCGGCAGCCGAGAGGCGAGTCATCCGTCTGAAACTTACACAGCGATGCACGCATCACAACAACCGCTGGTTAGAATAAACAATAACAGTGGCAACAGAGAGATGAGCGGTCGCCGCCATGATGGTATTGATCGCTCGTTAGAAGAAAAGTGATATAAGCGAGACAGATAACTGTGGAACAACAGGGTGGATTGCGTCTTTGATATTGGCGACATTGGCTAATATGACTTTTGCGTAGGTGTGAAACATGGATACACAACACACATGTAGTGGCTGCTTTACAGTCATATTTTCCCCAGGCTTCAGCAAACGCTCCATAGCTGCCTGGGTTATTAACTACTGAGTACAGGCTGAACGTGTGAGATTATTTTTTCTGTTGTCAGGTACTTTGTCCTCACAGTGAGTATCAGACAACAACAGCCTGTGCTGTTGTGTAGATTCTAGACAGGGAGCAAGTTTGATGCTCTCAGACTTCTTTCTTTCTTTCTTTTTTTTTGGGGGGGGGGAAATTTGATTAAAACAATTCCCGGCACGTTAGGATCAATCTTTGTAAGCGCGGCAGGAAGTCTGCCCGCAGCGACGGTGCATACCGTGCAGTGGTTCTGCTGTTGCAGCAGGGTGGGGACGTCTCCTCCGATGGGCATCTGCTTCGCCAGCTCCTCATCCTTCATACAGATCCACCTCCACAGCTCCTCCAGGAGGCCCAGCAGCCGGGACCAGCGCTCGGCACTCGCCTCCAGATGGGCCCTGCCAACACACACCATCCAATTACTACACTTAGTATTACTATTACTGCATTTTCAGCTCTCGCCATTCAAGTACTTAGTCAATCTGTATAGCAGAATTATTTCCTACTTTTCATGATGTGCCAGAGAAAGTCTGGATTTGTACAGACAGACTTGGCACCTATTTAACCGCATATATTCCTTCTTTCCAGTGAACGCCGTTATACACCAATCAGGAGAGGCCACTCTCCACAGGGTGGGTGTTGATCATAAAAAGGAAAACAGTCGGTTGCTAATAGTGTGGGTGGTACCACACGTGTCATGTGTGTTTTATAAGAGCTATCCATTTTCTGCTCTCCTCAGGAACATAACGTATCTGAACATTGTGTACGCTGTCATCGTATAATGGCCTCTATACAATCGGTGCCCCCCCACCCCACCCCCCACCCCCACTGACACAAACCCATCTCTCACTGTCTGTTTTTCTCTCCCTTGTCTTCCTGTGGAACAAGTCCAACCTATTAGGTCTGCACTGTCTGACCTTCACTAACTCTCGTTTATTCCTTTCTACAACAAGTCCGTATATTCACTCCGGCTTTCTCCTGAAGCCTCGCAGACCTTTCACCTTGTCCCTGTACATGTGCTCCCTCTCGCCACCCGTCTCCCCTCCGATCTGTCTTACAACGTCTCCATCTGGCCCTGTCAGCTTCACTTCCACCTTTGTTTTCTCCATCCTCTACATTGCCGGCCCTCACCAATCATATTTATTTATGCCAAGGTTGTCGCTGACACAGCACTGTCTGTGTCCTCAGATGTTTATGTGCCACTGTGGTGGCTGTCAGGTCTTTTTTTTTTTCCAATCCCTGTACTTCATGGAAATCTGGACACTTGTACGCCCCATCAATGAATAGGCAGTGAGATCACAGTTGACTGATTCGGAAACCAATTTCTGCAATGTGCATTTGTCTAGTTGATCTAAATAGTAAGATGTTAAGATGTTTTTTTTCCCCACACGGCTCAGTTCAGAGCAGCAAAGCTGCAATCTGAGCTGCATCAACCAAAAGGCTGGAGAATGAAGGACAATTTTTTTTTCCATTTTGCAAATGGATTTACTTTACCGAATGTTTGCCGACTTGGCCTTCAGGTCGTTCCAGCGTTGGTTCATGTCATCCAGTCGGTGTTGGAGGAACACGGCCTCCTCTGAGCTGCCCAGGGCCTTGACCATCTTCGACTTATTCCCGTCCACACTCTTGTAGATGTCATTGTGGGCATCGATCTCGGCCTGAATGTCCTGCAAGCACACAGAGGAACTGTCACAGGCAGCCGTTTCCCTTTCTGCATTTGTGTACATGTGCAGAGCAGAACATTTTAAGTTCATATCACGAGCCCTGTAGATTGGATGTCCCGGTCCTCTACGCTGTGACAGCTGATTATTCATGAACTGAAAATAACATTGGACGTCACGGTAAACTGCTCACAACGTTTCCAGAGGGCGGTGAAGTTTTTCATTTTCACAAAAACAACCTTGAGGTACTTTTTCACTCTGAAAAAATAAGATAGTACCTCTCGAGGTACAGTCCAAAGACCGAGCCCAACCTGTGGCAACACCCAAATTGCTGCCTCAATGCTAATACTTATACTATACTATACTGTAATGTTATATGTTTATGTGTACGTGACTACAACTCAGCGGTGAAGCCCAATATTTCCATGTGTGCGTTCCATTAACATACAGATTACACAAACAGTGGGTGTGTGTGTTTGTGTGTGGTTTGGTAAACTTGTTAGCATGTTATTTATGCTATAGTTATCTGAATAACTCTTAATATGTTATAACTCTTAATATGTTATTCTCAGTTCATTGTTTATGTGTCATGTAACGTTAGCATACCGTACAATTATTCAGCCTGTTGTTGCCTATATTCTATTTTTATTTTAAATTGCCTTTCAAGATGACATGTCTGTTCTTGGTGTTGAGGTACAGTCCAAAGGCCGAGCCCAACCTGTGGCAACACCCAAAATGCTGCATCAACGCTAATACTTATACTATACTATACTGTAATGTTATATGTTTATGTGTACGTGACTACAACTCAGCGGTGAAGCCCAATATTTCCATGTGTGCGTTCCATTAACATACAGATTACACAAACAGTGGGTGTGTGTGTTTGTGTGTGAGGGCTGAACCACATGGGGTGGGGTGGGAGGGGGATGTAGTGACGCAGGCAGAGGATCCTGTCACAGCTGTTATTTTTAGGATGTGTAAAACTGCTCCATTTTCGTCGTCTCGCTCTCCCTCCCTGTCTGCAGGGACGACCCTGAGCTCAGGCCATTCCAGCTGCAAACGGCAAAGACCAGCGTGCCGATTCGTGTAACACAGATTTATCAAGTCAGGAAAAGAAATGAGTGTAGATAAAGAAAGTGTAACGACATCGATAGGCTGCAACACAACAGTAATAGGAAAAACTGAGCATTCTGTAGAATGTGCGTTTTCCTTATTGTGACATTATGGACTGGAAATTGTGCAATTAACTGAGTGTTCCTTTCCACTCACTGTAAATCTGCAGGTTTATTGCTGTCTCTGCAAGACTCAAGTCAATTAACAGTTATATAAATACCTTTGCTCAGTGTTAGCAGAAGACACACGTCTGTAAATTAAACCTGCACTACACTTAACTCGCCATTAAATACCAAGCAACAAAAACAGCTACACACGTAAAGAGACAACACTGGAAAGAAAAAGCCATCACCGCACTCCTACAATAGATTCACACAAGTGGATGTTGGATGCGCATAACAAATGCCAGTGTTCACAACCAGTAATACATGTGACGACAGCTCAGCGTCCCTAAAGACAGTGAGCAAATATAGTGAAGCAGACACACAAAACAAATATCAATTGCCACAGTTGTCTAGAGCATTTTGTTTCCATTTAACTGCATGCCACTGGACACTGACAAAGGCTGGGATGTGCAGGGAGAATCAGCTGCTGGCCTTTTGGACCCGAATCACAAACACCTCTGACAGACGACACACAGAGTGTGAGACAGGAAGACAGACGGATGAGGAGAAAACGAGAGTGAAAAGGGGAAATGGGGAAAGTCAAACCGCCTCGGAGCCCGGTTGGCTGCGATTCAGGTCATTACCCAAGTGCTTCTCCTTTGTTTTTCTTACACTTCCACTTCCCCTGGAAGTCACGCCGACTCCACAGAGCAGCACACATCAGACAGAGCACAGACTGTGCAGTCATGTAGAGGCACGTACTGTACATGAATTCACAAAAGGCCCCTTTAAATCTCATTTCACCCCGCTGCAGAGCAACAGTTTATACACAGAGGTGCTTTACTGGAATCACATTCACTCCCTGGTGCTGGCTCTCTAACAAACAGAGACATACACAGACCGACAAGACATAAATGTGCCACAGGTCAACTACACGGTCAGTCTTTATTTACTGGTTATTGATATCAACTAATCCAACTGGACAAAACAGGCTACTGCGTTGAAGGAGTTTTTTAAAAATATTGACAAATAGCAATGACTTAATGCATGTTTGTCTTTAGCCCTCAATAAAAAAAATAAAAAAAACACAATTACATTAAAGGTCTGCGTTGACAAATGAAACCCAATTCCAGACTCTGGTTTTCATTCAGCACTAATCCTCTCTCTGCTTGGCAGCGCTGCCTGTGTTTAACGGGACAAAACAAACGATTCTATTTTAATGTGCGACCAATAATGACAGGTCAGACTTAATACAGCTGAATACATGAGGTCACAACTACGAAGACGGGGACTGATGGGGGTGGATTTATGTTTGGTTCAGAAATGCATTCACCAGAAGAGCCAGGGCCGACAGCTGCGTAAAAATATACCTGCTCAAACTTCCTGAGGATCTCCTGCAAGCTGAAGTTCAAGCCAATCATATTGGAGCGTGCGCTCTGACTCCTCCCACTACCTACATCCGCCGCTACCTACATCCTCGCAACCGTCGTGTAGGTGAAAGGAGACGGGACAAAAGGGCAAGTCCTCCAGTGGTTATGGTCCAAACCTTTAAGGTCAGGGCTCAGATCGATAGCAAATCCCGAGTCTGAAGAATCTTTAATCCGGCTATAGCGAAATTTAAACACCGGAGGGTTAAATCCAGGTCGCGGTCGCAAAACAGGCAATTTACACATGCCACACACGCATGCCGGTGTGTGTTCTGGCCCAGCCCCACCACATGTCCGTAGCATCCTCTTTGGCCAGGCAGCCAAGATGAGTGAGGGGTGATGGCTACCCTGCAGTCATGCTTCAGAGCTGGGTCTGGGATAAATGGGACAGCTGGTGCCACTGGAGGTTTGACAAAGTATCAGTTGGAGGCTGAGACCTGGTTCCTCTGGCCAGGATGGGCGCAGTGAAGCTGAAAGGCAAATCCAACAAATCCTGGGTGGAGGTCTGCAAAGAGGAGATAACGGCGCCTTCCTTGACGAACAAGCGGGCTGATGCAAACCGCCAAGACGTCGAGGACAGGTCTGGCTCTCTCCTTCACTTTTACTACGCTACCCTTCCCGTATTTCCTCCCCGGGTATGAAGCAAGCTGTTTACACGTCGTCCGGCAGCCCAACCCAGGGCAGGGCTGAGGCGTTTGTTTTCAAATGGCCAGATAAAAAGCACTTTATCCCCGTCAGTCACACAACTCCACACTCGTCAGGAGGAGAGACGGTGGAATAAAGAGGCACATGGTTTTCCTCCTCAATCCCCTGAGTAAAACCTCAGCGTCTCCCTTCCTGCCCGACCCCTGGGTCTCCAGTCTCCAGTCTCGGTCTGGTCTCGCTCTATAACACCCTCCTAATCACTGCCATGACTGGGCCACTTAGTCAAAGAATGCATCCTTCTTTTTCTGGTACCACGTGCTGGCAGGGAGCTGCCTCGAGGTCCGTCGTCCCGGTCCTGGGCAGAGACTCTGAGTCGCCGGCCTCGCTGAGTTGGAGCTCTGATGATCTCTTTTCCTCTAGAGAAGAAGAAAAGGTTGATCCTTTTGTCATCCCATCCTTTCGGGAAGGAAACTTCTTGATAGGTTGTTTCTTCGTTGGCTTTTTGTTCCTTCTGGGGTCATGCAAACAGCCAGGCTGGTCTCCCCATCCCTCTCTCTCCTTCCTATGTGGCTCTTGTTCTCTCTGGCCACTCGCCCCACTCTTTCACACAGCTGTTTATTATTTTAATCAGTGTCCTCCCTTTCCCCTCCTCTCCCGACATCTCTCCCTCCGTCTACCCCTGAACTAACTCAGTGCACCACACACCCACTTCCTGAGGCCCGTGCGAGCAAACGGCGCATAAGTGGAGCGTTTCGGAGAAAAGTGCGATTATGATGGAATTCAAATCGGTTCTGCTACGAATGCTATGAACAAAAACTCCAAATGGCTGGAGAGTGGAAGTGATGAAAGTGGGAAGGTTGGGGTGAGTGGAAGTGCACCTTTAACATTAACAATGGGATAAAAAGGAAAAGGATGTTGGAGAGCCGGAACTTTTTCCCCCGTCTAAGATGAAGAGAGCTGAAAACTTGGAAAAAGAGTAAAAACAAGCTGAAGTGGAGATCGTTTGGGATGACGGCTGGATGTCGGAACAGGGCAGATATAAACGAGCCTTTTTTCCTGATCCCACTGTTTGAATGCCATCTGTCTTCAGGCCACTGCATTAAGCAGACCCAGAAATTCAGGCGTAAACAAAGGCTCGTGCTTTGAAGTGAATGAACGGTGGGGTTTGACGAGTTTGGAGAGACTTGGGACCAGGCCGTGGTTTATAGGGCTACAGTATGTTACTGAGGTCCAAACAATTAGACATGCATTCCCTGTATTAAACTTGTATGTGAAACGTGTGTGTGCATTTGGTTGTGTGTGTGTGTTTGTGTGCGTGTGTTGACATTTTGAACAGCAGTTGTAGACATGTGGCGGGCATCAAAGACACGCAGACAGATGGCTGTCAAGTGGGGGAGAAAAAATCCTTTACATATTCATACGACAAAGACTTTGAAGTGCACTTAGCTAATTAAAAGTATTTACATACCCAAGGCCCTTAAATAGCATGTTTGATGTATGCATGCTGACAAATGCATGCTGTTTGAGGGCTTTCCAGTGAAGGATGTAAATTAACTGGTTGGGATCGACACAGTTAACGAGCATAACTAATTTAACAATGAGTGGAAACTGACATTAAGAGTAAAAAAAAGAGAAAGAAACACCCAGTCTGTCTGACATGTCGTGACAATTTTGCGTTACCACGGGGTTTAATACTTTACCAGACACTCGCAAACACAAGCTCAAGGCAGAACACACGGGGGTTAATGTCGGGCTCCATTACTAAACTAAGCGGATTAGGACCATTAAAGTGGTGAGAATGCATCGCGCCCTGCTCCTCGGGATAAAAAAAAGAGAGAGGGAGAAAAAAAAAGTTCAGCGAATCGGAAGAGAGAGAGAGAGTTGACACAGCAGGAGAAGGACACGGGAAAAAATTAAATATAAGACCGTGAAAGGTCTTCAGGACAAAGCAGGGGAACGAGAGCGGAGAGGATGACATAATTATAATTCTGTCTTCTTCACTGCAACCTTTCCAGCTGTGGAGGCCACATGTTGAGTCAGTATTGTTGGGACTGAATAAGCTTCCACAGCCTTCACCCCATACAAAGACGTTAACGTTTACTTCCAGCTACAGTGGTGAACACAGCGGTCGTTCTGACAGAGCCATGCCCATGGTTTTATGTTGTGTTGAAAATGTATCCGATTGAGACCTCAAATCAACAGACCTCATCTTTTCTCACCACGCGGCTTTAACAACCCGACTCGTCTAGACAAGAAAACTGCCCAACAAGAAAAGTTTGTACGAGTCAAAGAGGTCGTGAGGAAGAAAAATTACTGTTGTCTCAGATGATGTCAAGAGGGAGCAGAGGCCATGCAGTCTAAATAAGCCGGGCCAACCATATCGCAGGATCTCAAACATCTCCGACAGCAACTGAATCAGAGTGAGCCAACAAACAGCGATACACAAACACCCCCGGGACCCCACACCAACAGACTGTAGCTCAGTGGATGTTCCCCCCGGTCGCCTCATCAAAGATTCATCCAATTACAGCAAATCCAGGTTCTCTGCCACTATTGTGCATCGTCTCTGCCGGAAATCAATGTAGCTGTTGGCATTCCACTATAATTCAACCGGCCTCCCAACCAGGCCACATCCAATGAGATCACTTCCTGTGCCCCAGGTTATCACTGACACTCCTCTTCCTGTTAGGAGGGCAGCACCGCCCTGGGAAGATCGGTGCCCTGATATGTGTGTGTGTGTGTGTGTGTGTGTGTGTGTGTGCGTATTAGCAGATGCAAATTCTCTGCATCTGCTAATTCAAGGTTTAACAGATTTAACATAATGATACTGCATAACACGGTATTTGAGTATCTAATTTACGTAAACCACATGCACATAGGTTATGTATACATGCAGTATATAAATATACATCTATACCAGCTGAAAGAAAAAGTATTGAGAGAGCACAAAGGATTCGTTCACAGCATGTTGCAGTCTCACAGCTTTCACTGTCCACAACGACATTAAAAACACTACAAGGGCTCGCTGTGCGTAATGAAAATCAATGGAACACAAAAGAGCAAAGTCAAAGCAATAAAGCATGTGGATGTAAATGTGATGCGTCCGTCATGCACATTACAAAAGCCACTGTTGGACAACTGACGCCTGACCTTCAATAATTAGACGGACCTGCCATTACGGAGGATAACTGATGTTAAAGGTCACGCAGATCATTGATAACTTATGCTGGGGATCCGATAATGGACTACGAGTCACATTCCTGTAAGCACTGTCAAAGGACATCCTGAATTCATGTGCACGCTCCCAAAGGGGGAAATTGAAATTGATCAGGAGCACTGTGTCCAGTTGCCCAATAATCAGCTATTGATTGCGAAGAGGCCTTTGTGGTTTTTTGTGTTAAGACAAGCCACTTGGCAGCGGGGTTGCATACATGCATGCATGATTCCCAGTTAATGCTTCCATTTAAATCCAGCAACAGAAACAGGAAAACTGTTGTCCACAGCAACATATGTGCCAGTGATTCGTAAATAACAGAACTTTTGGAACAAAACGACATCCAGCCATTGAAGTATGAGGAAAACCAGCTGGACAAATTGACTAGATCTTACAACCAGAGGCCATATTTCTTATCACTGTGCTCTTCACTGGACTTCTTCCCCCATTTTCCTTTTATCACTCCTTTCCTCCAGCGTTTTTTTCCCCACTTTCTCATCTCTTCTCACCATTCTGGACTGCTCTGCCCCCCGGGAACTGAGAAGCTTGACCATGGCGGGTGGTCTGTCAGCACATCGCCTCCGTACACAGGCGAAATTAAAGAAAAAAAAAGAACGTGATGAGGTTTGAAGCTGCCGTCGCCTCCGCATGAGCTGAAATACGAGTACAATTAACCCATGAGCCTGACACCTGCTGCGTTTAATGGGAGGAACTAGGACACAAAAAAAAAGGTGAAGTGACCGTACCAATTAGCGCGATGCACTAATGAAGTGTTTTTGTGTTCACCTGCAGGAGACACTGTCTGAGCAAAACCTACGAACTAGCATCCTGTGACATTTGACTGTGATGAGAGTGGTGATAGAAAAACTTAACGCCACCATTATGTTACACGTAGACAGCGACACTTAAACACAGATACCCTCAAAGAAAATGGCAACAGAATACGAAGACAGCAGATGGTCATGATCTGTGGGCTGGCCTGCAGCAAGAGGCATGAAGAAACCGATGGATGGAGGGGCACAATGATGAATGAGTATATTCTTAATGATTTACTTCAATCATTAAGAATTAAGAGAAAGCAAGAAGGACAGCATCAATATTAGTTAAAGAACAGATGGCATCATCAGAATACCCTCGAGAGGGCAACAGTTAAAAATTAAAGTGCAGAAAGCAAAGTCTTTAGTTTCAAAGCCATGATAAAAATTTCCTTAGGTGATATTTTAAATCACATAGATTGTCTATTTTGGAAGCACATAAAACAGATGATTTACCCTCACCTCAGAAAGTAAATAAAAATAAGAATAAAATACTCTGCTGAAGACTTAAATGCCTGATAACAAAGTTAAATACCCATGTGGTAATCAGATCGTTTCCATGGAAGTCACATATACATCAACACCACCACTAACACCCACACATCCATCCCCAACATCAACCCAATCGCCTTATGGAGACGGGTTCAAATGAGAATAAGAGACTCATTCCTGATACCTTTGCTTCCTAAATATTTATTCCGCTCTGCAAAACAACGACCCGGCCTTCAAGCAACGAGCTGGAGGAAAACAAAAACAATTCAGGGTTACGAAAAGATAACCTTAAAATCTCTGGACACTGTGAAGCCCAAAGCAACAAAACAACAAAAAATTAAAAAATAACTAAATTATTTAAAAAAAAAAAAAAACCTGACCTACTCACATAGCGTTTACGATTATCTTTATCAAAATTTCAGACTTGCGGTTCACTTCTGGTGCGACATTGACTCCTGCTGTGTCTGCAAGACAATTTAGTCGGAGTCCAGCTTTGAGCACGCGGCGATCAAATAATCTGACAGTTACTGTACGAACTCCCAAAAAAAAAAAAAGCTCTATCGATCTCCCAGAGAGCTCAGCTGAGATTATGAGATGACGAATGGATGGGAGTCCGAGCTTCATTGCGGTTAAAAATCTATATATAATACGCTTCCTGTTAATTGAGCCTTCTTCAGATCGATGACCACCACCGACGCTGCACTCTGTCCTGTGTCACTCTCACTTTAATGACCATAAATACTACGTCAGTGTCAAACCGCACACCGAGAACAAGCCGCGCTGATTGGCGATGGATGATGGATATTCCCATAAACCAAAATAATACTCCGTTTTTGATTAAAAGAGAGCAAAGGGTCAAGAGGGGGATGAGTCAGTGGGGAGTCCAGATTGTTGAGGCAATTTTAAACCCAGCCAGACAGCGGCTGCCTGTCCTGACAGAAAAGATGTTCATAAGAATCAAAATAGCCGGGAAAACCCCCATCGGGCACTGACTCAATGTCCAATAAAGTGCAGCTGAAATAATAATATGTAATAATGCGGGCTGTATATCATGCTGACAGCCCGGGTTGTTCAGGCCGACCAACTGCCATCGAGCGCTCTTTGGAAACATCTTAGTTTGACGGGGTTGTAAAGGTTGATGATTAGAAAAGACCACATTTTCTCTTCCCATCCAATCACTGACTGATTATGTCCCAGGTCCCTGGAAAACTCAACCCAACAGAGTCCTTTGCAAAAGGACTCTCTGATGGAAATAAAGATGTGGATGGATGGATGGATGGATCTATACTAAAACAGGATCGGAGGTTGAATTGAAAGGGACTTTTCTGGTTATACAATCTGTGTGTGTGTGTGTGTGTGTGTGTGTGTGTGTGTGTGTGTGTGTGTCCTCCATCCTACCCTTCGCACAAACTTTTCATCCCTCCTCTTAGTCATACCCGTTTTCCTCCACTGCTTCTCTGAACTCCAACTCTCCTTTTTCTTTCCTCCCCTCTCCAACCTCCTCCATCTCTAACTTTCACCACCTCGATTTCATCCTACTCATCTTTTCCCTCCCTCTCCTCCTCCTCCTCCTCCTCCTCCTCCTCCCAGTTAGTTTATTACCCAGGAGAGGTGAGTGAGATATCTAACCTCCACAGGTCGTCCTCCCCCCTGAGCTCATCCCTCCTCCCGTCACTGCAAACGGCTGCTGGTCGGCTTATTGCTTCCTGCTATGTTTACAGTCGGAGTATGGCCTATAGCGCCGTTGTGTTTTTCTGTCGTGCTGTGCCAAATTACTTCACCCATCACTCACGCGTGACTCCTGTTGGAGTCTTTATTTGTTCCACCCCCCTCTTTCTGATCTGCCGCTTCCCTCGACATCACTCTTCATACGCGCTGTTTTCCGCCGCTGACCGAGACGCCTTTAATTTACTGGTTGTGAAATAAACACCTCTCAGATTCGGCGTGGCTTCGACTCGGCGGATGATGCGTTAACCTGGTCCCCGCTGCTTTGATTCTCACATGCATGCCAGGGGTAACGTTTCCCACGGGAACGCCATTACAAGTTCTGATAAATGTCATCTGTGCACATCAGCGCTCTATTACATTACACCATGAAGACGGTTTGCTGGGAAGTCCCATCCTCAACGTCTTCGCCCTTCTCGCTTACACAGATCTTGCTTGTTCCCTGCTGATTCTCACCCAGACAGACACGGGGAGAATAATGTCAGCTTAGCCAATGTTCCGTGTCTCTGCAGCCTTATCTTTTCACTCTCTCACCAGGGATCAGATGGCTGCGCTGTCATTCTAAGACTTGGGGTCAGGACAGCAGACTCGTCCTCGGCTGTGCTTCTTCTCCCTCCCGAGGAGGAATCAAGACGACTTGAATTAACTTTTCTTTTTTTCCACTTTTCAGTCTGCACACCTCCGCCGGGCAACCATCAACATTAGCTGCCGTAGGGCTCTGCTGTCACTAGCGTTCAGCAGTTTTCCTGACCTCTGGACACTGGTACGCAAAAATATTCTTCAGAGGATTCAGTGCCTTTGAATTTTCATTATAGGGTATGGATCCACAGCTGTTGATTATATTGCCTGCACAGTTATTGAGATATGTCCTGCTTCATGACTGCTATATTACCTTATTTCTTACAGATCACAGCTTACTCTTGTCTGCCTGAGATACAAGGTGATGCTATAAAACAGCTTCACACAACTTATTTATAGTCGGTTCTAGTGATTAGTCATTGCACCAATTTGCTGTGACTCCATATGGAGTGTGTCCATATGGAGTCACAGCAATGACGCAGCAATTGAAAAGTTTTTGAGGATCAAATTGAGTTCTGATGATCCACTGAGCTGAAATAACGCCTAACCACATTTAGCAGTTCCTGTCTGACGCCTCCGCCGGAACAGATCACCTCCCCCTGCTCCACATTCCGATCGGGGAGATAAGCGGTAAAGCGATGTGGCGCGTTTCGAGTCATCGAGGGGCAAAGGGATTATTTAAAGGGCTCAGTCGCAAAGAGAGAGCCGCTGACAGGGTGTCATTAATCTGACGTCCAATCAGCATTTAGAGTGCATTAACTCAGCGGGACATAACAGCTGGAACATCTGGGCGCTTGTCCTAAAATAAATACAACAATTGTTGATATACTGTCAACAGGCACTGAGCTTCACGCCTGCGAAGCCAGACACCACCTTATCTTTTGATGACTGAAATGGTCATCTCTTGGTTTGACATGTTTATATGTTTTTTTTATTACTATTAAAATATATAGGAGTCAAGGACTATTTTGCACACGCCAGTCATTCCCAGTGACATAACACCCCCCAGCACATGCACTGAGTCCTACGGATATTTTACGATGCCCGTTAGTGATCAGACAGCAACGCAGGATAAAACTCTAATTGCCCTTTTCAATAAAGTGAAATAAAGTGTTTGTGCTACAACATGAAAGTGTGTATGTCCAGGAAGAACGTCTTTAAATGTATGCAGATATCTTTCAAATATAAAGGACAGATTCCCGGAAATGCTCATGGAGTGTTCAGGGTAACAATTAGCTTGAGCTTTCCTTGCTATCTCCAGGACTATGAGTGTGCATACAAATGTATTTCACTCTCAAAACATATTTTAAGTGGTTATTACCACTGGACATGTTGTTGAGTAGCGATTAAAAGATGCTTCAATCCACTGTATAGTGTCAGACATTGGTCAACTATGCAGGCTGTTAATAAGATCTCTAGGGGCCACGGTTTGTTTGAGGGCCAATTATAGAGGATTTACCTCTTTTTTATTTATATATCGTCCCACAAAGACTGGTTAATCCTCCCGGACTTTTAATGCATTTTAATCAGAGGGCACAATCTTCCGATCGATAAATGAGAAAAGTTTGCCTCTCTTGTTCCCAAAGTTTGTGAGGATCAACTCATAAGATAATGCGGCGGACAAACAGATGGACCAGAAGACACTAACACAACCACGCTGTGGAAGTCGGGGCGAATGCAATCCGCGTGCAATCGAAAGCACGGGGACAGAGCTTTGAACTTGCAATTACAAGAACACCAGAGGGTTATTCCAATGACTCTGCATGAGGGACCAGGGAGGTGGAGAGAGAGAGAGAGAGAGAGAGAGAGAGACATCAAGATCAGAGAGAAAGTTTGTGACCCGGGGAGGCTGACATTTCTTTTTCACCTTGATTTGCAAGTACAAGAACACACTCGACCCAAAAGCTGATCCGCATGCTGCTTTTCTCTCTAAAGAATGGCCTCTTAAGATTCTTTGTAGCAAAAAGTCCATTAGTCTGATTAGAGGGATGGACAGAAACAATGAAAGTGAGAGAGGTGTACTAAAAAGCTGTTTGAGTGTAATTGTGTGAGTGGGCGAGCTCATATTTTCTGGTAATGTGCGATTGCACAAGCACGCCATTGAAACGCGGCGTGAAGTTACGTGCAGCCTAAAAGAGCAAATGAACAAACAACAGCTGCTCCCATCGCTGAGGTGCAGGAGCACGAGGAGCGGGAGGTAAATGAGAGTCATGTGGAAAAAAGAAAAGGGCATTGCCTGTGCACATCTGTCTGCCAACACAAAAACGAAGACTGGGAGTGGAGAAGAACAGTGGTGAACAGACACACTGGGCCGTGACCGGCCGTGTGGGGATATGAACTGATAGGAATGTAAAACCATCACAAACCAGACACTCTGTTATTCCAATACTCGGCCAAGTACAACAGATAAAATGCTAAAGAGATCAAATTGGCCCCGCTGGTTTCTCCGAAATCTTTTTATAAGCAAGAACAGCATTAACATATTTCATATCCACACGGCTGGCGATTGCTCATCACTATGAGCCAACACACTTGGTCAGTTTCCCAGAAGGGAATAATCCACTAATAGATGCACCACCCGGAACTTCTAGATCGTTATTGTAGCGGAACTTAATATCGATTTTGTGTTATTGTTGGTCTGTCATGCTGCCCGAGTGTCGACAAAAACGAAATATATCAGTCGATGTTGAAATCTGAGATTTGACATTACGGTTAGGTGGAGGAATTAGGGCACCCCGTTAAATATGCAGTTCTAGCAATGTGAGATAAGGGTTGGATGAAGGTTTACAAAAGATTAAAAGTAAGAGACGGCTGGTATCGCTATTCCTTAAGCTCTTTTTTTTTTCTTGTGTGTATTCACACGCACACACACACGCACAATCCGACTGCTTTTTATTAATCTGTAAGTGGCGCCTTTGATCTGACTAGATGAAGAAACGCACATTCGAAAGCAGCGAGAGTGAGGGATGAAAGGTTTGTGCAATTATGGTGAACGAAAGCACTTGCTGATATGTGCTGTTGCGCAAAAGCGCTTGTGCATGGTATCCAGATAATGTCAATAGAAGTCCATGCGCCAACACAATTACAGCTCCGCAAAGGTTAGAAATCATTATGAATGTATGAATGAATCTTTTTAATTGTTCAACTAGAGAGAAGCAATTCGGCATGTTTATTAATATACAACGTTGTAATTGTAGAATAACAACAGTTAAGTTTTTGGAGTCTGTGTAGAACAATTCAGATGTAAAACCCACATTGTTAAATAAAAACAACTCGATTATTAAGTAATGTAACACAGCAGGAATAAACTCATCTTCTTAGTGAATCTCCCAAAAGGGCAGAAACTCCATAACTGAAATAACCGTTCATGTCATATCATCAGCTTCCATGTCAAACATAATTTCCCACATCCATGATAAGCCCTTTAATAAAAGCCATACTTCTTAGCAGTAATATCCATCCGTGCTAAGTGCAAGATGACCTCTTAGATCCATCTTCCTGTGCCTATGATTTGCATTTATTTAGAGCCTGCATGTTTGAGTGGTGCCAGCGGCCGCTCACCTTCTGATACCCAATTAACCCTCCGCTAAACTGCTGTACTTTTATCATCGGTATTCATGTGGATGAACGGAGATCATGAGAGATTTCAAATCAAAATCTCTCCTTTTCTTCTGGACCCAACGAAAGAAATGGAAACTAATACTAATACTAATTAATAATGATAGAAAAATGCTGATTAAAATGCAAATCAAAACAAAATAAAAGTGTTATTATATACGTACGTGTTTTTGTATTTAAATCCACTTCACATGAATAGTACTCATAACATAACACATATATTAGAAGTAAAGAGACAGTAGTTGTGTAAAGGTTGCGTCTGCTTTATATGGTCGGGGTGGGCTGCCTGTGTAACTGAGCCCAGTATATGGATGAGAATTAGAAATATAATGAAATAATAGTGTGCTTTGGAGAATCCAGGACATCCTGGTGAGAGATGTTTACCATCACAAAAGTATTTTCAAATACTTTTTAATGTACTCTCTTGTGAAGTCACTGACCGAGTGAACTTTAAACCAAATAGAACAGAGGGGTATAAAGAAACAAAGAAAGAATAACAAGAAGAGAACTCACTGACGTTAAGGGTCATTCAACAATACGACTGGGTTTATGGAGTTGAAAAGGAATATATCTTGATTATGTTTTTAATAGCCAAACTTATGGCTCCAACTCTTTACTCCCTTTTTCCATTATTTTCCACCCCCCTGCCGTCATGACTGTCATTAAAGCCACTCGGAGGCTGAAGGCGGGATGTGATTTACACCTGGTGCCTCTCTGTTTGTCCACTTAACCCTGACCGCAGAGTCGTGGTGCTGTAATTGGCTTGACTTAAAGCCCGATCTCTAAATCATGCAAGCAAGTCGCTGCAAACGGACTCGCAGACGAACGCGAACCCACACACCCATACTCTGAGACTGTTTCTCTACTTGCACACTTCTACCTGAATAAATCTTTACCATCAATGTATGAACAGTGTGCAAGAAACGATGACACTGCAAAGTTGACAAGCATGCTGGTTAGCTGCGACCTCCAGAAGCTGTACAGGATAAAGTCAGAAATGAGCTAACGTGACCTTCTACTTTCCTTTCAGCCCCGAAAAATGTTTTTATTTCTAATAGGAATTTCGATGTTTGTTTACTGTAGCAGCCCTGTGGTGCAGACCCACAGCATATGTCAGTCTTGTGTCTGATGACGTAACATCTTGCCCATAAAGATGGACCTGGACACTGCTCCGCAACAACCAAAGAGAAAAATCTAATCTAGAGTCCATCAGGGTCAGGAGCAGTAATACCAATATAAGAGAAGGACTAATACTATAATTTAAAGCAACAAAATAGGTAATTTCCTGTACTCATCTGCATAAAAGAATTACACTGTGTACACGCTGTTGTAGGAGGGGAACAACAATGGGCCAACAGTGAGTCATCATACATCTTACTGGCACAAACCGGCTGCTCTACCCACAAAGCTCTAAAATTAAAAAGACTTTCTGAAATAGCAATGTTTTTTTTTTCACAAACAATACTTCAAATGGGTCTATTATGGCGGATCGAAGCAAAACTGGATCATGAAACTTTAAATATTCATTTCTAACAGCTTTCCTTCCTGTTTGTAATTGCAATGTTGTTGTGGGTGTTGCTTTATTTATTCCAAATGCAATGTAAAGCAATGCACAAATCATGAGGGAAACATCTGAAGTGCTACAAATCACAGCCGTGATGCATAGAGGGGAAAAAAAAAATCCCATTAATTCCCGTTATGCATGCACTGGCTTCCCTGACAATCGACAAACATTTTCACGTTTGGAAAGAAAGTTTATGTAAATAATTATGCATGACAAGATTGACTTTGCTTATCTTCACAGCACATATTTCACCAAAAGAAAAAAAAAGAAAAAACTGGAACAAAATGCCCATTTAAGTTAGTCCGGCACATTACGGCCTGAAACAACTTCGTCATAACAAAAAAAAAAGCTCCCACTTATAAATGTCAGTCAAGCATTAACAAGGCTCTCAGCACACTGCTGTGTCAGTTGGCAGAGGGGATGGGGGGTGGGGGGGTAGAGGCAGGAAATAGAAAAACAACGGACGAGCCAGAGACAGAGTGTACGTGACGTCTCAGCTACGCAGCCAATCAGCTCTCAGAGTCACAAACACCAGTGAGTCTGTCGAGTGTCAAAGCCATTTATCAATCAGCCCTGCTCTGTGTGGAAAGCTTGGCCCAGCTGTGTGTGTGTGTGTGTGTG
>JAFBJQ010040650.1:158432-254506 GCA_016785345.1 Trinectes maculatus | reverse complement strand
AAAAAAAAAAGCTCCCACTTATAAATGTCAGTCAAGCATTAACAAGGCTCTCAGCACACTGCTGTGTCAGTTGGCAGAGGGGATGGGGGGGTGGGGGTGGGGGGTAGAGGCAGGAAATAGAAAAACAACGGACGAGCCAGAGACAGAGTGTACGTGACGTCTCAGCTGCGCAGCCAATCAGCTCTCAGAGTCACAAACACCAGTGAGTCTGTCGAGTGTCAAAGCCATTTATCAATCAGCCCTGCTCTGTGTGGAAAGCTTGGCCCAGCTGTGTGTGTGTGTGTGTGTGTGTGTGTGCATGTGTGGGTGTGTGGTTAATTAGAGCAAACTAGTCAACTTCGCAAATAAAGTGATGAGTGACGTCTCTGTGGAAAGGTTGGCGCCATTAATTGATTTACCACCTGCCGAGCGCCTGTCAGGCTGGTGTGTAAACAAAAACAAGGCGGAGGTAAAAGGGCCAATCTTACATCAGCAGGGTTTAAGGGACAGGATGGGGTCAAATCATTAGCAGAAAAAAAATATAGAAAATACAAACAATAAAATAAAACATGCATTTCATTGGGGGATTCCTCTACACTGGAAATGGAGAAGGGAATAAAACATTAAAACTGAGTGATACCACAGACATCACCCGAGGCCATTTTCCATTATACTATTTGTCCTTTCCAATTCTGTCCCTTTATACATGCAGCTTCCAGAAGCAATACACAGCACATCAACACAATATCACTTCATAAACCGGAAAAAATACAATTCAGGGATTTGGCTGCCACCCAGTCGGAGTCATAACTGTTCTATATGATGAAATGGCGTTGTGGAAGCAAAGACGGCCAGCGTTCAAGAGCACTGTGGCAGGACATTCCAATTCAGTGTGAATTCCAATCCAGGTACTAAGTGGATTACATATCGCTGAGCCGCAGGGGTTTTCCGAGTCTTTTGTGATTTTGTATTTTTACAACAGCGTGAAACTGCCTTCACCAGTTTTCATCAGTGATGAACTCTGGACAACCTCAGTCAGCGTTCATCCTGCAAAACACCAGTCAGCCTGGTCTAACAGTCATTCTGCTTACTGTGTACACACACACACAACAACAACAACAACAACTTGCACATGATATTGAGATTCATGATATGATATTAACTTGATTGCTCCTAAAAAATAATAAAAAATGGGGAAAAAACTGGGTCAGTGCAGCTTTGCGTGGTCCACCTTCAATCACGTTGCCTTTTATCTAACGGCAGCCTTTACACAAACAGCCACGTATATATATACTTCAGCATGTGTAGCGTAAGATGACATTTGCTGTTCCTTCATTATGTTTTCCGTTTCATTCCCTTTTCGCCTGCCTGCGCGCCGCTTCCTTTCACTTCCTGCAGGCTGCCTGGCGACACTGTCATGGCAACAAGTATTTAGAGTTAACGCTCGCTCGTCTTATAGTTAATGCAACTCGTCACGAGGAGAATCACACCCCGTTCATGTTCTGACATTATTGCAAAGGGAAAAGCGCAGACACATCTGGGAGTAAGCTATCATTTCAAGTGAAGGAATAAGAGTCCCAGATATTTCAGATATATATTTCCATAAGATAAAGATGAATATTACCATTAACTGAAAGTGCTAAACTCCAGTGTGTGAATGCATCTTCAATCCAAACAGAGGTGGCAGACACACAAAGGTACAATGATGATTAAAGGTTTCATGATGGGCTCTAAGTGAAAATCTTTTTGAATTGGCCTCCATTGATGGCAGCGTCACTGGACTGGATTTGGTTGGTGTTTAAAATGACGACTAAGAACTGACAAATACACAAAGACAGAGTCGAGGGTTAACAAGTGTTTTGTGAGTCTCCTCTGAGAGTTGGAGAGTCTGACAGTGAGCTAAGACTTCCTCCTGACTAAACGAGTTCTGATCACACAGCGGGGAAAGAGTGAGAGCGAGGCGATCAGACAGAAGGTCAACAGGCGGACAGAGATAGTCAGACACATTAGGCGTCAATTGTCCTGTCAATCATGTCGCTGCATGGCGATGTCTGGAGGGGCGGGCCCCGAAACGGGCTATAAATAGAGTGAGGCAGGATGGAAAAATGACAGAGGACAATTATTATACACCAGCCAGGTGCTGAGGTGTGCCCCCGCTTGTGTGTGTGTGTGTGTTTTTCCCCGCAGTGTTTAGTGGTAATTAATGATCTCTCTTGGATTGGAAAAACATGGATTCAAAATTAAATCGCGATGAACCACAAATCGACGAACCTGAGTGCAAACACACACACGCGTGCACATTTTGGCAGATTCCCATGTACTGACATTTGCAGCGCGTCGAATTAGCATCGTCTAATTGAAGATTTATAATGTTCAGGTTAGCTCCAGTGCTAACATATTTTAGGGGTGTTAGCGAAAAAGAGCGACCGTGACAAGTTCATCGCAGAAATTAATTTAATTTTGGGTGCAGAGTTTGATCCTTTGCCCTCATGAATAAACAACACTTTTAATCCTTCACCCCACTTCACCAATTAACAATAGTTTTAATCCCCCTTTAATTCTGAAGACAACTGTGTTCGTGTGTGTGTGTATGTGTGTGTATGTGTGTGTGTGTGGCTACTCTCCACCGGGCGTCCCCCACAGCGACCAAAGGTAATTGCTTTTTAATTAAGCCTCCGGTGCTAATCCCAATGATATTTAGCAGGGACGCACCGTTGCAAACACACAAACACGTACATACACACGTACATCTGAGCACCGGGGCCGGTGTGTGACGGGGCTTAGTCGTTATTGTTATTGTTATTTTGCTTCTGTCCACAGTGGGAGGCCAAGAACGGAGGAAATGAAGTCATTCATGTCCTGCAGCAACAAATGAATTCTCCCCCCTGTGGTCTATCTGAGAATATCCTCGCGGACCCAGATCGATTCTTGAATCTGTCTGTGTTTATGTACTTGTGTGTGTGTGTGTGTGATTGTCTCCAGAGTGACCCTGCAAACCCCGGAGATGGAAAAGCTAATTGTACGCCTGTGTGTTTTCTTCTATCTCTTGCCTCTTGATGTCGTCAACCCCCCCCCCACCCCCCTTCCCATCCTTTCATACATAAAGGCCATTGTGTCTTCTCTCATGTGTCTCCCTCTCCTGCATTTTGTGTTACCCCTCTTGGAAGCCACACTCGTCTCCTGCAGGGTGATCAGAGGAAACGTCCCTGGTTTTCAGACTACTGGGTAACAACTATGAAATATGGCGAACCGATGAACTCCCACACTCGTAGCGCTGCCGTAAATCCTGTTTCACTCCTCTCCCCGTCTAACGGCTCGCAGTTTTCTTTGATGTCTGTGGTGCATGGCGTGAAGGTACCAGTCGAGCAGCGGTAAGGCTTACGCTGGGCTGTCTCTCACACACACACATACGCACACATACACACACACACGCTGATCCCTCTCCCTGCTCTCCTAAACATTTCACATTTGATGGAGCTCTCTCATGTCTAATTGTCTTTTCCACCCGTCTCATTTAATGCTGCTTTTAAGTTTGACTAAAAACTGCTGGGCAGAGAAAATACTTGTCAGCGGCCCCAGCGTGCCCATCGTACTCTTTCCTCCAACACATTCACTCCTGATTCTGCCTCCTCTAGCTGGTTTCACCCTCCTGCAGGTTACACACTATATATAGCACAATTTATCTTTAATCACGCTGCGATATAACCATGGAGACCATTCCCATTTGCTCGTTGTGCTACATCACAATATTTACCTGCTATTACTATAACACACTATTGTCCTCCCTGAGCACACTGCTGCTTCCTCCATGATGCCACAGTCTACCTGAGGGCTATTTTCTGCTTTGACTTCAGAACAGAAACACACACACACACACACACACACACACACACACACACAAACACAATATTGGCATTTTCTGCCAAATCACGTATGATGTGTGAGTGGTTGTAGTTTCAGAGATGTAGACTGTGCCTCCGGCTATCAGACCCTGCTCTGATTAGATGTTGCCTGTGTCGGGTGAAACATATTCTATGTTTCAGCTGCATTTGATGATGCGGTTAATAAGTGCGCCATTATAAGGCGCGCTTGAGTTGCATGTAAGCGATCTGTCTGATAAAAAGACGGGATGGGAGGGAAAAGTGGGAGAGCATGAATGATTTAAGAGTGGCGTGCAAAGAGCAGATGAAGGCATAAATGGGAAGTGGAGGATATGAGCCAGAGCATATGCTGCATATGGCTAACTGAGGAAAACTGGTAGTGAGAGCTATGACAGGAAAGGATGAGGATGGCTAAAATCCTGCTGCATGGTTATATGAAGAGCAACAAGATCAAAACAACGTCAGACTCCACAGAAATGGCCACATTCAGAAACACGATGACAGCAAGATCAGGACAGTGGCTTGATAATCAATGAAGTGATCAATCCTCCACGTAACAGACGAAAACACAAATTCATTTTGGCTTCAGAGCGCTGGAGGCATAAAAAACCAAACCCCACTGACAGATAGCAGGAACAGACATTATCTTTCAGTAAATGTGCCACCTCTTTTTTTTTTAAAGAATTAATTACCCTTGACAGGAGAGGGAGAAATAACTAAAGGAGAGGGGGGGGGATCAGAGAGAGGACAAAAGACGATGTGGGTGAATTGAGGGCAGGGAGGGAGGAAGGGTCAAAGAGGAGAAAAGGAAAAGTGAGCAACAGTGAGAAAGGAATAAAACGCTGAAAAGCAGAAAACGCAACCTGCACTGCGAGTCAGTCGTGTGTCTGTGAGCTGAGGGGTGAGACGGGAGCAGAGCTCACACCTTATAAACGTAGACTGGTTGTCAGAGCGAGGAGGAGGAGGAGGTGGGGGAGCAAAAGATAAAATGACTGCACTCCTCATATTATTTCTCCCACTCAGGGTCGACCCCGGACCCGGACCGCTCCCTGACTGGCCAACACTGACGGGAGGAGAAGTGGGAGCTGGAAGGTCGGAGAGACCCCCCCCCACCCCCCCCTTACTCCCTGCTTCTCATTGCTAAATCTATATAAAACTTTTATATAGATTTCCATCATTTTAGTTGGAAGCGATGGTCATGAAGCAACAACGCGAGGTGATGGAGCTGAGTGACCTGCTGTGGAGAATGTGCCTGCAGGTTGTCATGGCGTCAGAATCTGATGTCTGCAAACATCCTCAACTCCAGCACCTTCCAGCAAGAGCGACGCCGAGTGTGCGTCAAATACTATGCATATTTTAGTGCTTGTATTGGTTGCTTTTGCTGAACTGGGCTTGTTTTGGTGAATCCACAGAAACGCAGTTGTCGAAAGCTGCTCCCATCAAACCGCAATGTCTTGTTTTCATGCCTGTACGCACAAATAAACACAAACAAATCAATGACACCAGTATTTAAAAACCCTGCTTTTCCAAAAAGCTGACATCACAATGGTTATGAGCAGTCACTGATTTACAAAAAAAATGTGTTTACTTGGAATTCAATGGTGTCTAGTTGACAAAAAAAAAACGATGAGCAACATTCCAGCAATATTAATCCATCCACAATATAAGTACACTTGTGTAGCTCCCCTTGGATAGCTTTCTGTCTGTCTCTCCATCCATTCCTCCTCCTTCCTGCCTGCAAAGCCTTGTTTACTGACCATCACATGTCAAGAGCCCGGGTGGTTACAGAGCTCTCAGCGCCATAAAGTCAATCTGATGGTAAACCGGAAAGGCATTAGCAGCTTTAGCCTGCTGTTGGGGCCTGTCTGAAAGCCACTAATGGAAACGTACGCAAAAAAATAAAATAAATCCATCGCTGTAGTGCACAAAGAGAGACACACACACACACACACAGACACAAGCATTACTGGCTCAATACAGGGTTTTACTGTAGGTGGACTTTTTCTTTCCTGAGTTTGCATTTGCGTGGACAAATATCAGAAACAGTTGATCACATGTTTCATCTCATCCCGGACGGAGCTTTACAAACAGAGGCTGAAGTTTCAGGCGTCATCACGCCATCTCGCTGTAATGGAACAAGAGATCAGCTTAACTCTGGGACTGATTTAAGTGCTCCGGTGAGTCCATCTGCGAGGATTGACTGGACGTCTAATGCTGATTGAAAGCACAGCCCTGTCTTCAGATCCTTTCATTAATGCTGCGCTATCTCCAGATGAACCAGCTGTATTTATGAATCTGTTTCTGCATAACTGTCCTACTAATAATAATAAAAGTAATTACTGGAGACGGAACGAACGAGCCTGCATGTGTGTGTCTGTGGACTAAGTGGGTCCAAGCAGGCATGAACGATATATCTGTGATTTGAGGTTGAGCCAGGTAACGGGGGGGGGGGGGGGGGGGGGGGGGGGCCGAGGGGGCGGGTTTGTGCCTGCACCTGAGGCTCTAACTGCTAATGGTAACACTTGACAATGGCCTCAGGGCCCCCCCGCTGGAGCTCAAGGACAGGAAGGTCTCACGGCTGGGCTCTGTGCCCGCGCCTGAGTCACTCACCTGTGTGGGGCAGCACTGAGCCAGGAGCAAAGGTGGAAGGAGTTGGTGCTGAGCCCAAAGGGCCAAAGCATCAACCAGAGAAACAGCAGGAGAGACAAGGCATGACTCCACATTGTCACTGCTTTAGGGTTGACTCTATAATCAGCTTGGCTGGACTGGGACCTCCACACACACACACGCGCGCACACACACACACACACACAGCAGGGGCCGGTGCCACAGTAATGAGAGTATGAGGACACTCCTCAGGAGAGAGGAGGGCCCGTCAGCCAATTCTCAGCTAGTGATTACACACATGGAGACAGTGCAGAGGAGAGAGGATGAAATGAGCTCACACAGTGTGTCTCGCTGTGGCCTAACAAGTCATGCCACTATACACCACTAAACTTCTCATATCGCAAGACTGCCAACAAAGAAAGACACAAGAGAAGTGGATTTTACATGGACTGAAGGCAGAGGACCACAAACGTAAAAACAAAGCTCCAGCTGTATGTGGATGTGAAATTTCTTTAATAGCGTACGACCTCATTAAACATGAACGTTTTTGAATCGAGAAAGTGGGAGAAGAGAAAAACAATCTACGCCCCAAATAGGAGACGCAATTCCAATTCCAAAAAAAACACTTCAAGTTAAATGGCTTCTCCTGGCAAAAGGCTGCAAGGCGCCGTATTATACGTCAACATAACGAGCGCCGTAAAAGAGATATGGATCCATACACGCTAAAGTTCCCATTGGAGAGCGATTAACTTTAGCAGACAACTAACGAGGTTATGGCTCAGAAGATTTTAGATTTTTTTTTCCCCCCTGTCATTCATGTTTGGCTTTGCTCTGTCCTGTGGCTCTCAGACATAGTGAGGACCAACATGAAGGAGGCCAATGTGTTTTAGAAGATAAGCTCAGCGTTAAAGCTTAATTGGACGGCCGAGGATGCTTGTTATATAAGACGTTTATACCTGTGGGTCTGATGTCAAGAGGAAATGATGTCTGGAAGAGGAAATGGTTTTTTTTGTTGTTTTTTTTTACACGTCGTGTTCTCGAAAAACATTTATGCGGGCATTGTTGTCCTGAAACAGCAAGAATGGTCAGACCCCGGAGGGCGAGCCGCGAGCAAATCCATCATCGTGGAGTCACTGTTCCAGCCTGACGGCCAGTAAATGTGCCCCAGGGAGGCAGGACAAGCCCGGAATTACTGATTCCCCCCAAGGGAAGGCCAAACGAAGCTGGAATGACTGATGCAGCCCAGGGGAGGGTAATCGAGTGTGGAATGAGCGATGTCTCCCACTGGTGGGGATAAAATCCAGGAGGATCTGGATCTGCGAGGATGCTAAGCAGGTCTGAACGAGAGACCCGATCTTGGAATAAGTTTACAATAAGGGGACAAGCATGTGATTATTATGTAGATCTGTGCAGAATAGATCAGATTTCACTTGTTTTGGTGGAAAAAAAGAGAAGATCAAGCGTTGCACATGTAGGATAAATAACTGAGAACGCACCATTATTAAACTCTCTGTCATAAACAAGTCTCCTCACTGTGCTTGTCTTTCTGTTGTGTGTGTTTTTTGTGGATTTTTTTTTGGTATTGTTCTGCTCAGAGACGACAAGTTTACACAAAACCTGTTAATTACTGTAAAACGACTTCGCCCACAGTAATCAACAAAAAAAAAAATACAAAGACGGATTGATAAACAACCAAATACCAAATACACGCAGTGGGAAAAAGGGCAGAGCGCTAAAGAGGGATGGATTTATGGATTAAGGATGGATTAAGTCAAACCACCACAACTTGGTGAGAGGCATGATTGAAAACCAGCCTGGTGTATTAAGCACTCTCTCTCTCTCTCTCTCTCTCTCTCTCTCTCTCTCAATGTGCATAGTGCTGTCAAATCCCAACAGCTCGTCCCCTCTGCCCCCCCGACTGAGCCTGGGTCAATGTTGTGCAACGCAAGAGAGACAACAACAGGAGGGATCAGCGATCAATAATGATCAACAGGACAAAATGACAGCAGGTTCACCAACCTCCAGTTTGTTCTGTCATCTCATGTGAAAATGTGAAATCAGCAGCAGTGACAAAGCGCTGAAACTACCTACCTACTCTGACACCATGATCAGAGTCTGATCAAATCAATTTTAAAAAAAGATCAGCAGTGTGTATAATTTCGGCATTTAAACGACTACGCCATAATAATAAAGTCAGTTAATAAGTGACTGACAGTTCATTAAGAGGCATAATTATTAATTGCAGCCATTATTCTGCACACTGTCAACAATTAGGGAACTTGGGATGCAAGTTTCCTTTAAAATAAAGATTTTTCAATTTGAATTTTTTTGTCTTCACCACAATCAGTGGATGTGACAAGTCGCCAAAAAAACCCAAAAACAAATGCATGGCACAGAATGTCTTGACAACCAGACAATGCACAAAAAAACAACAATAAGGGACAAACGATGGATGAGGCGAGAACAGATCCTCGTTGATAATAAGAAACGACTGAGTAGAATCACAGAATCACAAACAGCCATTCCCATTCACGTCTAGAATCCCATTCAGAAGCCTTAAAGAAACTCCAAAACATACAACTCAGGAAAAGTTTGCTACGTGGCTATTTTCCATCCAACATATGAATCAATGAAAAAAAGATCAAAACAAACAACAGGAGAAACTCTGTATCCTCCCGTCTGCTCGCTCGCTCTCTCCCTCCCTCTCTCTTTCTCTCTGTGTGAGAGTCAACATACCTTGCAGAGTTTCTGGTAGCGCGGCGAGGAGATGGCCATCCTCTGGAGCCTGTGTAGGAAGACCACCACTTTCTGGAGGGAGGTCCGGACCATGGCCATCATCTTAAGACTGCTACAAGTCTGCAGCAGCCTGCTCCTGGTCCGCATGCTAGCACTGCCCTACCCCACTCATATTCTTCTCCCTCTCCCTCTATCTAGCCAGCCGACCAGACCCCAGCCAAGCTGACGTGATGCGCACACACACACATGCATACACAGATGGGGGTGGGGGGGGGAGAGGGAGCACATACACACTTACAAGCGTACTCAGCTCAGCATGCCCCCACGTTTCATCACATATACACACACTACACACAGTGAGCGCAGCCTCAGTCTAACTCTCCCTCTCTCTCTCTCTCTTTATACAGAGACACTCTGACACAGCACTCAGCATGCACACACACACACACACACACAGACACACAAACGCACACACAGGTCTGATGATGCAGGAGAGCGGAGATGAGACGAGACACTCACTTTCTCCTCCACGCGGACATTTACGCGCGCAACCGGAACGCAGAGCCGGGGAGAGAACCAAGCAAATCACTTGTGACACCACCCTGCAGTGTCAGAGGTGGAAGAGGAAGAAGAAGAAGTAGATGATGATGATGAGGAGGATGAAAAAAGAAGGAAAACAGAATTCAACAGGGGGGGGAAATAAAGAGTTGGAAGTGCCTGCAAGCTGTAAGGAAAGGAGAGAGGAGGACACGGTCTGCGCTGGACGAGAAGAGAAGACGCCGGTCGTACGCAGCTCACTTTTTACTCCCACCGATCCAGAGGGAGAGGAGGAGAGGGAATGGGGAAGGGAACCAGAGAGAGGGGGAGATGGAGATGGAGGGAATGGGAGGTACAGTAATCCATTTGGACCACAGACACAGAGACAAAAAAACAAACCAAAAAAAACAAAAAAACACTGCGTCCTCTGTGAAGGGAGAATGATACAACACCACGGCGTGCACCAGATCAATGAGCGAGAGACAGAGAAAAGCAAAGGAGGGAGAGAGCAACAGTGAGAGTGAGAGAGTGAGAGAGAGAGAGACGAGCGAGAACTCGGAGCACAAATGAGATTCACACACACACACGCACGCACACGCACACACACACACAAAGTGGGGGAGGAGTCATTTCAGGCATCCATGGTTCCTGGAAGTAAGAGTCCCATTCATTTTCTGCCTGGGAAATGTAAGTGACCAGCAGGTGGAACGCCGCCACTGTGCATGAACCACAGGAATGAATGAACTACCAAAGAGGAGCCGTTGTTTTTATTGCCCATCAGTGTGACACGTCACAAATCATAAAAACAAAGTGGGAAGAAACAAAGGAAAAGAGCAGACGCGTGAAAGTTGAACAAGGGGGAGAGGGGGCAAAGGTTGGCGGTCAAGGTCGAGCCAATAAAGGTCTTTCACGCATCTTTATAGAGAATAAATCTACTTGAAGCACAACAGCACCTGGAGACAAAAAAGTAGAAGATGGATAAAAGCTGAGACACTGTAGTCGCACAATCAGCAGAGATGATCACACAACAGCCGCTCAGCTCCTGCAGAGCTGCACACCGCACAGCGTTACACACAGGTGGGTATTTTAAGAAAACTATTCGTGTTCTCTGTGATATTTTTTCTGTTGGACTTTTTAAAAAAAGTGATTTTTTTAAAAGTGCTTTAAAAGAAAAAAGAAATATTCTCTTTCTCCGGGTGGAGAGACAAGAGGCGTTTATTTGAAGCGAGGCGGAAAAAGCAAGCGCCGCTTCCCCCGTATCTATGACTCACACATTTAGAATGAGAACAAACTGACATATGTACGCAATTTGTGCGCGTTGGACGTGCCGCTACAGGATGTGAGGATGGGGGGGGGGCAAGGAGGAGAGGAGAAAGGAACACAAATAAATGAACACACCAAGATTCATCATTCGTTATCACCCGTGGCCAAAAACAGTGTGACTAAAGTAAGTGGACAGTGAACAGCAGCAGAGCAGGTACTGTAAGTTCATAAAAGTGACTTTGGGGGGCAAAACGTTTGCGTCAGCACTCGACCTCCATGGCTCAAAGTCTGTCTCGCTTCCATTAACCCACTTTCTAAACCTAAGTGCCATCCATCAATTTTTACTCCATCTGAGACCGTGGGAGGGAAAAAGAAGGTCCACCAATATCTCGGCTAATGCGTGTTGTGTCACTGTCTCCTTACACATTAGCCTATGATTGACCTTTGATTGAACTTAGACAAACATAAGCCTGACACTGCACGTTGTGACCTTTACCATACTGCCCAGGTGAATGATGATTATGTGTGATTATTAAATGTAAGGTATAATGGTATCAATTTTCTTATTATGTCCATTGACTGTATCAGCTGCAAACCAAACCCAGCCTCCAAAATGAGCCGCAGCAAAAAGCCTCAGTCTCACATTCACACACCATGTGAAACGACTCAGAAATCTTTGTGGCCTTTCATGCTGTGATTCACACTCATTTCCTCTGTAACGCTGAGACTGGACGAGGTAAATGTATCGAGGATGACAAAACCAACAATGGGAATATTCGACTGAACAGCTCTCCAGGATAAAGGGTTTATGTGAAGATCAAAAATCTAATTACGGACCAAAATTAAAAAAAAAAAAAAAAAATGTTCCTTTAACTTTTCAAAAGACAGACTGAGAGCTGTTTTATCCATTGGAAAGAGATTAAACCGTTAAATAAAACATAAGATGGGGGGAGGTCTGGGTGAATGACAAGCAGCACAGGATGAGACAATCGATGGGCCACTTAGTGTACACAAGCACTCAGACACACTGTATATCTCATTCACACGGCGCGGGCCGAGCCGCACACAAATCACAGCCTGGCTTCTGCAGGTGAAGGACGCATTAATGAGGGATGACACGGAGATAACAGGCTAGCACCTGTGCACGGAGTCACAGTTTCTCTTTTAATTTATGGCCCTACCTCCAGCTGCCGCTTCAGCTCTCTCCCGTGGGCGGAGTCCTGCGACAGGTCTTCCCTGTGGGAGGCGTCAGCCAGAACGTTGACCGTGGTCTCCGCCTCCTGGAGCCACTTGAGGAAGGACTCCAACTCCCGGAGCGACATCTGCAGACCCTTCAGTTCGCCGTCCAGGTGAGCGTGGCGGTCACTGGCCCTGCCGATCAACAATACATCCAATATGTCAACACATAGATTATTTAACTGATGCTGCAGTCGGCAACAAAATTAAATATCAGCTGCAACATCTGCTTCACAGAGTGTGTGCGTGTGTGTGTGTGTGTGTGTGCACCTGTTGTTGATGCCGTTCCAGGCGGCGTTGACTTTATCTGTGACGTCCTTGATTCGCCGGGTGTCATCGGTAGAATATTCCCGCAAAAGGTGACTGGACAGCTCGTTGAAGGCCGTGACCGAACCGTGGCCTCGGCCCAGGTCTTGGAGAAACGCCTGCAGGAGAAGCGACAGACTTGACTTTATCTGCGTTTGCTATGAAAAAGACGTTAATGGCGTTTGTGCTCTCTCAAGTTCATCCAACTGAATCAAACAAAAAATTAAAATTGCATAAAAAAACAAAAACGGATCACTGCTGCTTTGCAGCCTGACATGGTTTGTTTATCCTGTACTAAATCAAGCAACTCAGACGACTCAACTGTCATTAATAAAACTCAATTATTATTATTATTATTATTATTATTATTATTTTTCTTCCTCCATTAATTCACCACAGGCAATAAATCACGTGTAAACGACCCTGAGGAGCATTCCATGACAACAAAAAGGTACAGTTCACCTTTTCACATTGATGAATTACTCATCACTGGACGACCACATTAACCTGAAGTGGGTAGCTGTGTGACTAATGCGCTGGAGTCTGTTGAACTCAGTTGCCCTCTAGTGTTTGGTTTCTGTAATTCATCAGATTGCGGCACTCGCAAGGACGAATTTGTCTCTTGATGATCTCGGCGCAAGTCATCGACTCAAATTAAAATGACAGGTAATGTGGCTGCATCAGTCAGTCTTCATTCGGGAGAGGGGGGTGGGGGTGGGGGTTGAATAAAGGACTGTGATGCCTCATGAATACAAGTAAGGTTCAGTCTAATATTTCTTTTTTTTGCCTGAGTCCCTTCGGTGAATCTATAGTCTAATGACAAGGGTATGAACTGACCTCAGGGGGGACATCTGACCCCTCGGGGACACAGAGAGACAGTAGCGAGTTCAGTAGCAGAGATTTTCTCTAACCTTGTTGTCAGCAACCTGTTTAGTCAGCGGGTCTCTGGACTGCTGCAGCAGGTTGTGGAAACGTTCGTCACTGTGCCCGATCAACGCCGTCACCTCCTTCCTCTGCTTCTCCCACTGCTCGCTCTGCAGGGTCATGTTGTCCAGCTGCTGGAGCCGGGCCTCCACCCCATACTGAGTGCTGTCCCACTGGCTACGCACCTTCTCCACTGGAGACGGATGCAGAAGAAAATTTTTAAAAAGCCAGTTGCCAATGAAATGATTTCAATATGCTTATACAAATGCTAGTAAATGTGGTTTTTTTTGTCTGTTGACGTACATTTCTCAGTGATGGATGTGCGAACGTCCAGGTTTGAGGTCTTGTTCTTGATGTTCTGTGCCAGAGTGAAAATGTCCTCTAGCTGAGGGTGACGCTGCTCCAAGTCGCTCTTTGTCACCTGAGAGGTGTAAAAAATTACACCCATGTAAAAAATAACACATATACAGAAACACACTCAAATAACAGGAAGTGTTGTTTGTGGTTCAGGTTCACAAAAAATGTCATCATCTAACATCTAAAAACGTGAATTACAAAACCAGTTCCCTCCTTTCCTCTCACCTGAAGACGTCCCATCGTCATCTTGATCTCCTCCGTGTCCCCCACAGTGACAATGTTAGACTTGAGCATCTGCGTGATGAGGAGGAGCCAGTCTGCCAGCTCCGTGGCCGTCTTGTTGAGGTCGTTGGGCGCCACGGTGTCCGGCGTGTGCGGGGTTTGGTGGTGGGGGTCCTCGCTCACCAGGCTTGCCATTTGCACGGCTGAGGGGACCGCAGACACTGACGCACAAAAAAAAAACAGCAAGGCAAATAGAGTTGACATATCAATCTTCTTTAAGATGAAGCGACAGAATGAACATTAAAGGTGTTAGAGTGAGAGAGGAAGTGCTGCCAAATGGCTCTCGGAGGACAGTGGCGCCGCAGTAGATCATGACGAATTAGGCGTCAGTGTTTGTTTGGGTGTTTTACAACCGGGACTCGCTCGCCTCTAATTTATGACTTCATCATGCGTTTTTATTTGCGCGAGTGTATTTTTTTTTGTGTCTTTACCGAGCTGCTGGTGCTGGACAACATGCTGGTGTTGTGTCCAGGGAGAGACAGGCGGCTGGAGCGTTTCCCTCAGTCGACCATCCAGGGCTTTCCAATCAGCCGCCAGCTGCTCCACCTTAGTCTGTACATACAACAAACAGTGTAAGCAGCAGAAAACAGACTCTAATTTAACCGCCAATTAAACTTTAATCAATTAAATTAGAAAACCGAGTTACTTAAAGTGTAATTATATGCAATCATATGTTACAATGAGAACAGGCTTGTTATTAAATTCTATTACTGGGACCTTTTCTTGAGGCAACAGCTGCTGGCGTCTCTGTAGCTCGATGGAATGAGCCAACAGTTCCTCCAGGTCCTTCTTCCTGTCCTTCATGGACGCATCCAGAGCCTGTGACGGGTAAAGAGCTAATTTTCAACACGCTTATGTGCTTGTTGTGTGTGTGTGTGTGTGTGTTGGAGGACCGCCAACCTACCTGTGCCTGGGCAGGATTGAGGCCTCTGGTTATGATTGTCTGGTGTGTGACAACAATCCAGTCAGTGAGTCGGTCCATCCTGTCTTGGAACTGCGCGTGACCTTGCAGGTTGGCCTCCACCTCCCCCACCTTGTCCAGCAAATCGTGGGTCACCTTGGGGATAAACGGAGGGTGACGATTGAGCAACGGAGGAGAAAAACGCGACAAGGGGAGGGTTTGGGATGAACACATAAAAAAGTCGGGTTGTGATCTCGGGTTTATTGTTGCTGTAACTCTCACTTTGCTCCAGCTGAGGTTGATGGCTCTCAGTTTGCCCACGTGTTGTTCTCGGCTCTGGGGGCTCACACTGGGACTGGCCAGGACCTGAGGCGCGTGTTTGTTCAGCCAACCCAGACGCTCATTCTGCGCGTCCATTTCCTCAGTGAGTGCCTGCAAGAGAAGATGCACCGTCCCTCAGTTTCACAGATTTGCTGATTTATAGAAAGATAATCTACGTATACTGATGTGCTGCTCAGCTGCTGGTCACATAATAACATTTATTTATATAATACTTTTACACAATGTGTTGTGAGATTTTGTTTGAGAGGTTTTGCTTATGGCTGAGAAAAGGAACCACCTACCATATAAACAGCTGGCGCCTGACACGACCAGCTCTTGTGCAGGAATAGAAACAGATCACTAACTTTACCGTGTGTGGGGCTTCGTCCTCGTACCTTGAGCTCTTTGAGGTTTGCGTCTGTGGCAGTGACAGGCAGGGAGCCGGCAGCTTTTTCCACCTTCTCCAGCCACACAGCCAGCTCCTTGCGTCGCCGTGCCAGGTCTGACAGGGCTGGATCCTCGCCAGCAAGCCTGCACACGCACATGCACACAAACAAAAACGCACATGCTGAATGTCACATATTCGGATAAGGATCTCCATTTCCTGCAGGTTGCAAAAATGTACATATAAATGACTGTTATAGACAGACTGACCACACAGGTAATGTTAACCTGAAAAAGAAATGTGGTGGTGAATGACTCCTGTAAAACTAACATGCTACATAATCACAGACACATATGTTGATCATATTCATCAGAGCCCACACTGAATACATTTCCTGAATGTACAGGGTAATTTATAAAAAAACTGCATCCTGTCTGCTTCCATGGATACACTACCAGCGCTGTCTGTCCAGAACCTGACGGCTGACAGCTCTCCAACGCTGACCGAGTGTGTCCAGCTTCTCCTCCAGCAGTGGTCCATCAAGAGATGACAGCTGCCCAATTATTCGCTCCCCAGTGCGGGTTAGTAGAGCCAGGACGGGCTGGTGACTGGCAAGGCCTTCTTCTAGCTCCTAACACACAGATCAGAGAAACAAAGTGCAACGGACAGACAAAGAGAGAGAGAGAGAGAGAGGGAGAGAAAGAGAGAGAAATAACATGTTGAAATCGGGGATCTTTTAAACAGTATAAGCTGATGGATCTTCTGCTCAGGTCCACCTCTCCAGGCAAAGCTGATTGACACATGGGCCTGATTTGTGGCAAATCAAGATTTAAGCCCCAAAACAGGTGACATAAGTGATTGGACTGTCCGCTATAGAGCAGATCAGCTAATCGATCTCTCAATCCACATTCACTCGACCCCTCATCACGTCAACAGCTGGCCGTGAGATGTAAAGGAGCGGTGCCAGGTGGCGTGCGGCTCAGATCGTTCTGATGAAAAGGAGTTACAGCTGCCGGCGCCGATGCCGCCGCTTCAGAGAATCAAATTCCATCTTGGAAGTGAAAAGCGCCGCTCCAGGAATCAAACAAAGCGAAATCAGATGCCCCATCTCATCTTACTCTCCCCGTTTCTCACTCTGCATAATGTACAGTTAGAAGCTCAGTGTTTATCAGGTATAATATAAGCACCTATTTTCCGCCTGTCTAACATTTCCAACTATCTGGATACTAATATCTCCAGCATATTACTGTGGCCACTTGGGGAGGTAATAATCTTGATACCAGCTTATTAACATATGTGCCTAATACTACTGGATGTCTCTGCAGTGTGATATGATCAAACACGTACAACAACAAAAAAAGAAAGAAAAATCAAGTGTTCCAGTATCTGTGTTAAATGTGGTACGTCAATTAGGACCTCTGTGTTCTTCATCGCCCTCCACCCACCTCCTGGTGTTGTCGTGCAGCGTTCCGGTCCAGGTGTCCGCCGGGGCCGACGCCCTCAGACAGCAGGGTCTCGGTGTCCGTCAGCCACTGACTCAGGTCATTCATGTCACAGTGAAACTGCCCCCACTCCTCTATGGCGCGGTCGAAACTCCTGCAGCCGAATAAACACACAAAAACAAAAATTGTCACTAAAGTTAAAGCTGAGTGCGTTTTGTGTTTAAGTTGTTGCATATAAAGGTGCGGGGGAGAAAAAATATAAATGAAAACTGGTTTCAAATGATAAAACTACATTAATCCACAGGGGAAATTCCACGGATTGTGAACAGGAAAAAAAAAGGACTAAAAGGGTGATTATAAAAAACAAAACAAAACAGATCTTTATCACAGTGATGGTCTGCAAAAAGGCTATTTCCTCTTTTCGGAGCGGAACAAATCTGGTGACAGGGACAAGGTGAGGAAATGAGTTTTGGATGAGTAATCGCACAAAACATAATCTGTTCTTTGCGTTTTAATGATGCCCCGGGGTTATTGTGATTACAGACGGGGCTCTTCAGCCTTTGTGTGCGATCTTGTGCGAGTTCGCGGCACACAGTGTACTGAGCAAATACAGACTGTTTATGCCCAAGGAACAGCGGTGATGGGAGTCAAGGTCACCCAGCTGAGGGAATGAGCGAGGGAGTATGTAAGGTGGTGATCAAGGTCAGTGTGTGTCTGTGTGTGTGTGGAGTTTTGACTGTGTGCCCTCGTCTGGCAGACCACTCGTCCTCCGTGTCCCTGCGGCTTTGACCAAATATCCTGAGACATATCCTCTGCAAACATTCACATCTAAAAATAGCAGCTTGTTTACGTCTCGTTTTTTTTTTTTTTTTTCCCTGAGGTTGAGGTCGATGCGCGCACCCTTTGCGATGGTTGTACATGCGGTTGAGGCGGTCCCACTCGGCGTTGAGCTGCGTGAGGGCGTCCCCGATCTGGGTCACCTCGGCGGTCGTGGCGTCTTGGATGACGTCGGGCTGGCGCTCGTGGATCCCTGTGAGCTGCTCGCCCACGCGCTCCAGGTTCACTTTGATATTCTGCGAATGGACAAAACAACGGTCAAGAGAAGAGGGAAGTCATGTGACTGAATTGAAATACCCATGTTTGTGAGGCGATGGTTTTTGACACAGTTGGACTGAGTGACAGGCGACCGACCCTCAGCGTGTCCTCCTGGCTGGAGAAGTCCTCGTACAGTCCACCGCTGAGCTCAGAGGAGTTCAGGAGCAACTCGTTGTCGGCCATCGTGAGAAGCAGCTTGTTGATGTCCAACAGGTAGTCGGAGGGACTCAGTGAGGGGGCGCTGCTGCGCTCCACAGAAGACATCGCCTACACCGCGGAGGAAAAAGTACCCATCAACACCTTCTGATCGCACGTGAGATCATATCTCTCAGGATAGACTTTAACATCAGGTCTGAATGTAGCCTGTGATGAATGTGACTCTGTATGTGTATGTTCTCACCTTGGCTGCAAACTCCCTCGTCTGATCCGTGAAGGTGTGAGAGGACGAGTCCACGGAGACGTCCACCTGTCGGAGTCGCAGCACCCTCAGCTCCTGCAGCGGCACCAGACGCGTTAACACGAGTAAACAGTGGGGACACAGGACATGACAGAGAGGTTCGTTTGCGCGGGTAATGAGCCCTGCTTAATGAAGACACAATCGTATTGTTCATGCCTCTCACCCTGTGAGCGGAATATTGACTCTGCAGCCGGAGCAGCAGGAGCCTCAACTCCTCCCTCTGGCTCTCGTCGGAAGTTTGGTGCAGCAGCTCCTCTCCTCTTCTCAGCAGCTCTTCCACGCTGGCTTTCTCCTCATCCACCTGGCACACAGAGAGAGGGTCAAAGGTTAAATTCAATTATTTAGAGACTGATCTCCACAGAAATTCAGTGTATCGTCAATCTATCGCTCTACCTAGTGTAGGTACTTCTGAATGAACATAAAAAAAAACAACAACTTACACAACAGAAACTGACCCTGGCACTAAGTTGCTGCTTCGCTCAGAGCTGGAGACGCTGTAGGGAACGCGTCTCGGGGAAAATACAGTTTCAAACACAATAACGCCTTCACGAGTGGTTCACTGACCTTGCGCTGGATTGGTCAGATTTGTTCAGGGGTGAGTTTAACGTCATAAACTTTGATAACAAAGGCCGAGTCCCAGCGTTGCTGCGCCTTCGACAGCCCAATCAAACAAAGCCGGTCTTATCAGGCAGTGGTTTTATATACCAGAGCCTAGTTTTCATAGAATATTTCCTAAGCCTTCAGGTTAAGAGAGAGACAGAGAATAACACTCCAACCAGGGACAACCTTCTGTGTGTTTATACAATCGCCTTGACAACTGCTTCACTGCAGTTACAGTGTTTAAAAACTCAGTTCTCATGAGTCAGTACTTTGCTGCTCACTTATCTCAGAGTATTGTTCAGTCGATTGTGTTTAAAATGATCTAAAAACAAAAACGGAAATGGCGACCCCTTGTGTACCTTGTCGTCGTCCATGATGCTGACTGGGTCCTGCTGCTGAAGAGCCGTCATCATGTCCTGGAGCTCTGCCTGAAGGTCGGTCACCTCGCTGGAGACCTCCTCAGGTGGAGCCTGACTCTGACTCTCCACTTGGATCTCGCGGCTGTGACTCACCTGATGGGAAATAAGCAGAAACACAGAGCTCAGGCAACGCGGTCAGAGCCAGAGGGATTAATGTAATTAGCTGACTGCTGGCTCCAAGAAAACAATCAGCTGGGTATCATTAATGATACCGCGAAGCCCTCAAACAGAGCGTCACTTTTTGAGGGCCATTAGTCAGAGACCACTTTTCCATTCAATTAAATGGAAAAGTTTCAGATTTCTGGATTTGACTGGTTTTTTTTTTTAATGAACTATTTTGTGATTAACTTGTCTTAAGACATGGATTAATCAACATTAAAGTTGTACTGGAGAGACTCTTGTACCTGATGAGGTGCCAGCTGGTTCATCTCAATCCCACTTGACTCCAGGCTGGTCATCATCTGATGGCAAGAAGATGAGGAAACGGATGAACTGACTGAACCGACCACTTTCTGTTTGACAGGTTACGTTTTATAGCACACACCAAGTTGAAATTAAATTGGCGCTGATGGTAGTGGATTGTACTCTCCGCTCTTGTACCTTGGCGGTTTTAATGTGCTGGGAGACTTTGTCGAAGTTGCAGTTGAGCTCGGCCAGTTTGGGCTCCACCACATCTCGGCAGGCGGGCCCCCTGCTGGTCATCAGGATGATGGCCTGGTCTCGCACGCTGTCCACACGCAGACCGATGTCCTCCAGCTCCTCCAGCATCCTCTGAGGACAGACAACGGCGTACCTGGTCATCTCTGCATCAGTCTATGTTATCAGTCATTCGCTCTCAGACTGAATGACAGAGCAGCCTTGAGTCAGACCAGAGAGCTTGGCACGTTATGTACACATCAAGGTTAGCAGGCCCAGCTGATATTTAGCCTACAGACCTTCAGTTGTCATGGTGAGAGGAAGAGTAAGAGTTAAGACCTCAATGAACCACTCTCTCTCTCTTTATTCCACTGGGCCAAACACTGAGACACACAACTTCACAACAATAGTGTCCAATTGGTGCACGGTACATTTAGAAATGAGTGGCCATCGTCACAATGTGACAAAGTCATTTCTTTAATTACCTTCACGACCTTTTCCCTCTCCGTCGGGGCGAGCCGCTCGGCCTCGTCCAGGTGGATCTGGGTCTGATAGAGCCACGTGCTGATGTGAGCCACATTCTCATCGAATATTTCCACCTCATTCTGGTGACTCTGGTGTGCAAACAGAAAAACACAAATCGTTATGTATCATCATCAACAATCCTAATCGTTGTTAGGGTCCTCCAGTGTTTTCCCAATTTAGTGCTTAATTGAAAACAAACATATTTTGCTGATTATGCGAGTTTCCCGTAACCTCTACATGACCTGGAGCAGCACATAATTACAAGAAGGAACAATAAGACATTTGCGTGCTGTTGTTTTGCTCGTTGTATCATACCTTTCTCAGGACAAATACACAACAACTTTTTAATTACTGTACAAAACGTTTGTTCTCACCAGTACAGCGCTAAGCCAATCCTCCGTCAAGGTACGGACGCGGCCCCAAGATTCATTCAGGCCAAAGAGTTTGTCCTCCAGCTGAGCCTCGCTGCCCTCCACCAGCGTCTGCAGCCCAGCGCTGGTCTCCATCAGGCCGGAGAGCTCCGCCTTACGACGATCTGACTCCTTCAGCAGGCCCTGGTGTGTCAACACACACACATACAGTTCAATATATCAAACGATGTTGGCCTCCATGTTTTAAAGATTTACATCCACCAACGTATATGATACAAATAATAATAATAATATCCTGCCAAAAGTATTAATATACATTTTAAACCAAGACACATTTGAATGACTGCTGTCATTAATTTTTCTGTCAGAGTTTCAGACAGAGAATCATCAGACAGTCCCTCTGCTCCACCTGCTGGCCTGAGACAGAAACACTTCTGCTCTCCAGCTGATATGATATACAAAGAAGGTTTTTAGGACAGCAGCTCACATTAGCCCATGCGATCTCGGAGTCAATATCAGCTGGCATGTCTCCGCAGCTGTTCTTCTGCTGGAGCTCAGCCTCGTTGGTGGTCAGCCACTCCTGCAGGGCGGCGCTCTCCTTCTGGAACTTCTGAGACAGAGACAAAGCTTTTTCCAGGTCCTGCTTTCCCTCTGTTACCTAGGAAAATAAGGAAAATAAAGATGTCATAAACTGGGCCCAGAGACTAGACGTGTCCAACAGGATCTGCACTTTTATAGGATAATTAGTTCATTTAAATTTTTAAAATAAATAAATAAAATTACCTGAGCCCCCAGGTCGTTGTAGAGCAGTTTGAGAGCAGTAAGCTGTTCGTCCATGGCTTTGGGATTCTCAGTCTGCTGTCTCTGCACAATCTGACGGCCTGTTTTTATCACCGTCTCCACCTCTAGCTTCACGTCACTCAGCAATTTGTATAATTTCTATAAAGCAAAAAGAGGGGAAATTACCGTGTGTGTGGGGGGGGGTTGGGGGGGCAGGTAATTGCTTAGTTAGCAGAAATCATTGCATATGTAATTACTTTTAACCTTGAAACATATTTATCATGAGCATAAACTAATGTAAACAGTATGGAGACACCAGAGGAAGGTAAGGATCTCACCATACAACCAACGAGATGGGACTGGATCTTTTCTGGCTCCACATCCTTGACATCCAGGATGCGCAGCTCAGCCTTGGCGCCTTCCAGGACCCTCTTACAGTCCAACATGCGCTGTTCAAAGTTTGCAGGCTTCTGGAACAGCTGGTACTTTGTGGAGATCTCTCTCAGCTTCCTCTGCGGTGAGCAGACAATGGGACAGTATTGCGCAACAAGCAATTGAAATGTGTCAATGAGAAGCCTACTTAGAAGAGTTATCGCCATGGCAATTTAGGCGGCATCAGTAGAAGAAGAAAAAAAATCCCTGACATCTCTTTTTTGTAGTTTCTGATTTTCTCCAGCAGGAGTCAGTGTTACCTGAAGATGATCCAGCATGGTCCCACCTCGGGCAGCCTTGCCCTCAGTGGAGGGGGGAGGTAAGTTGGCCACGTTCCTCCTTCTCATCTCCTCCACCGTTGCCTCGTGGGCTGCAATCTCTGCCCCGATGCTCTGATGGAAACATGCAGCGTGACTGACATACACATATACCCACATCCTACATCATGTGAATTAGTTCAACTGTCTAATATATAAAAGTTACGTTAAAGTTAAATTAAACCAAAGGGGTGAATGTGCCGTGTACCTGTGCCTCCTGAGGGAGCTGGAAGGCGTCTATCCGGTCAGTGAGGTAGGAGGTGAGTGTATGATCCAGCTGGCTCAGAGACTCCTGCAGCGACTGGAGAGCCTGGTCGTTCTCCCTCAGGGTCTGCAGCTGCTGCTCGAGGCTGATCTGCCGGTTCACCGCCTGGACGAGGACACAAATGTCATGGGTTTGAATATTTTTTGCACAAATATCAGTCTATTTCTAATTATTGACTTTTTCAAATGTTCTAAAAGATCTTGTGCTGGGAGGAGGACTGAATATAATAGCTGCTGTGTCCTCTTACTAAAACTCAGTGAGCCTGTTATATAAGGATAGAAATAGGGACTTTTGCAATTAAATTAATAAAAAAATGAACGAAGTGATGCGCAATATTAAATATAATAATAGAAAAGTCTATAATATATTTAAAAATTAGATTATATGAATATTAGAAGAACTAAATAATTAAATGCAACAGTTTATGCATATGTGTTTGTTATAATCATACACACACATTTAAACTAGTGACACTAATACAAAGTATGGCCCAAATGGCATCATTTACAAAACTGTATTAAAAAACAACACATTTTAAAATGACAACAAACACAGTATGAAAATTAAAAAATATATACAGTGGTGTAGAAGATCCTGACCTGGTGGTTGAGTTGCTCATAACGAGAATTGAAGGACTCAAGTTTTTCGCTAATGAGATCATCCAATATGCCGCCATCAATCAGCGTCTGGCCCAGCTCCCTGATCTGTGTTCGGTTGTCACTGGGGTGGCGCAGCACGGTCTCCAGTGACTGGGGGAGAATGGAGATGGAGAGGAGATACAAATACAGAGATTGCTGGTAAACGGATGGTAAGTGAACGACAAGTGAGAGAGAGAGAGAGGGATGTCAAGTGACAGCACTTGTCTGGATCCAACAGTTGTTGTTTATGTGGGGTTATTAAATGTGCTCTTCCTTCCCAGGGGTGATGGACAGCGCGAGAGAGAGAAAGAGAGAGGGAGAGACAGTGTGAGAGAGAGAAAGAGAGAGGGAGAGACAGTGTGAGAGAGAGAAAGAGAGAGCGAGAGAGAGAGAGAGATCACAGCCAAAAACTTAGGGACAAAGAAGAGGAGATGACGCAGTGTCTTCGAGGGACCTCAACTGTCTTCATCATTATGCAACGTTACAGAAGCTGCACTGTGATTAAAGTGAATTTGACAGTTGTGCTACAGGCAGTCGACAAATATAGCAGCACACAACAGCCCAACAAGAAAAAAATTTCAAAAGGCAAAGTCAAACACAATGGGCTCATTAACATACAGCTACTTATTAAATAGATCGTTTGGAGGAATGTGGAATTAGCCAAAACAAATGGCTCTTTATGTCTTTCCATATGGTCTGAATGTATGTTTTATGATACTTGTTGCTTCCTAATGAGCAGCAGTGTTCCTCAAATACATATGTATATACTATTTCTATTTCAATACAGTATGTGAAACTTTGCACACACACACACACACACGCAAACAAACAAACAAACCAACCTCCAGAGCTTCGTTGACAGTTTCAGTGCTCTCTGGCAGGCTGTCAGTGGCTTGGACCTTCTCCTCCACAGTGTTGAGCCACGCTTGCTCCATATCCAGGTACTGAAGCAGCTCCATCCAGCAGGACCAAACCTCCTGCACAGCACAAACCCAAGAGCACACACTCAGACAGACACATTTGATTATGCATGACTGGAGAAGCATATATGATATTACTAAAACATGACAGACACACACACACACACATACACAAACATTACCTCCAACGTGTGACACTTGCTCTTGAAGCGGTCACAGAGCTTGTGGTAGTTGGCCAGTACGCCCTCCAGCTCTGAGGTCAGCTCCCGGCCAATGCCTCCACCAGGGGGCAATGTTCTGGACACCAACATGTTGATGCTGTCTTTCAGGATCTTCACCTTCACCTCCTTCTGTAGCACATCCTCTTTCGCTCTCTGTGAGAGAGGCGGACACGTGAGAGGGCGACAACAACAACAACAACAACAACAACAAAGAAAGTCACGGGTACCTTCATCTCCTCCAGCGATGCCTCCAGCTCCTCAGGACTCTTGTACTCAAAGTCCCTCATGAGGAACTCCTCGTCTACCTGGGCCATCCACTCCTGCATCTCCACCAAGTCCTTCCTGAGATTCACTTGCTTCTCCTGACTCTCTGCCACACGCACCTGATGGCTCAGCAGCTGGAGACATGGAAACACATGAGATAAACATAAACAACGCGTACAACAACAACACACCGTGCAAACATAACGTAAACAGAAGCTCATTAAGAGTTTTCCTCACCTGTTTGCTGAGTGTGTCCCACCTGCCCCGGAACTCATCCAGCTTATCCTGCCCCCAACTGGACAGTCCAGGGACTGCAGCCGCCTGTACAGCACTTACGTTCTCTCCCATCTGCTTCAAGGAACCTTCTACTGACTCCATCTCACTCACATACTCCTAGTTATCAGGAAGAAGTAAAAAGGAAACCCATGTTGTCTTTTCCACAAGGATTCACATGTATACTGGACAAAAAGAAAACAAACGATATCATGTCTTACCTTGCACTGGTCCAGCTCTTCATGTAGCCTCTCTCTGTCACCCAGTCCCGTGGCGTCACGAGACAGCAGCTCCTGAACCGCGTCCAGCCAACGTTCGACTTGCACCATACACACCTGACAAAACAACGCACATTATGTATTCATGTCTCCAACCAGTGAAGACAAAAACAATATTACACACGTTTTCAATCAATCAAGGGACATCCTCGTTTACCTGATTATCCTTCATGCTACCCAGCATACACTTCAGAGTCCCCAGCTCCTCTCTGGCCTTGGAGGAAAGTCGACTCCATCTTTGTAGTTCTGCAGGATCGGAGGCCTGCTGCGTTTGCTCAATCTCAATGCACAGGCCCTGAGGAGAAACAGGTTCGGGCTTAACGTTACATGTCGAAGTTGTGAGTGTACAATTATCAGACAACCGTGGATTTTTGCCAGTAAAGGAATCTGATATGCAAAAATCTGTGCTGAAACATGAGTAATAACATTTGTGAGCAAAGGGGGGAGGACATACATCATCTCTTTGATTGACTGGGGCATTGTGAATAAACTAAAAAAAAAAAATCTGTTTTTGCCTTTCATGTCAATCTTAAATCCAATAAATTAAATCAGTATGGTTTGGATTTATACCAATTATTCACAAGTTTTTTACAACTGTAATGTCGCTGTACAAACTTTAACAAACTGAACAAATCTTTTGTGTTAATTAATAATTCACTTTAATTACAAAGTGAACTGAACTGAACTCATGTGTTTAAAGCCACCAAAGGAATTGTGGGATTGTAAAGTGCTTAAACTGTGTTGTTAACACAGAGGTGGTTAAGTTGTTTGCACATTTTTAAATGAAAATTTAAAATTAACTTTTGTGTAAAGACAAATATGTGAATGTAAAACATGTAGACTGTGACTATCACTATAACACATGTGCATGTTAACAGGACTCGGATACGTTGTCATGGGGTTGTAGGTTGTGGTTGTCAGGTTGACTTAATGGTCGAGCGGCTCCACACTGCTGTCGGGATCTCAGTGCTACACACATGGGCTCACTGCCCAGAATGTGCTACACCCCCCTCCCCAACCCACCAGCTCACCGGCACCATGCCCTATCTGCCATGATAACAAGAGCAGAGACCGCACCACATTCCACTGAGGACAGATGAGGAGAGGGACACACACACACACTAATGCACATAAAAACGCAACACATATATCTTAAAACCACACACACACACACACACACACACACACACATTTCCTACAACAAAGAGGTTTAATACAGTGCAGAAGGAAGTTCCTGGCTGATAATGGGCCTATTGTGCCAGAGAAAAAAAAATGCCACTCTGGTATATGTACAAGCGCAAACACACACAAAGTCACTGTTAAGAATGAAACCCTGTTTTCTTAGAGGTCAGAAAGCCAGTGTTTGTTACTGACCAGCTACACATTGTTTTTTTTTAAATCACTATCACTTGATTTTACAAATAGTTGCCCAACCAAAACTATAAACTGGAACAATAAATTACAGACTAAAAACATGTTACCAAAAGATTTAAAAAGTCTGAATATGACTACGAATGTTTCAGTAATAGAAAATAGTTTATCAACAATAAAACCATAATGAGACGTAAGAGCTACAACCTATTTGATCAGTTCATTCATTTCAAGGGACTTCTCACCTGTGCCCGCTCCACAGCGCCCTCAGTGGTGGGGATGTCTGTTATTCCTTCTCTCAGAGTGCCCAGCCTCGCCTCCAGACCCTCAACTGGACATGGTACCATCTGTCGGGCATCTGCAGAGGCCAAGGCTGGAATAAGAGAGAATAGAGAATATGTTAGGTTAGGTGAGCCAAACGTTTGCATCATGTTTTCTAACACAAGGGGGCAGTGAGCTGGTGAGGGGTGTCTCCCCGTGTGCATGTATGTGTGCATGTTAATGCTATAAAGAGGATCTCAGACAGCTTGTTTCTTAAAACGACGATTTGTAGTCCACTCTTAAACAACTCTCTCTCTCTCTCTCTCTGCAATCTACGTCAGATATCATTCAGACATTATGAATCGATGGCTGAGCTGTTACTTCCTCACGGTGCAAAGTAGATTAAATACGTTTAATGGTGTGAATCTGTCACTACTTTAAACCCCATTTATAATGTGGTTGCGTTTCTATACATCCACTCTTTACTGTGTCTCTCCTGCTCTATCCCTGTTTTAATTAGCAGCTGATTTAACGCTTACATAATCTGGCTGTGTTTATATATGCAAAGAGCAGAGACGGAGAGTGGGGGGGTGGGGGGTGGTGGGGTTAGAGTGGGGCCCAGCAAGAGGCAAACTGCCCTCAAGCAGAAACGAAACGGTTTGCCTTGGCTCGTATCCAAATCCATAGAGTCATAAAAGCCCGACAAAACAGACACATACACACACATACATATACACACACAGACACACACACACACATACATATACACACACATACACACACATACACACACACACACCTATGGTCCGGACCAGAGGAGCTCAGTCAAACCTCCCTTTACAGACTATTCTTTTGGCTCGGAGTCATGCGTGTAAATTCCAAAAGGTAAAACGGTGACTGATTTCCAAGGCCGCTCCGGGTCCAAGTCACGTCGTCAGGTGGAGATGGAGCTGGCACAGGGGCCATGATCACACACACACACACACACACACTCTCGCATCCGTGAGCTTGGAGAGGCCATATAAGGGCATCATCTATGACTTGCGGCCGGCCAAGGTTTCATATAAAGGCTAAATTCACACCATCACTGTGGGACTGAGCTCTGCTGATCTTAGCTATCACTCTCTCAGCCCCCCTGTAAACCTGAGACCCTCAGACCCTGCAGGCTCAGTGAAATAAGATAAAGCCTCATGGCCATCAGGTCTGATGAAAACCATAAAAAAGGGACAGGAACAAGTTTTGCAACCGTTATTTCGGTGTGGTTGAGCAGTAATACCTGTGTTGACGTCTTGTTCTCTGCTCTGTAACCTCTGCAGCGTGGAGGCATGGTGTGCAGATACCACCACCATGCTACACACACACACACACACACACACTCTCGCATCCGTGAGCTTGGAGAGGCCATATAAGGGCATCATCTATGACTTGCGGCCGGCCAAGGTTTCATATAAAGGCTAAATTCACACCATCACTGTGGGACTGAGCTCTGCTGATCTTAGCTATCACTCTCTCAGCCCCCCTGTAAACCTGAGACCCTCAGACCCTGCAGGCTCAGTGAAATAAGATAATGCCTCATGGCCATCAGGTCTGATGGAAACCATAAAAAAGGGACAGGAACAAGTTTTGCAACCGTTATTTCGGTGTGGTTGAGCAGCAATACCTGTGTTGACGTCTTGCTCTCTGCTCTGTAACCTCTGCAGCGTGGAGGCATGGTGTGCAGATACCACCACCATGCTGTCTCTCAGGGACGGCACGGCTCCCAGTGATCCCGCCTCTGCAGAGAGCTGCTCCAGTCGCGGGTTTAGCGCCGTGACCTGGACAAGTCGAGACTGAGGGAGACAGGAGGACAGGGAGAGTTCACTGGTTTGCTTGTAATGGGTTCGCTCACTGTTCGTCATCATCTGTCATCATGAATGATTCAGCTGGGATCGTTTTTCCTTTTGTGGTATACTCGGGGGAATTTCACAGAACTGATCGAAGATAAAATTATTCCGTTGAATCGGGGGGGGGGGGGGGGGGGGGAAAAAGAGCCAGCTAAACCTTCACAGCCTCTGTGATCAGTCACACTTCATTGACTTTTTATTCACGCTGGAGACAGATGAGACAAGGTGAAAAGTGTATTTCAGATATTTGTTGTGCTTTTTTTAAGGGTTTTATCATCCAGCTTGAGGAATACAAGCGTTGACGTTGTTTATGTATAACAATTAGGACACACACACACACACACACACACACACACACACACACACAAGACAAAAACATATTTAAATTCAAAATGTAAAGTCACACTTTACACTGACAGGCTTTCAGAGCATTCACATCTAAACTCCACACTTAATGACACACACATGGGTTTTATCAGTCTTGCTCAGTTTATCAGTCCCATTTCAAGAGTTTACTTATTAATAATAATAAAACTTCATCCCAATTTTACTGTACAGGCTGTGATGTGAAAAACACATAAAATATTGAGATATATTCAGATTGGATTTGGATTGAAACTTCTGTGACTGCAACTTGCTCTCACCTGACATTCTCCGCTCAGGTTGCTTAGCTCGGCCTTGTTGCACTTTTCTACAGCCAGCAATGAGTCCAGCCACTGGTCCTGATCCTCTAAGACCCGGTCCAGGTCCATCAGCTCCTCAGACAATGCGCCGACCCGGGTCAGAGTGTCAACCCGGGCTCGGGCAGCCTCCAGCTCCCTCACACAAACCTCCCATTCAGTTTGGATCAGGCCCATGTCTGCCCTCAGCGGGTCAACAGATGCACCTTCTACAGAGAGACACCCAAGCAGGCAAATATAAAGGCTCACAAAGAAAAGCACAACAAAATAAGTTAAGTTTGACATCATGTAGTTTGAATGTGTTTCTGTAAGCCGAAGAGAAAACACCGCTCGACAAAAGAACCTGGAAAACAGACGCCACGGATGAGGAAACAGTATGTGTGAGGAGAATGAAACACGCTGACTTTAACGGAACGTTTAGAAAGTTTAACAAATCCACTTCCGCTGCTTCACTACCCTCCACTGCCTCCAGAGCGGCGCTGACTACAAAACATCTCTTCTTTTCATTTCACTGAGCGGTTATATGAAGTCAACAGGCGGACAGATTTTTACTACTACACACACACACGTGCGCGCGCACACACGAAACATACGATTAATCGCAGCTAAAACTAAAAGACGACTTAGAACAATTCAGACACGTAAACACACAAAAAACACCAAGCAGCTGTGGAAACGTTGTGCAATCTAACAAGCCTCAGAGAAATGCATAGTTAAGATAGTATAGTTACTGCAGTATCGTGTATAATAATATAACATTTCAGTTATTCTCCTTCATACCTCTCTCCAGCTGGTCCATCAAGCCTCGGCCCTCCTGGATCACCTGACTAAACGTGGCCTCCTTTGCTGCCAAGTCAAATTCCAAGCCCTAAAATCATTTAGCCAATGCATATATAAATAAATGTGTTTTTTTTAGGTTGTAACAGTTTGTTTTTAAGCGTCGGCAGGTCTCAGCAGGTGTTTACCTTCAGTTTCTCCTGCAGGTCCGCTGTGTCAGATGCAGTCTCAGTGTGTGTGGAGGCCAGTGCCTGAGCAGACGCCGTGCATGTTTTAGTCCAGCTCAGGAGGTTCGAAAGTTTATTTTCAAACCTGCAGGATAAAGAACATTACGTGTGCATTGGTTGTGCATTTAAATCATGCACTTTCCTATTGATGTGAGTAGAGACTCCAGTTCCTACATTCGTACGACTTCCGCGTCTGTCTCCACCAGTCGCTTCTTAGGCGGAGCAGGTGGGGCCAAATCCCGGTCAGAGATCGAAGCTGCCGCGGCCCCAGTGACTGCATCCACTAAGACTTCTTCCTCCATCTGAGTCATCCCAGAGTCTGCCACTGCCTCCATCACCTCATGATCGGGAATATCACAAACAAAGGAAAAAACACATCCATTTAAGTTAGCCTTGAAATTTGCTGTTTAACAAGACTTTAAGCATAAATAATCCTGTATATGTTTTTTTGTGTGTATCTTTGAAAACCCCCTGGGACACACACCTGGAAGGAACTATCCTCCAGCCTCTGCACCAGGTTGTCCCATCTATGTGCCAGATCCTCGGTGTCTGCCTCTATCTTGGCTCTGGCCTCAGGACTGCGCAGTAATGACATCACATCCTGTCCAGCGTCAGAAAGCTGGTCCAGAGTTCGCCTCTTCTTTTCCATGTCTTCCTTTAAAATCTAAAACAATCAACGTGCAAAGGTGACAGGTATTACATATTTGATGCAGCTGGTATCTTTATATTATATGAGCGTTATAAGGAATCCGTAGAACGATTCATTACATTACATTATCTTGCAGAGTAAAGTACCAAGCCTTGGCACACTACTTACTGCTAGTCGGCGCACATTAGTATTCATTTCACTCGGGTCCTTGAAGTTGCTGGTCTGTACTTGACTCAAAGCCTCCTCTTTTTCTGCCAACCACGCTCGAAACAAGTTCTGTGGAGGAGATGAGAAAACGGCAATGATCCCAGTTACTAAGTAAACATTACCAAACAAAGTCCCGGCTCTTTGACTCCATCGATCAGGTTCAACCCTGAAATAACAACTCATTTTCCAACATTGTGTTTTTGTGCATTTCATTGGAGCCCAGTGAATCTTTGCAGCATTTAATTGGTGTCCTTATAATTGGTCATTTAATTAAATCGGTGGGAAGCTGATATGTATTGTGTATGTGTCTATATGCATTTCTGACACAGTCATACCTGGTCTGACAGAAGCTGTTGCCAGACCATGAAGACTTCCTGCAGCTTGTGCCACCTCTCCTCCGTCCACCGACACACGGCCGCCCAGCGCTCACCCAACGACTGAATGCAAGATACAGGCAAAATGTAAGAAGCACAAAATCCATCCAATCCATATAAAACTAATGTCAGTTGTCCTAGTGACTCACTTGTAGTTGCTCCTCCAGGGCAGCGGTGGCACTCTCACCGCTGTTCTCATCCACCACAACCACCATGTGTGTCAGAGAGTTGACCTTCACCTGCTCTGCCTCCAAGTCGTTCTGGAGCTCCTGAACAGTAACACAAACGGTTAATTCAGCACAGGTCACATATTAGCCACCAGTCCGCAGTTGGCATAAAGGACTCGGTTTTACTTTGACCCCGAGGAGACGCCGCATGACTCATTAAACTACAGGCGACGCAACCACAAGTCACATGTCTTGTTTGGGTGGAAAAGAGAGCTGAGAAAATACTGTACAGTTACTTAGTAACACAAGCAGGTGTTACGTTAACTAGAATAAACAGTCACACAAATATCTGGATTTGATTTAAATTCTGCCCACGTTAAATCAGTTCACAGCTGTTTCAAGACCAAGGAAATGTTTCGATGGGAAGTTGTGTTTACTTTGTGCTGCTCTATCTGTTCTTTGTAGACCTCCACGTCTGCGGCGGCCTCTTCCGTCTCTATCCTTCTGATGCGGTCCTCGGTCAGCGTCAGCCAATCAGAGAGCTGCTGCAACTGCTGCTGCTGAAGATCCATGAGGACTTCATGGAGCCTGGGGACAGTGATAGAGGAAGTAACGACAAGGAGACAGCGAGTGAAGTGGCCGTGTAGAGGGTAAAAAAAAAGAAAAAAGAAAAGAAAAACTATCCACTAGATAAACAGTGAGTGACAGTGCTGCACAATGAGTCATGACACGGGGATACACATTAAATCAGGGTCAACAAACTGTACGGTGGATATAAATACACTTTACTGTGTGTGTTTGCGTGTGGGTCTAAAGCATCATAAACCTTGATAACGCTGCCTGAGCATCAGACGTGTTAGGCCTTGGAAGGCTTATCAGGTGTCACCTTCACACAGCATGCAGCCTTGCACGTTTTTCACGTGAACGTGGAAAACAGTGAGTGTAAGAATTACATCCACTGGATTATTTGCAGCTCATGATGTCATGGCTGTGCACGTTACTCTACAAAAAAAAATTTTAATTAAAAAAAACATTTTTTACATTAAAAGTGACAACATATGGTGATTGTATCTCCTGTTTGTAACACGCGTCAACAACAAAAGGGATTTCAGTATAGGAGGTGCACATGTGTGTATGTACCTGGCCTGGCGGTCCATGCTGTCCACCCGCAGGTTCTCCCAGCGGGAGTTCAGGAGCCTCATCTGCTCCCTAATCTCATCCTCCTCCTCCTCCGTCAGGTTTCCCTGAGCGATCAGCTGGTTGCCAGCTTGCAGCACATTACCCACACTGCTCTGGTGTGCCGTCAGCTCCATCATGAAGTCCTTTAAGGGGAGGCAGAGCAAATAGTTACACGAGATAAGATAAACTTAAAGAAGGAGACTGGAGAGGGAGACATTTAAGTGTCTGACCACATACCACAATCAGTCCAACTCCCTGGCAAGCGTTACTTATATAATCTCCATGCTGGCACTTGGCACTCATGTACTAACATCTGGATATGTTTTTCTCCCCACCCTCTAATTTTACTTTGTATAACACGTGAGCGCACTCTGCTGAAGTCTCTGCTGGGAATCGTCTTCATATTAGCAAGCATTGCACAAACGAAATGTCGGAGGTCAACTTGGGCAACGTGCACAACGGGAGAGGAGAGAAATAAGCTTTGGGAAGAAGATGTGAAAGAGTTGGTTTCTTGATTCACAATAACATCTGCTATCTATTTGTTGTGTGTAGTTAGCAGTGTTAGACCAGAGAATGGAGTTACTGTCTGTTTTGTGTGAGTAAGCACTTTTGACTGCACTTCTGAGCCCCTTGTTTTTAACGAGGCTTTGCAGGAGAATCTGGATTAAGTATGTGAACAACCAGGCCAGAACACACAGACAGATTTTTTTTCTTCAGACGTCTTGAAAAGCCCGGCTGAGCCTTTGGGTCTCGTTGCTCCATGTCTAACTACCAGCTTTCTGCTCTGACCTGCATACCACATATGCTGTGAGAGTTCACCAACATCCACATTTCGCACACAGACACTGTGGCCACGCCCCCCTCAGGGAAAGCGAGGGAGCTGCAGGCACCACAAAGTGCAGTGCGTCACCGGTTTAGGCTGAATTCCTGACATTCCCAACATGTACGGAGCATGTACTATTAATTGTGGGAGGCCCCTGTGTGTCTGTGTGATGTTATCCTCCGTCTCAAACAAGGATAGTGATCGTGATAGTTCAAAAAGTGTCATTCCCAGGTGAAATAGAGTGAATATTAATTAATTCTGTTGTCTGCAGTCCAACCTCGTGTGTATGAAACTGGTCTTTGACATCTTCCACGTCATCCGACACCTCTTCCTGAGCCTGCAGGGCATCCTCAGCCGACAGCAGCCAGGTCAGAACTTCCTCCAGTGTGGTCTGGTAGCTATCCAGGTCTACCTCCAGCAAGCCGCCCTCCATGTCGCCCTCTGCCTCCGTCAGGGAGCTGGGGGTTTCATGCCGGAGGCTGCTGCCTGCTTCCTCCATCTGTACACTCTGAGAAACACAGGGACAGGTTTAGCCAAATTATATTTACTTTCAAATTATATTTATATTATTGTTACTTTTATTCTAATGCCAAAATAAAGCATCTAAATCTCTGGGGTCAACGTGTAATTTATCAATCTATTTGTCCTTTACGCTGAATTTCATTCTTTGTGTATTGAGAGGTTTTTAAAATAGTACAGGACATTGAGGAGGAGCCAGTGCTGCTATGGTTCATGCAGACTGACCTGCCCTGCTCAGCCAAAGACACAAAAACAACAGCGGGCCTATTATGAGATGCTGGGAGGTGTCCCTGGCACGGCGGGCAGGTCAACCTTCATTCTAGGAACAGCAGTAAGTTTGAAGCGCAGACATTGGGTATGAGGCTTAGGAAATTAAAGGTGCAATCTCAAGCCCAGAAGATAATAGTCTGAGAACAGGAAATTATTACTTTAGGGTAAAACGCATGAGTGGTGACGTGGGTCCTGTTAGTGCAGGTTCTTCCCTGAAGAACCTAATCACCCTCAATCATAAAATCTCAGGTATGAATCTCCTAATACCACATTAAAGACGCCACATGGACATGTGACGCTGTGCTTTGTAACTATTCCAGGTTTCCATTGTGTGAAATGTACAGGCGATAAAATCTGTGCAGTGGGTGTGTATAAGGACCAGTACAGTAACGAGTCAAACGGCCCTTTGTTTATCACAGGAAAAGGTCACCTGCTGAATATATTCAATGACCTTTTGGATATTTTGGAATAAGTCGGAGAAATGAGCCGAGTCTCCGTGTTAGGTCATTGCCGGCTGGCAGAGAGAGCAACCGGGAAGAAAAGAGAGTGGGTGAGAGAGGGAAAACTGCAGCCTCGGCCTATTTATTGACTCGAACGGCTGTAAAAGAGCTGTGGCCTGGCTCAACAGATTCTTTTATTATCACCAGATGATTTGCTCAACTCAATCCATGCATTTCATCACTTTTGCAGCTGTGGCTCCAGATCGTGTAATATATTACATTGCATACTCCAGTCCACTTGTAGTCAGTGGTGCAAGTGAGGGATGGTAATAAAATACAAAAAATATATATATATATAAAAATCTCAAAACAAATGTTGTGATGAAGATCAAATGGGGAGAGACAGCGTGCCAGGAAAGTAAACCCCATGTTGGACCATTCTGAGCACTAGTTAAGAAGACTTTCCAGCACCTGTTGGAAATTAAATCAATTAAATCAATTAAATCAATTTTATTGTACATGTTCTTTTTTTTTCTCACTTGAATGAATGTCCACAACATCTGCATGTCATGTGCATGTCAGTGTCACACAAAATTCCCGTGCACTCGCAGAGTGACAGTGAAGGCCTCTTATCTATCCTATCGATCTCTGGTGTCAGTCACACACTAGAGCCGCTCACGCACCAGCAGACAAGGCTGACGCTGAATTAACCCGCCCTGGCAGATCTCACTCCCACCAACGTATTCCCCACATTTCCATCCATCCCTCCTCGGCTGTGTGTTTACAGCATCACAGAGTCGCTCTGTTGGCTAATGTCAGGGTGGTGAGTCATGGCTCTGCTCCCTGTTTGCCTGCGCCTGCTGTGTTTTCCACAAGCAGCGCCGGAGAGCATGGTGGAGACGGCTTTTTCAGAATGGGAGTGACTCATTCTGTCCTGCAACACACACTGCATTTGCACATAACTGCGTCTGTGGCCTTTAGACTGAATGTTATCAGAAACACAATGCAGAGACATTAGCAGGTTACACTAGTTATAGGTGCTTTTTTTTTTTTTTGCAACAGTATAGTGACTCCTTCTGATCCAAATCGGTTCTTCATAAAATTAGAAACCAAGCGTAAATCATAGCACATGAGACGATAGCGGCACCATGTTGCATATTTTTACCTGAGCGCTGAGGCCCGGACCCGAGTCCTCAGCCTCCGCCCTGAATCTGCGCGGCAGGGACTCCACTTCTCTGATGGCCTCCATGCTAACATCTTTGGGCAGCACCGCAAACAGCGATGTCACGTACATGATGACAGACTTCTTATCCGGAAGCTGCACCGCCACATCTGCGGGACGAGTGATTGGGGTGGGGGGTGGGAAATACATATGCAGGTTAGAAAAAAAGCAGCATGACAGATGGAGCGAGGCAGCTTTTAAGGGTGACGGGAGAAAATTATATGGTGAGCGTGAAGAAGCAGGTTGGGGCAGGTTGTACTGACTGAACCTGGCTGTGACGCGGGTCAGGTGTGACGGCCCCTGCACTCCTGACATAATAAACAAAAAAAAAAACTTTCTGAATTCAGACAGCTCAAGCTCACTCACACTGAGCGACTACAGGTGCTACACGACCCGGAAAAAACAGTCAGAGCAAACAGTTTCATACGAGTCCTCGGCCAAAGACAACACCATGTTACTAGCTCCACTGTGAATGTATCCAGGTGCTGGCCGCACATGAAAGTAGGCTGCGTGAGAACACACTATGTTTTCCAATGTGGGAATACTGAACAGGAAAAAAAAGCATTTTCATTTTTCATATTTTGAGTGCACAATGTGGGAATGTGTTCAGTAATCCGAGTCGTGTCCGTACCTTCAGGATCCAGTAGCCTCTCGATGGCCAGCTGGTCTTTGGCTACAGTGAAGGCATGATCCAGTCTTTCCACAGGACTCAGTCTGACCACATGATCCCAGCTGAACGCGTTGGGCCTGCAAACAGACAGTAGCGTTGATGGTTTTCTAAATAAAGATCATATCGGGTCTTTCAAAAACCACTAAGACACGTATATGTTTTAACTGGGCGTGTGAGCTGCCACGCAGCTAAATCTAAACACCCATTTTAAAAAATCTGTTTTTGTGCATCCAAGTGAATCGTACCCATAAATGTAGCATTACATACCAAAGATAAGCTACATTTACACACGCACACTCACACACACACACATATATATAGCACATATGCTGCTTACAGACAAGTAGTGCACTGGAATGTGTGTGTGAAGTGAGCCACCTAAACCCTGGCCCAGGTCTAAACCAACACTGGTCTTTCTCACCGCTTACAGGGCTGTGTGTGTTTGTGTGTGTGTGTGCACGCATGTCACTAAAGATGACAAAGTGTTACAGAAAAGGGGAAAACACCCCAAACGCTCCGCTCCCTCTCTTTCACACACACACCAGATGCACACACTGAGCGTGTGCAAACAGTGACATGGCAGGCGTAAACAAAGCCAGCCGTGCAGGGTACACAGACCCAACAGGCAGTGACCTGTCAACCTGACCTTTCACCACTTAGCATCTCCACACACACACACACACACACACACACACACACAAGGATTCCTGTTTTATCTGTGCTCACTGTGATTTACATTCAGGGTCAAAGGGCATATGTCAAATATGTAATGTCAAGCCTTTAACAGAAGATTCATCTCAGATACAATGTCGCAACATGGGAACAAAATGGTATGTAGCAACACAAAACTGTTCAAACACAACATTGTCGTTCCCTCCTCACCTGAAGTGGTGAAGGATGCCATTGAGGGCCAGCCCGTCGGCCCAGCTGGTGGTGAAGTTCAGCACATTGACTTCTGGATAGGAGCGGGTACACTGACGTACCCAGCTCAGCAAGATCTTCTCGCTGTTGGTCTGCTGCAGGTTGGACATGATGTCTTTCATGATGTCTTTTACCTGCACAGACACACACATATGAAAAAAAATTTAAGCAGGTGTCCACAACAATACTTATTTTACATCATCTGGAACATCTGTGAGTTCGCTGAACAAACATTCATGAGTGTGTGTGTGTGTGTGTGTGTGTGTGTGTTGGTTTGAGGGGGGGGCTCACCTGCCAGTGAAGGATAATACTCCAAATCAGTCCTAAGGTCAGCTTGTGGTTGCCGTCTACAATATCTGTCCCCCCTATGTTTACCAGGTCAACCTGGAAGAGGCAACAACCAGTGAGACACAGCAACATAAACATTTATAGTTCATATCTGTCTTTTATTTCTTTCTACATGTTGCTGGCCACATAATATTGTTTCAAATCTTAACGAAGGTCCACGTCGTTACAGCTAACAGCCTCTGAACCGTACATTTTCATAAATATCGGATCACACCACACTTACTACACCATTAGAATACTGCCTACAGGCTCGTCAGAGACTAATTATGTGAGGTGAGGCCAAGTGTGGTGTGATTACATATAAATTTTTTAGACAGAGTGCAGGCACAGAGTGGAACATGGAGTCAAGTGTCTGGTCAAATGATTACTTGACCTCTCTGGCGACCGAAGAGCTGACCTCTGACCTACCTCTACTCGTAATCTACTTCATCCCACCATACCATCACTTCCTTCTCTTTCTCTCTGTGGCTCCATCTCTCACTCTCTCTCTTAAAAGCTTTTTAATGCAGCAGCGATCATCCACCATCTCTAACCCCGAACCACTCCACACAGAGGACACACAGGATACTGCAATAAAACTAACTCTGTATGCAAAGGCTTTACAAAACTGTAAAAATAAAAAAAAAAATTAAAGATATCTATTGCTGAAAAATAAACTTTGTAATCCGAATTTCATTTTTGCGCCCAATAAAAAGTGTCACGGTGATCAAGGCTCTTTCCCATGAACATGTCCTGCCCCATATCTCCCACCGCTAAGGTCAAAGCATCAGACCAAGCATCATACACAGAGAGCAGGAAGAATGGGGGGGGCGCAGATGAACAAAGCAAAATTCACATCACACCTTAGACAAATTACTGAATAAAACCTGCATAGAGATGATTTAACTAGAAGACGCTTCCCAGAAGAAGCCGATGATAACAGGTACTCACGTTATTCTGATGCAGGACTTGAAGTACTTTGTTGACATTGTTAAGAGAGTGCACTCTGGTGGAGCCTCGCTCTTTGGTCTGTGGGAGAGGAAACACAGCAGAGATCAGCTGACTGCTGGGTCACTGTTAATGAGCTAATAATAAAGCTGCAGGAATCAAAAGTGTAAAATGGACAAAACAAAGTAAACGATCACTCAGCAAGGTGTTTATCACAGCCATTATCCTTTCAGCAGCGTCCACAGACCAACTTATGGAAAGAATGGCAGGATGAATAGCTGCCAGTTGTAAATCCTTTACTTCACATACCTCACCCGCTTATTAGCACCCAATTACAGAAATAGCATTCTGGCATCAACGCGTGTATGTATGTTTATGCATGTATGTAGGGCATGGAGGCGTTTGGCACCAACGGATCCTAGAAAGCAGATATGCTGTTCAAGACAAAAGGTTCTGTGATGATGTCTACATAAATACACAGACATACCAGAACAGTGCCAGTGAGACCCTCCAGCAGGTCCAGCAGCTTTTTTCCATCCCTCAGGTCAGTGAACATGTCTTTGATGGGCGTCTTCCCCGTCTGCCAGGGGGAAAAAAGGTGAGTGTGAGGTTTTTAGAGTTTAGTTGCACCTCAGACACACCACAGATAATCAACAAACAAGACAATCGGCTACAATCAGTTTCCATAATTAATTTATTTTAACATTAAATGTGATTTTCAGACTTTTAAACGTATATAAGGTGCGAGCCCAGTCCAGGCCGTGAAGTGGGAATATGACTCATCTGCTGCACTTGTAAGAGGAAGTGCTTGGCAGGAATCAGGCAGTGTCGGACAGAGAAGAGGAAGAGAAAGTTTGGCAGATTTAACAGCCACAGTTTAAGGCACAGACAGAGAGAGAGAGAGGAGATATGAAATATTGTGTTAATATTATGTTCAAAATGATGTTGGCCTGTCAGAGAGGTGCAAATATTTAAAGAAGACAAGTCAGGATAATGTTTATAATAACAATGAAATACAAAGACCACACCTATGAGACCATTAGCTCCCTGACAGTAACTGCCAGGTAGAGAAATGGACTGAGAAACACATTAAAGTAATGCATTAGTTAATTATACTGACAACTTTCAACAAGTGTTTATGCTTCCTGTTAACAGCCATGATCCATCCATCCATCCATCCATCCATCCAAGAGAGTATCTATTAATATATCAATATTGACATTACCTTGGAGAATTGTGCATTTATCCATTTGGTAAATGTTTTCTTCTGTACTGCATCATGCTCGTCTGTGGAAGGAAGAAGCAGGTGTATTAAAAATCTGACAAAACGCCACCAAAACGATCCGTTTCATGACAACACCAGTTGTTTTCACTCAAACTCCATTACCACTTTTAGTTTGTTTTGTTTTTTTGTTTTTTTCCCCCTCAGTGACTATCTCTCCAAATTCACGCTGGGAAAATGGGAACGGTAGCTGCAGGCATCGTCATTAAACGAGACACGATCAGCGTGTCTGGAGCATTAGAAGATTACAACAACAAATTGTGGGTAAGAGGGTTAACGCAATGTCAAAAGCTGCCTACTGATAAAAGAAAAGGTAACACACATGTTGGCGGAAAACATAAAAGCTGCACATGTGCGCACATATTTTCAAGTTTATCGTGTTCCCCTGGTTTCTGAATCCAATTATAGGAATATTTCACATTCTCTTCCCGTTTGACTCCCTCCCTCCCTCCCTGCTCCTCCTTTATTCTCTTCAGCACGGCTCTATGATAAGGCCTGATTGTGTGTCAGGCGCAGGGTCAGCTGCTTTGATGTGCCTGGGCGATGGCTGGCTCCTGTAATGGATCAGGGTAGCTCATACAAAAGGCTTGGACTCCACTTGGAAAACCACTTTCCACGTTGTCCCACATTTAAAAAAAAAAAAATATGGAAGAAAACGCTCATTCATTTTTTTTTTAATGCCTTCAGATTAACATTTTCCTAATTGCACAAACATGTGGAAAACCGTATTAATGTTGAGAAAAAAAGTTAATTACGTTGACAGTCTTTCTTTTATTTGGACATCCGAGGGAACGAGTCAGAAAGTTGAGGGGTGATGAGGGTCTACAAGCGTGTACGTGTGTGTGAGCGTTAAACTGCCACTGTCATTCAACTGACGGCTGTGTAAAACACCATGAACAGAACAAAAGGTCGGAGGTTATGATCACTAACCCCCGCAGCCGTGGGCTTCATTGTTTGGGGTGTGTGTGTGTGTGTGTGTGTGTGTATGGCCACAGGCTAGATGAGAAGAAACATAAAAACAAGAATGTACAGGAGGGTGGGGGTGAGAGAGGTGCGGAGATGAGGGGGTGAAATAAATGGTGTTTGGAAGAGCGGGTTGGTTTTTGTGACTTTTCTTTTCTTACACAGATCAAGGCTGTAAGGACACGGGGCGTATGCTGAACAGACTGTGACGCCCATTGAAGGGTCTGTCATTTCATCTCACTGCTCCATGTGTTGGCTGGACATGTGTTGGCTGGACAGGAATGTCTCAGTGCAGGAAGGATCAAAGGAGCTGTGCGGTGTGTATGTGTGTGTTTGTTTGTGTGTGTGTGTGTGTGTATATAACACCAAAACCACCACCTCACATATCCACTTATGTCACTTTGCGTACGTCTGTTTACACTGGGCCACAAGAGCGCCTCACTTGTGGATGTACAGTAAGTCATGGGTATCCTCTTATTCTGACACTTAAATGACTGCGTGAAACATACACACACACACTCATGGTATAAACAGACCGTCAAATCAGCTCTGGTGTTTTTGTGCTATTCAATGAGGGGGCCTCACACTGGAGAGCAGCTGGGGCTTCAGTTGATTTATTCAGAGGACGCTGTATGTAAAAAAAATAGTTTCTTTTATTTTTATTACCTGTCACTAATCCTGCTGTAGTAGCATAACTAATGTGATATTTGATGCAAAAATAAAATGTATATGTCCATATTAACATTCACACATGACTTACTTGCAACGCCCTAGTAAAACTAGCATGTATTTATTGGAGCGCAGTCTCTGTGGGTCACTTGGTCGTACGATGAAGATGATAATAATCAGTCCAGTGAGTGGAAATGAACAAACTGTACAGAGAGGCATGTTTCAAATATTCAACCCATGTCAATAATCAGTCATTATATTCCACACAAGTGAGCCACACACGCTTGCACACTTCGGTGGAGTGATAACACAATGTGCATCGCGCACACTCAGACTCATTTACACTGAATGTGCTGAGAAACAAAACGTTTCTCTTCCACGGCAGCGGCGATTACATCAGGGAGCGTAATCCCAGTGGTATTGTTTCACAGCTCAGTGATCACACACACACACACACACACGCACACACACGCACACACACACACACATGCTCTCGATGAACTGCGTGCGTATGCATCACTTTTCCAATAACTTGCATGACTCGAGTGACCTCGGGCATTTAAGTTCACTACCTGTTTTCTCTTAATGCAAACTGAATGAACACAAACTGAGCCAAGACAGTAAATTATCCCCCGCATATACACTTCGTTTTTTTTTTTTTTTTTTTACTTTAATAAGACCGATCTATGAATCAGGCAGGCAGCACCAACTTCCTTGACCCTGTGTTGACCAGCATTGCTTAATGAAAAGTAAACACGGCTACGGAAGTTGAGAATAATTAGCCGCAAACAAACCTCAAAACAGGGAAATCAGAAAAAAAAAGGGAAAAACACAGAAACACAAATGTTCCTAAAAGCAGCCAACTGTACAAACACAGAGAAGACACATTCAATATACAGATACATCCCAGTGTATCTGTTTGTCTCGCAGGTGGAGAGTGCCTGTGACCACACAGCAGGGAGAGGGGAGGGCTGAGGGAGGCACTGAGGCGAAAATCAAACAAACCAACAGGGTTTCCACGGCAGCATCACCCGGTCAACATGAGCGCTCACAGACAGATAAACCCAAGTGAGCAGCAATTACTGTTAACAGAGTGCACCAAACAGTTAAATCCAATCCATCCAATTCAATTTTCCCACTCGGTGTTTCTATGAAGCTTTGAGATGTGTAAGCAGTGAATAAACAGTGCAGCCATGCAGCTGGCTCCAGGACTGAGCTGAAGTCACTGGAAATCTAAACGGCAGAACTGGGATGTGTGTTTAGAAGCTGTCGAGAACTTGTTTTAATACAGCTGGATGCTAAGGTCATGCTTCCCCCTGGTCCTTGGCGGTGAGGCGGTAATGGCGAGTGTTTGTCTCGACAATGAGGCGACTCTCCAGAAGAGGCTGCGCTCATAAAAAAAAAGTTCCCCAGCGTGAACTTCACCTACACGGCTGTCTGGAAGGAGGCTCAGCTGTTGGCCGTCTCCTCTTTCAGCACATCACCGCCCACGGCCTGTTGGAGGGCACTAATCCATACACGGGACACACACACACACACACACACAATCACACACAGCCTGACAACAGTCCACTATTGTATCTCACTCAACTCTCCATCCCTCTGACAAACTTTCTCCTCTTTTTCATACGCACACAAAAACCGTGCACCTCACTCAATCTTATTCACAGCTAGTTGGTGGAAAAGTGCATTGTTTTGACTCTGTAGGTTGGGAGGAATGCATAGAATTCCTATCATTTCCCCACACATTCCTCCCTCCTCCCTCCAGTGGTCACTTGTTGAAGCTTGCCCCAGCTGGCACAGCCTTGTTGACACTCTTCCCTCACCGAGAGCTGGGAATTTGTAAGGAAAACAGTGCGAGCATCCAGAGAGATTAACCCATATCCCCACTTAGAGGTTTGAAAAACTCCCTCCTGTGATGTACATGCTGTAGGTGCGTGCACTGGTGAAACCAGGCGGAAACAAGCAAGGTGAAGCTAAGGTTATTGGAATTTAGTAAAATCAAGTGAAGTGCTGATGAGCGGCGAAACCAGCAGCAGCAAACCAGAAATATAAGCTGCAAACTGCAAAACACTGCAAAAGAGAAAGACGTTTTCAGTCTCATATGAAGGCAGATAGAGCGAGCACTAAATATCACAAAACTAATATGAAATGCACAAAACTTTTAAATAAAAACATACATTAGAGCTAAATAGGCGATGAACAAAAAAATAAAGAAATAAACACCAAAAAAATACAAAGCGTGAACATGATGATGCAGAGGAGCATTCAAACGCACAGCATTTGTGGCATGTATTTACAGTCTGACCCTCCACCTGCTGCACCCAGCTGCCACCACGCCACCTGTCAAACTTCCTACCTCTGAGTTTGAGCCCACACTGTGCCATCGTTTACCGTCGGCCTCCACGACCACCCAAATCAAAAGCAGGGGAGGAAGCGATAGTCCAGGAGTATCAGCACAAAGGTGAATCTGACATTCCTGCCTCCCTCTCCTCCGCCTCTGTCACTCCCTGACCAGTGAGGGAGGAAAAGATCACAGGAATGCAATAGGGAGAGAGAGAGAGAGAGAGGGGAGGGAAAGAGGGACACTGGGAATGAAAGGAAAGCGGGACGGGGGAGCAGGACAGGACAGGACAGGACCGGCCAGGAGTGGGGAATCATCCTGCATCGTGAGATAGAGGATGAATACAGATAAACACTGTTCAACACAGACCCTGCGTGCCAGCGCCGCAGAACGCAACTGCCGGCACATGATGGGGGAAAACAAAACGAAGCGTATCAGGCTCAGATCGGCACACACACACACACACACACACACACACACACACAACGTGGGGCGATGTAGTGGAATAAAGGATTGATAATATTGATTTAACTAAATGTTTGGGACACAGCACAAGGCCTCTACGAAATGATAAAAGTAAGACAACGTCTGTTCCACTGTGAAGATGAAACAACAAAACTGATGGAGGCAACAAAAGATGCAACTCACATTAACAACAATAATGAAGTATGTATATAATGGATGTGGGTCAGAATGAGTGAAACAATCAACTTGTGCAACAACACTTTCTTTTCATTTGCGTTTGAGGCTTCCCGCAACTTAAATAAAACAATAAAACGGCAGCTGGTCAATTTGGACGACATACAGCTTCGTTTCCAGTAACACCTCGTAAGAACATGGTGCTAACTTCCACCACAGATGTTTTACAGATGTGATCATCCACTTACCTACATCAGGACTATTCTCACGCCTCCTTTTCCTACTGAAAAAGCTACGCTTTCGCCACGACGCCCACTTACTCAAATTCATGGTGGAAAAGGGTTTTTGGTAAAAAGACAAGACAGAAAAAGAAAGAAAGAAAGAATGAAAGAAAAAACATCCGGAAGAGTCCGGAACAGGAAGACAAGGTGTTGGTGGTGGTGGGGGGGGAGAGAGAGAGAGAGAGAGAGAGAGCAAAGAGAAAGAGGAAGTAGAGGTGTGAGAGCGTTTATCGCGTATGCAGTGTGTGTTTATTTGGGGGTGTTGGGTCAGCTCGCTCAGCGTGACATCACAGACACGCCCACTTACACACGTCAACACTGTGGTGAGGAAACGTGAGTGACAAGAACAGGGACTCCTCAAATAAAAAGGAAGTGACAGGTAGAAGAGAGGTAGGTGTGTGTGTGTGTGTGTGTGTGTGTGTGTGTGTGTGTGTGTGTCACAGCTGGCTCTCCCCTGAAAACACAGCAGTGACAGGGATGACAGGTCTCTTTCTCCCACGCTGCAGAAACACAAACATGACCCTAACATGACCTAAACATTGACCCTTAAAACTTACTACTCACACTCTGGACAACTACGGTCACTTCCTCCCCAGATGTTTACAAGAAAGTGAAACTCCCAAAAAAAAAAAAATACTCACAGGATTACAGAATTACAAGACGTAGAGTGAAAACAGACTATCACACAGTAAACAGAATAAATGCCTGAGTCTGTTTGATCATTGACATATTGAATCAATGTTGACCAACTGAGCAAATAAGTCTCCGCCCACAGAGTGGAAAATACATGATGGGCGATGGGGACGAGGGTTTGGGGAAAGTGGGCACAGAAAACATCAGGAGAAAGTTCATTTTCCTGTGTTTTGTTCTCCTTCCTTTTCTTCCCAAAGAGGAAGTAGAGAAGGAATACCAGCCCTTCATTCATGACCAGCCTCCAGATCCTGACGGAATTAAATCCACTTCCCTAATGGAAAGTTGCAGCAGCAGCTCTGGTCGGAACTCAAAGGAATAGTCGGAGACCAAAAAGGGGTTTTCCACACGGCTGCAGCAATCCCAAACCCAGAGACGGGCGTCCCCGCCCTGTCGCACACGTCTACACACACCAACCCGAGAGCCTCCATCATCCAGCTGCTTGGATGGAAGTTATGCAAGCATGTGTACACCGACATAAACATCTGTCTTCTTTTTATTATGATGGTTCTTCCAAAATTATATAATAATAGTTGGATTGAATGAATGAAACCTTTATGTTGTTCAAATTATTATTATATCACTCGTGCACTACTGCAAAATTATCAAATAGCACAGGAAATATGAGGTAGTTATGCAACGTTATTCATGATGCGTTAGTCCTGTTACCAGCAGTGAAATAAGACACCTAAAATTAGCGTGAGTCAAATGCATGTTCCTTTTAATACGCTTGACAATTGTCACCCGTTGACAGAATCAGCCTCCCATTTAAGGAAACTGCACAGTCCTCCTTTGATGTTCAGTGTGCTACACGAGTTTGTGGCGAAACGGTGCAATTAGCTTGTGTCGGGCCCTTTTTCCTTCAGCCTCCCTTCCTGACAGTCAACTCTGATTATCGCTTGTGATCTTTGTTCATCACGAAACAACAAAAGCAACACACCTTAATCAAACTGCTGCAAGCTGTGTTGTCACAGCAGAACACTGCGGCTGCTTCATGGCTACTTTTAAAACGGTACGTGGAAGCGTGAAAAGCCGTAAAGGATTGATCCAAACTTTCTTGGGGCCTCGGCCTGATTTTTTTTTAAATCCAGTCATGCGAGGGGTCAGAAGGTAGATTGGGCAACGTGGCTTTGTGGCCCTAATAAGCTAAGAAGAGGGGGGTTGATCTTGAAATGGGTTGCTTTGGAAAAGACAGATTTGTATTCGTCTAACAACCATGAGCTCTTTCGAGACTGATCATTTTCTGCCGTTTCCAGCCTCCTTTAGAGAAGTTTAAATGTCACATGGGCTGGGTGGAGTGTCTGTGCACTGCCTGGTGCACATACACATGCACACAAACTAAAGAGTCCCACACACACAACCGCACCCAGGGGAAACACTGTTTGGGCCAGGGTTTCTATTCCCAGATTTCTAGCCAGGGTTTGATAGCTGGTTTCCTCCCACTTCCCAGGCAGCCGGATTCAGCCACTTGCAACAAGACTAACAAGCTCACATTTGTGTCTATATATTACCATGAAGACATACAGCTGCGTTCCCCCGTGGACACGTCCCGACCTACCCAACAGACTCATGAGAACAATCCCTGACCGAAGAACCCATTCAGCAGAATCAAGCTAAAACACCACGGGCAGAGAATTATAAAAAAAACGAATCGGGTCAGGACATCTCAGAAAGTAGGGGCGGCCTCAGTGAAAGCTCCTTTGTTTTGGATTGCACTGAACGCTACCCACACATGCAGATGCACACCCATTATTGTGTATTTGCATAACACTGCGTGCCACTGCCCTCTGGGACAGTTGGAAAACATTTCTGTGCCACTGCAAAGGTGGTGTTTATCGCTCCAAGATAGCCTTGACTTTTCATCTCATTGTGTCTCTCCACACATGCACATAACACAACAGCTGCTGTGTTGTCAAGCACTCGGTCCACCCTGCTGCAAGAGGGCCAAGTTTAGAATTAAGGATCGGTGACATGTAGCTGTGCGAGTCGCAGGGTGACAAACACCCACCACGCCCTCGCTTCTGGCGCAACACACATTCCTCTTGTCTTATTAGATAAAACGATATTGCTGTTATTATTACGCCGCATGTTACACCCAGAGCTGATGTGGAAGCAGATGATCTTGTGTTTGGCTAAACAGGTAAAGCAGAGAGGGTTAATTATGTTAATTAAGTAATTTCTTGATGGACTTTTCGTAGAAGGGACATTTAAATGGTCTACCCTTAAACTCAAACGGACAATTGCAGGTGGTATCACTCGGGTTGGTACACCCTCGCCTCATCTTGTAATCATAAGTATATTTAAAAATAATGGGGAAAGATCACAATCCAGATTGGCGAAAGTGATTGCGTGTTTAAAAATATACTGCAATGTGGATTTTTGGTAGGCTCGCCCGCTATTGACAGTAACACACAAATGGACACAGAGAATAAAGAGCGATGGGAAGGAAAGGATTAAAAACAACAGAGAAGGGAAAGGTGAAGAACAAGACCGGATCAGGTAACAAGAGCAGTGGAAGCGCGGTTTTGCGACGACCAGAGACATGCTCTCAGGTGACAAATAAACAGAGGGAGGAAAAGGTCAGGTGAGTGTTCATTATTATTCGATGGCTATTAAACAACAGCCCGTAACCGTGTGGATGATATTTGACCTTTCACATGTGTCTGCACTCTGGCGTGGTGTGGGGGAGGGGAAGTGCACAGACAGGATAAGTAGCTAGGCCTTCAGGGGGTTATAGGATAATCCAACCAGAAATACTGTTTGTGGACACTTACTAACATCTGGTTCAGACCATTTAGAGCTGCTGTTTCCTATGCAGCAAACCACACACACATATGGTTTTGCCTGAGGTTAATTATAGGTCAGCGGATAATGATTATTTTACTATTTCAATGACTATAACAGGTTTATTAAACATAATAATATATCATGTGATCAAAGCCCCACACGGCTCAAGATGGCTCTTTACTTTTGTCCGACAAAATGTCTTTTTGGGTCAAAAACTGTCAAAAGATCTAAAATACTACATCTCACCAACCTGATATTCAACCAAGGAAAATCAAAAGCCATCATTTGTGCCAATATAAAGCTGGTTTCCTGCTAAAATTCCTCTACTTTCCTGCTAAGTGAGAAAAGCGACAGTAAAGGGACCCCCACAGGAAACTCTTGTCCTGAAGTTTCTGAGGTGAACCTTGTTTGCATTCCTGACATTTTTTTTTCTATGAAAAGTTTATGTCATAGATTCACATAACAATCGTGCCTACTGGCTACTTTGACTGGAATCAGTATCAACGTCACTGTTACCATAGCTACACTGGTGTTTACAGCCAATCAGGAAGTCTGGGGCATTTTGGACACACGACATTAAAAGCATCTGACCAATCACAAACATTGGTCAATCAGATCCCACTGGCTTTGAGGGAAAGGGGGCCAGATGCTAAAAAAAGAGTGTTTCAAAGAAACAAAATTAATATCATGAATCCATTAACGACCAAAATATGTGACCAAAAAGATGTGTATTTTAATGCTTGAAAAGGATGTATTGAAGGCAAATACTGTTCCCAACAACTGTTCCCATCGTCTCTACCCTCTGACACCATCTTTCCACTGTCCACAACTCAATGGGTTTCTCTCTCTCTTCCTGGTTCACTGTGGAAACTTGCATAACGACCGGAGAAGCTGGAAACCATGAGCCACACACCCCCACGCCCCACAAGAGGCACATATACATGTCAGCAACACGGAGAGACTCTCCTGCTCGCTGACCTCCATCATAAGATTGACAGCATACATTCACGCCCCCCCACGCCTCAACACTCACTACAGCAATGATGCCAGCCCTTAGTGCTGGTGTAAGAATGGAGTGCACACCTGCTGAAATAACTAATGTGGAGCTTGGAAATAACACAATGGGCTCACTCTCATCGGTGCAACCAATGAAAACTCTGATAGCCAATGATGAGGAGTACAGACTTGGGTTCCTTGACCATTAAACCCTGCCCTCATGGAAGGCACAGAGAAGATCACTTAAAAAAAAGTGTTAAGGCTCGTCTCAGCTGTCAAAACATCCTTCCACCTGCCTGCCACACACACACACACATTGCTTCTCGGCGTCCATGTTTCCGCTTTAGATGGCTACAGACCCCAGCGTCATTCGTAGGTATTTCTCATAAGTTTAACCTGGTTTCAAAAACGTTTTTTTTTTATTATAAAAGAGAGCACCTGACTTCAGCCACATTTCTGTACACCCACCAAAATACTCAAATGCCAGAAAACTCCATCCACAGAGTGTAATGAGAAACAGTCGGGCTATGGCCTACAAGTTTAACTCGCACAAATGTGCTCGGCTGTACTTTGTGGGGTTGTTTCGGTGTACAGCTAAGCTGAATTTTCCCCTCGCTGCCATAAAAGAAAACATTACTTTTAGGGTTGCTAGGGAAACCTGAATCTTTGTAAGGAAAGCATTGTGGTTTGGAGACAAGCATTGTAAATTACAAACTCCATCGGCACGGCGGAATTCCAGGCACAAAATCAGCCTCTGAGGCCGGGTGGGTGGGGAAAGCTGGCACATGGACCAGACAGGGTGGATTATACTACACTTTTCTTTATGATACTTTCTGCTACAGCTGACACTTTGCAACACACAGACAAAATGAGAGAGAAAGCGAGGATGATGAGAGAGAAACCTTTTGCTCGATGATGATGTCACCCGCACCCTGTGGGGACCCGGGGTAGGACATCATGCCTTGCTGATCGTGAGAAGCGACAAATAGGGAAGAATGTTATGTGTTGTAATGTGATATAATGTAACGTGATGTCGGAATCCAGTTTAAAGTGAAGTCATGTGATGTGTTGTAATCTTGTGTACAACGCACCATTAAATTGCTTGCCAGCAGCAATTCTTAAAAAAAAAGTTCAGTCTTTTCAGTCCTTTCAGTCTGATACAGCTTATATTCATGTGTTCATTCGGTAAATACCTCATAAAATAAAGTATAAAATACACTAATATGTGTAAACTACAAATTGACAGCTTGTGAGCATAAAACTATCTTTGTATTATTGGTTGCTATTTGCCTAACATAATGACCAGCAAGCAAATATTTCTTTATGTGAAGAAACAAAAAACAATGTCACCTATTGTTGATTCTTAAAGAATCATTTTTTTAAAAAAAAACTATTTTTGAGCAGTAATGGACATATATCAGATTCATATCCCACATTTGTGCCGACCTTAAGTGACCTTATAACTAGCATAGCGCTCCACCGGCAGCTGGAAGAACAACCTGTTTGTGTGTCTGTCTCTTTCGCTCAGGGTGGCGTCTACAAAAGATTAACCTATGGAATGGAATTATCCGCAGAGAAAGGGATCACAGGGTGCGGCTCTCTAAACCCATCCCTGCATTCTTGCCTTCCCTTTTCTCCGCTCCTATTTGTCGACTTTCCTGTTACTTTCTCTTTCACCGAGCAAACGTGTCTCAGTCAACCATCTCCTGTTGTCTTCCTGCTTCTGTCGCCTGCTCTGCCTCAGTCCCTTTTCCCTTGTCTCCATGGTCCACGGGTCTCTCTCACGTTTCCTAACACCCAGATCCATGTAGACATTTCAAACAAAAACAAACATACCAGATCTCCATTTGATGATGTCGTTGAACTCTTCTTTGGCTCCTCCCTCTGCAACGTCTCCATGTGATGCCATGGTTGCCAGTTAATCCAATGACAGATGAGTAGAAATTGTGTGATACAGAATCAGGCCTCTTGACATGAAGTGTAACAGTCGTCTTTCTGTACCTGTCAGTCAGAATAAGCCATTAGGTCAAATTCCATCAATTGCATCTCAGTTATATTTAGATCTATTACTCTTTTCAGCTTTAAAGTGACATTACGCACTGGAAACTTTCCTCCTTAGGAAAGTGAGAGGACCCCCCCACACACACACACACACACAACACATCCAAACATGGTCACATAACACACAGGAAGATCTGGCACTTAATGGGGAACACCGCGGGTCGTTAAAGCACAAACAGCTGTTTGAGCCTTGCACCTTGATGTCCACTCAGAGCTGCTAGGAGAATCAACACAGTACTTTCACACTCTGGCCTCAGGCTGACAATCTGACCATTGACTGATGTCCAAGACGACTCCTATAACAGTAATTGGCGGTGTAATCGCTGACAGTTATGCTGTAGACTTTTGTAAAATGAATTGAATTGTATTGCACCTCATGCTGGACAACAAAGTTTATCCTTTCAAGTTGATCCACTGTGTAAGAAGTGAGTTAATGCATGTTGACCACTTTTAACAATTAGTACTTCGTTTAGTCTACGACTGGGGGTCAAGTTCATGCAAACTGGACTGTGATACTTTTAGCAAACGGCACATTGTCACAGGCAGGCAGGACTTTGTCACACAACTTTTAGTTTGCTCCAAACATGAAACGGTATCTGGCAAAACGTCCAAACCAAGGTTCAAGTTGTCTGAGTGAGTGGATCAGAGGTCATGTGCATATACTCTGCTATAATTCCGAGTGTCCTTTTCATCCAAAACACAACTGTGTTAACTTTTCTTCAAAAAATGTTTTTGGTTTTATTTGTACTTTGAGAGGAGTCTTTGTGCACTCTGACCAAGATTTTAATGGATGACGCAAGACCCCAAAAATAAACTTTTTGCAGCTTCATGTATCTCGCTGGTGTCCAGTGAATTTCAGTTCTTCTTACTGTGAGAGGAGTCGTTTTGACAACAGAGGCCAAACAGCTGAGGGGACGTCTGTTTGGAACAGTAGTGTCAGAGCATTTGTTGCATATTTACAAACGCTGGTGCTAAGACTCAAGAGCAGTAAACAAAAACAAAACAAGTGTGGCCCTTGTGTGTTGTGAGATACACAACACAGATCAATAGTGTTTGTTTAATTTGAACTTTGAGCACGTACAATATAATTATATTACAATAACAGAAAGGAGTTGAGGTCATGCAACAATTAACCAGTGATCCGAGACATTTTAATCCGGATCACACACTCACCTCTGTCACCAGGGAGCCAGGAGACGTCCTCGCCTCACAACAAGTGAGGATAAACAAATCCCCCGAGGTGTGTTGACAAGTTTAAAAGTTTATCAACACGAAAAGTGCATCCGTCCAAACCATTGAAGGCATTTTCTCACGAGGCACCGGTCACTCCTGAAAACTAACCCCGCATTCAGGCTCCACACTGTGGCAAATAGAGAACGCCTCCCTGCCACGCGCAGACAAACGCGGCTACCGGACACTTGAACGCACCGAGGCGGGCTAATGCTTCCAGACGGGGAGGAGGTTGTAGCGTTTCACGGCTCGACACCGCGGAGCCGTGAACTCAAGGTCCCGCAACTTTGTTCCTGTTGCTTGCTTGACTCTTTATCCCCGCAGCTCGCTCCAGCGACAAGCTCGGCCGAGTTAACCGGGCACAGCGGAAATGCTTTTTCCACTCCGTCCTTCAACGTAAAAGCACCTAATGTTTACCCGTGAAGTCAACTTTGCCGTTAGCAAAGGTCGCGTGCGTCGTTTCATTTCTAATTGTGTAATTTTGACTGATTATTGCTTTTGGTGATTTCATAATGTGCAGTAAAATGATTTATTTGGGGCGTCTAGCATTTAATGTCCCATCGTTACATCAGTGGGTACGTTTATTAACTTTTAGATGACATTAGTTATGTTAAATATTTACTACTTGCCAATCATTTCCGGTATTGTCTCGCGTGGGCATCGTTTCTTAAAGTTTTCACGCTAACGTCGCATGAGTTGAGTTTATTTTTAAGGTTTTCAACGGTGCCACGGCGCTAACTCTGGGTGACTTGACGCTGGACTTCAGCCTTTTCGCCCCCGGCTGTAAAAGTTTTCCTGACGCGGACATGGAAACATGGCGCGGTGGGCGTCACGTGACGCAACAGCAACCAGTGATTCCCTATGGAAAACAAAAAGTTTCAAAATGAACTTTATTTGTGAAACTATAGTTGATTTTTTTTTTTTAATTGGAGACGTTTTTACAAGCTTTTCCGCATAAAAACAATTAACTCTTCAACCTCGAGACAACTCGGTTTTTGATTGGCTATTCAATTACTACAACAACAGCAACAACTATAATAAACACAAGCGTTATTAACAATAACTTCGACCCTTTCACCATCTTTGTTATCCGGTTTCCTTTTATTATACTGTGTGATGTGTTGGCCTACAAAGCAGAAACTTTTCCAGGACCTAAGGTGACTGAATAATAGATTAAGGCCCATAGGGAAGCGTCTCTGGGGCTTTGTGGATGCAGAGATGTTGTTCTGCCATTGTGAGTCCTCATCCTTCTCCCTCCCTCTTCTCAGTTGTCAGGGCTCCTTTGTGGATGCTTCCTCACACAGCTCATGGACGAAGCTCAGTTTCACAAATGAGTGTCCTCTAAGGCCTCTAACGCCTCTCAGGTGACAGTCTGTTTATTTGGTGGCTGTGATGGAAGGAGCAACAAGACGAGTGGGAGCTCAGGCCTCACTGACATGTTTAGAGATTAACAGTATGAGAATGAGAAAATCTGAATTATTCAAGTCTCAGCATTGCTACACATGTAGTATACTTGTACACTCATCATGTCTATAAACAACATATGGGGGGGGGCTATATGGAATGTAAACAGGTTAATAAAGTTTCTGATTGTTTTGTTTTTATGCATATACACTTCAGTGAAGCAAAAGATTCCCATGTGGCAGATGCTGGATGAACGGGTATCAATGAGTCTGTGGCTGAGTCTTTGCAGGGAAGTTACAGGGAGGAAAGTGTGTGGGCCATCAGTGGGCCAGTTCTGGACTCGAGCCCAGTGATGACAAGACGGGCCCACAGTGCCCTCTTCTGTCCAAGAGACACTAATGCGCCTAATAGCAGCTCGAGAGAAACAATACGGAAATCCGGGACTTCCGCATGAAATATGTTTTTTTGCGCTGGAAATTATGACGCTTTGTTTAGTAATGATCGCTAATTTTATCCGAGTAGGACATGCCGCTTATGTTGTGCTTCATCAAAATATTTTACCAGGAGTGGGGTTCGAACCCACGCGGACATATGTCCATTGGATCTTAAGTCCAACGCCTTAACCACTCGGCCATCCTGGTATACGCATAGCGCCTCCTCGCATTTCCTTACTATAACCATAGTAGATCTAAATCCAACTTGTATTATGTTGTTTACAAGTTTTCGTATAACGACTAGCTATCGTGTGGAGTAAAGGTGAACGTACTCGTAATATGGCTCTTCGTCAGATCAGCGACAGGACGTCTGCTGTGTTTGTGATTTAAATATCCATACAGTAGCGCTAATGCTAGCTGCTAAGCTAAAGGGATCCCAGGCTGAAGTCGTCGTTAGCATATTACTAGAAAACTAGCGAATGCGACTGAACGAGAGGCAGCAGTAAGGAACGTTAGCACATGCTAACTGCGTAAGACCCAGTGGTAGAACAGATCCGTATTTACATCTACTAGTTCTACTACGGTAAAGAATTTATTGTTTATTATTACTGTTTACTGTTCATTTACACCAACACTTAAAAAAAACAACACTGGCACATTTGCTGTGTAGTCTTAAATATTATTTGTATGTTTTGATATTTCATGTCTGACTCCCACTTCCTCCCACTTGAAACAGACCAGAATGGGGATTTGGCTAAAACACAACCATAATGAAAGTCAGCACCACTCCTCTTTGTGACTCTGATGCTCAAAACGAATTACATTGAACACTGAATACAGGCAATTTGACCTCTAACTAACCATCAGTCCCATGACTAGATACTGCACATATGTCAGCCACATGACCTAAATAAATAAATCATGTGCCAGGCAGGAAAGCAGATTTTTAATTAATTGCAACAAAATTTATTTTGCATGTGCTTAAAATGTTCACTGTTTCAACATCACACACAACTTTTTAATTCATTGTAAGAGTTATTCCAAAAAACTAAACTCCGACAGCTGGCAACCCAAAACTGTTTAAAGCTTACGTTGAACATGATTCACCAAAACAAGCTGTCTGTGACATAAATGGGCAGATATTTAGTTCAGTTTTCAAACATCCGTAAAATTGTATGAGGTCAAAATAAGTTCTAAAATGTTTGTTTGTGTCTCCAACAGGGCAGACAGGGAAGACACTGAAGGAAAGGGTTTTTCCTCTTGTACTGTATGGCCCGCTTGAAGTGAACATTGGTTTTTTCGGCATATTCCTGAGTGCTGCGGACATTTCTCTCAATGTTGTTGATCATGGACCCCTGCTCTTCCACCAGCACGGCCATGTTCAGGAACAGCTCGTGCACCTCCTTCATCCTGACCTCCAGCTCCACCAGCTCCTTGTGTCTGCCTTTGATCTCACACATTGCCCAGCGTGAGGATCGTCCACCTTGTTGTGTCTGCAAACTCTGGGACAGCTCCGTGAATCCCTCACCACCTTTTTCCACCAGCGTATCCAGCTGATCGTCATCGATTTCAATCCCCATGATGGAGGTCTGCCTCTGGATCCTGCCCCTACACGTGCTCCTCTGCATCTCCTCAGCTTTATTGTAGTCACTCATGGCGGCGTGGAAGGATCTGGTCAGTGTGTCGTACTGAACTCGGGCGATGCGGCTGGCAGAGCTGTGACCTTCTTTCTCCTCTAGCTGGTGGCTTTTCTTCCCCAGAGCTTGCAGCCGCACATACAGGGCCTCCCCACGTTGCTGGATCCCCCTGGCTATAGAGTCTGAGTCCTTCTTGAGCAAACTGAGGCGTCGCACTGAGGTCCCAAAGCGTTCATTATGTGCACTCAGACGCTCAACTTCTATCTGGAGCAAGGAGATTTCCGCACGTATGGTGTTGGCCTCCTTTAAGATGTTGTCAATAGCTGAGGAGCTCTCAAACACCACGGCCTGTTGAGACAAAGTCATCCCGTCTGTGTCGTACTCAGAGCCATCGAACTCCGGCTCATGTCCCCTCTGATCTCCACTAATGTTCTGCAGCCTCTCCAGCATGTCCCGCATCCTGCCTGAAAGACCAGTGTCAAACAAAATGGTGGCTACTAGGTCCATTACAGTCAAAGTTCTGGTGTGATGTATGAAAATATGGTGTCAGTTCTAAACAGTTCTTATGATTCAGTGTCACCTTAATTTTTTCAACTTAACTTAATTTTACATATTGGGTTCATGTTATGTAATACATGAACTTTTGACATTAAACCTGTCAGTAACAGGAATTATTTTACAGACTACTGGCTGAATGGATGTACATGTTACCGTCACGTAACATACATTGTGTAATGGCAGTTCTACCTGCTGTGCTCATTCTTTGGTGAAAACAATGCAGTCACTGCTCAGCAGCTCAGTGGAATGTTGTCATTTAAACCAGGAACAAGGAAGACGTTGTCTTTTCAAAAACTTTTTTTTTCCAAACTTTCCAACTTGCAAATATGTTAATTATTGACACTGACCCGCTTACGGCAGGATTCAACGTGGAAAATGTTAAGAAAATCAAAGTTAAATTCTTCTTAATGACAATGCACCAGTCCCAACTTTCCAAGCTGCCTGGGTAGTGTCACAAATTAAGCTCTGTCAATTATTCACTTATCTCCAGGTGCCTGTGTGTCACTAAAATCAATTAAATGTCATTTCGTTTCTTACCTGCTGTGACTGGCTCCTGCAATATCAAAAGACAACTCCTTCAGTGTTTCTCACACCAGTTTGCATCTTTTTGTCCTGATGGCTGTCTGCTGTGTGTTCAGCTTGTGTGACTGCCGCCCCTTCCCAGGTGACAGACATGGGCCTTCCCACTGTAACGCTCAGTGTCTCCTTTAAGGGGAGATGCATTTTTTCCCTTTGTCTCTTCAGGAAGTAAAATCTGGTGTCTAAGAGGAATGTTAACAACGTTCCTCTTAAAAAAAGTTTTCATAAAAAAAATCTTTCTGCACGTTTTATAGTTTTTAATGAGGATAAGAGACCTTAAACAACTGAGTGAGAACTTACTTAAAGAAAATGTGTTCATTTCAACAAGATTAAACCCAGACTAATACTGTATTTTAATAAAGTTTGCATGTGACATACAAAGCAATAGAAGAAATAAGATTATTATAGATTAAATCATAAAAGATAGAGAAAACATATTTATATATATATCAACATATACACAGTGTTAGTTTTGTAGTTAATGTATACATGTAGTTATATGGAAAGTATAAATTGTCAAAATAAAGAACAAGCACATTTTCTTTCAGCTTTTTCCTGAATGTCTTTGGCGAGACACTGGAAAGTAGTCAGTGATTTAGTGATGATTTAACTGGCATATAGCATAATACTTGGATTTGTATATAATCATGGACATTATAAGAACTTTGATATAATAATTTTATGTAATCAAATATGTCTCTGATGTCATCATGACAAGTTCCTACCACAGAAAAACTCAGGTGATAAAACCATGATAAATATTTTCAAATACATTTGACATCTGCAGCACATATATGTCAGACGTGATGGAATGCATTCTGGTTTGAGATACCTGTCTCAAACCTTTGATACAAACATCAAACAACATCATGTTTCATTTCTTTAAAATTTCTCTCTTCTTGATAGTACAGCGCTTTCCCATCCCTCCACCCATACCTGTACGGTCATTAGTCGACGCATGGGAAACAGCCGCAAAACATTTTTTTAAATGGGTTGTTCCTGTCGTGACGTTTGGCCGTGGCGAGTTTGACCAGGGCATCCTGCAGTTTCTCGTCAGTCTTCTGAACGTTAGTTTGGATGGTGTTTAGCATGGGGCCCTGTTCCTCCACCAGCAGCGCGATATCGAGGAAAATCTCGTGGATGCCCTTGATGCGGTTCTCCAGGTCCACCAGCTCCTGGTGACGTTTCTCAATCTGCGTCAGAGCTGATCGTGCCGTTTTACCTTCGCTCACAATGTTGTCAACGAAGATGTTCCACTGACCTTTCTCGATCATCTCCTCCACCTCGTCCCCTGTCACGTCACGCCCCACTATCTCCATCTGCCGTTGGATCTGGCTTTTACAGCTGTCCCGGTGGCTCATCTCAACCTCGTTATAGTCAAACATGGCATCGCGGAAACCATTGCTGAGGCAAGCGTACTGGGTTCTGGCAATGCGTGTGATGGGAGAATTTGACCCATGCATTTCCTCTAACTTGTGAGCTGTGCCATCCATGTCCCGCAGCCGTGCTAAAACGTTTTCAGCCCGAGCCTTTATATCAGCACCAATGGCATTTGAGTCCCTTTTAATAGTGCTCATGTTGGTGACGCCTTGGAGCATGCGATTGTTCTGCTCACGGAGCCTTTTAACCTCCAGGCGGATGAGTTGGATCTCTTTGTGGATATCTTGTGACTGGGAGAAGATCTCAGCCAGAACGGGGCTGTTGTCAAACACAACTGCCTCGTGGGGCAACTCATCCTCCAGGTCCACATAACTGAGGGACTCGGAGATGGTGGACTCTGCGTACTCCATCTGCTCCACATGTCCATTGGACACCTCTTGTAGGTGGCTCAGTCTGTCCCTCATGGTTAGGCTGGGGAAAAAGTCATGGTTACAAATGCTGGCAGGTTACTTTTGGTCTAACACACAGACACGTCAGATGTCAACAACACACTAAATTGACATGCAGGAATTGGGTCATATGGGCAGTTGACATAATTAAATAAGATGCAAATGACTATAATGATCACAAAATGACACTAAATTGCAGGTTTAAACACATCCGTGCCTTGTTAATGCTGCCGTGCCCGTTTGAAGTCTTTTCTTCTGTTAGAGCTAACTTGCCCAGTGCCTTTCACTAGCCTAACAGGTTCTCCAACGAATAGTCAAAGGTGTTGTTCTCACAAAACTAGTTTCTGTCTGACGTCTTTTTCCTGACATGCATTTTAACTTTTCATCTACTGGAGCATCGGATAATGTACATCGCATTCCCAGCACAGTTTCAGAAACAGTCTTTAAATAAATTACCAAAATGGAACTCTTCTGATACTGCTGCTATCTGTAATGTTTTTCATTAATGAATGATGGCAAATAATCCTATCTGTGATTTAGAAAACTGCTTGTTTGGAGTGTGTTGAAACCAACTGGATCAAATTAAATGTACAAATTCTGACATAAACAAACACTCAACCTCAACACCCACTATTATAGGAAGTAAGTAAATAACTATTTAGATGATCTGGAGCGGTTTAGTTTTGTATTTGTATTTGTATTTGTATTGAAAAAGTTGGCATGGCATATCCAGGCATGAGAAAGTGAGTATTTATCTTTTTAGTATAGGCTGTGGACAAATGTCTTTTCCAGGCCATGTGTCTCAGTCTACTCCAAACACCAATATTATTCTTTACCAACAGTTTTCAATATGTATTTATACCATCAGCGGCTACTTGTAATGATGTTTCCCTCATTTCATTCCATTTCATTAAAAAAAAAGAAGTTGTTTACCTGTTTTGGGGTCTGATGTCCACAGATATCACGCTTTGTCCTATAGTGTGAGGAGGCCGCGGTGCCACAGCACCATCCTACAGGTCTGAGGGCGACTGCTGCGGGCTGTGAGCAGGAACAATGGGCGCACTGCGGTCTGTCTACAGACCGGGGCGTTCGTTTTGTTTTGTTTTTTCTTTTTTTTTTTTGATGGTGACGGCTTGTGACTGTAATGATGATGTGATTTGCGGAATGAGGCCGGGTGGGTTCGGCCTTGCAGTGACGCGCAGGTTGGACAGGATGAGGCGCGAGCAGCACGGGCGTGGAACGACAACCCCTGACTGCCATTCTGAACTTATAGGACGGTGCCTAATGTTATGCACGGCGACACAAAGCGCATACATGTGTGTGTGTGTGTGTGTGTGAAATGTGTGAGAAGAGTCGCCAGCTGTCAATCACTGCCCATGACGTCATGGTCAGGGGTTCGTTTGTGAGTTTTGATGGCAGTGATACCTGTAGGTGCTAAAAGCTGAGGATACCTGACGTCACGGTTTTCAGACACGCCCAAACCTATTTGATTGCTCTCTCTCTCTCTCTCTCTCTCTCTCTTTGTGTGTGTGTGTGTGTCTTGCACTGGAAGGTCAGTTCATCCCAGATTATATCATAAAGTTATACATGTCCACACGTTGGCACACAAATTGAAATCTAATTAATCACAATGTTTTAGGTAAAACATTGTGATTCATATAAACTTTGTGTATGTGAAGTGTAACATGGATTCAACATTAACGCATGTTGTGTGTTTCCGTTTTTGATGACACTGTGTGCCAGTCATTTTGGAGGATGTGGCATGTAATTATCTGCAGCGTACAAGGAAGCGTCTCATTTTTAACATACCTTCACTGATATAAATAGCAGAGACATGTCATGCAAGGCGATTTAATAGTAACACAAACAGCAGCCTTTAATGTGTCCATAAAACTCAACTTCAGAGAGACAGCATCACCAGGACTGTTGTTTTGCTGAATTAGTTTTAGGGAGGTGTACCTAATAAAATGTCAGTATGGTGTATCAGTTCCCTTTTATTTGGACGGTGAAATTGGCCCCATGTCCCCTCAGAAAGTCTTTCAGTCAATCATAATGTGATTACTAAAAAACGATTTGCATTCTTGATACATACTTTGATGCTGCGATACAATCAAGTCCATTTTGTTTGTTTGCCTAGCATCAAATACACCTCAGAGGTCCTATCTCTACATACAAAAGTGAAAAAAAAGATTAGACGAGAAAACTATTTTTCATCATGTTAATACCACTGCCTGCAGCCTCGTGTATCTTTAGGCATATTCTCTCACCTTTGACCCCATACCTTCCCCTTTGATCATTGGATGTCTGTCCTATACCATGTTATCCCCACATATTGTTTGGTGATTGCAAAGACTCTCTGATTTGATCATCTCTGGTGTTTGGGGAAGCTTCAAAGTGTCCCTAAATGACCCGGAGTTGATGCAGTTGACCCAACATGGCCTAAACTGACCCCCTTTCCCTTTACTAGGTCAACATACCACGTGACTTGCGTGCTGGTGATTCACGTGTACCTCCGATTTCAGAGTTCTATGCTTCCCCCATCCATAAACAAACTGAATAAATAAATAAATGCTGTATTTTGCTGTATTTTGTAACAGGGTAAGTTACTAAAGAGTGAAGGGGAGAGGTGCACAGTATTCGTGTAAATAACAACAAAATGGATTCATTATCTAAACGCGCATAAATGAAATATAAAAACCTGACATCTATTTTCTTTTCGCACCACAATTGACTGTGTTCCCACAGAGCGTTTTTTTAAAAAAAAAAATCTATTAGGTATTCATTTGGGGTTGTCCGTCACGTGCGCCAACCCACTGAATGTTCACATTTCCGACAGTCCCTGAAGCCGTCATCCCTCCACCAGGAACCTATTGCCACCTCAACTTTCTTATTGTTCTCCCTGGAGGTTGAACTCACCGGGCACGGCGAGCAGAACCTCGACATCCACTTTTAATAACAACCAAACAAGTAAATACATCGGCCATGAAGCTGTCTGTCATCCGCAGTGTTTGCGGCAGTGTTAGGGTACATCCGGGGAGCAGAGTCGCCGGGTTGGCGCACAGATGTGGCCCGGCTGCCAGCGCCAGATGCCGGCTCGTTCTCCGGGCAGCCAGCGGCTCCAGCAGCGGCGGAACCAGCCCGAAGCTGTCCGCGCAGTTCGGGAAACAGTCCTGGAAGGAGGACGGTTGCGAGTTTGACAGATCGTTAAAGTAAGAAACAAATCAACAAGTTTGTTGATGTGAACGATAAAATCAGTCGTTACTCGTTTATATGTTTTCTCGATGTTTCTCTTAATGTTTTATATGTATAGACGTGAACGTAAACATACCAGCTGCGTTGTTTATACTCGAACTATAATGGTTTAGCGGTACTGCCTGTCCCCCGGCGTGTTTGACTATTCACGAGAAGCCGGTTCTGCACGTGGTTCTGCGCTCATCGCCGGGACCTGATCCAGCTGATGTAACCTTCCTCTGTTGTTACCAAAACACCACACGTGAACGCGCGCGTGTGTGTGTGCGCGCGCGCGGCCATAAGCGTTACAGCCATGCTATAACGGTGCTAGTAATGTTGACATTATTTTATTGTCGTACACTGTCAGGTATCAGCATTTGTATGGTTGATCTCAATTAGATTGTTTTAATTAGAATATTTTTTTCAATAAATGTAAATTATGAATAGATACTTCAAGGTGGGGCAGCTCATTTTACTTTACTAATGTTTTCCCCATTGTTGACCCATAATTTGTAATGTGGTTTGTTTAGTGTTAACTCTTTGGCCAAATATTCATGGAGGACTTTCTTAGAAGCTTGTGTGTGTTGGTTTGTTGCTGACCAGTTTATTTTCTCTGTCAGGGAAGTGGTTCAGAGCACCAAGAGGGCAATGGTGGCAATGCAGAGCAGGACTCCATCAATCCAACCTTTGTTAGCCATCATACAGGTACCTTGAAAAAAAGTTGTTGAGTTGAATTTCTGTTTATACATGCAAAGGTTTCAATAATGTGGCAGATAATATTATAATGTTGTGAAACGAAAGCAATGTAACATTCCTGAAATAAAAAGTCCCATTTTCTCCTCCGAAGGCAGGTGAAGATGACAGTGTGTTGGAGATCAATAAGAAAATGGCAGGAAAGGTGAGTCCATCTCTTACAGTTCTATGTATGTGTTGTTCCTAATTCTTCCCTAATTTGTGTCTCGTTGGGAAGTCTGTGCAACAAAACAGATGTCACACCACCTTTCTGTCTCTGTGTCCGCAGATCGGTTTGAACATTACTCAGATTTGTCTGGCAGAAGACTGCAGTGAAGACGACGTGAGTGAAACCGACTCACACATCAATGTGTCTGTCCCCTTTGTGCCAAAACATTTGCTTGTGGGGGGGGGGGGGGCTAATTGTTTAGCAAGTCAATGCATGTGTTACCACTCCCTGTGGCACTTTGTTAGTGCAACATGTGATCAAGCTGCATGTGTGAAGTGTCGAGCTAATGTGAACCTCGAGCTTTTACTTAATTAGATTATTATTAAAATGTGAGTCATCGGTCCACTGTTAAAGGACTAGTCCCACTTATTTTCTGTTTTCATTTTTTTTTTTCAACTTCACAGTATTTTTTTTCTGATGTAATTGTGAATGGGAATCGTCTCTTTGCCTAGCTAGATGTTTAAGAAGAGAAAAACTAGCATGTCAGCTGACAGTGGATGATTAACTTATCATGCCTGGCCTCAGGATGACTTTGTTCCTCTACTGCTCCGCTTATGCATATCTTCCCCTCCCCCCCTTTTCCCACCTTCCTCTCAGATTCCCATCCCTTTGCTTTTCTCAGTCAGCCTGTTAAATCTTCCACTCTCACCCTCCTCTCCTGATCTTAGTCTATTTCCTGCAACACGTAAACGACATAAACAAACATGATTTCTCACACTCCTGTATTTATATTTATTATATATATTTTTTTTTTACACAAATATTTTCAACATGCATTCTTTTAAACAGATGATGAAATGAAATGTTGATTTTTTTTTTTTTTCCCATCATCTGTGCGTGTAGATTGTAGAGGAGGTGTTGAAGCTTAATGAGGACCCCAGGGTGCATGGGATCTACCTCCATCTTCCTGCAGCTTCGCTCACCGGTCGAGTGCTTGACACTCTCAAGCCCGAGAAGGACATAGACGGGTAAAATCCACATCTGTTCATAAAGAGATGATTATACTAAGCTACGCTATTTACTCGACTATATAGAGTAAATTCCATTAAAATAGTGTGTTCAAACCCTTTAACTTTAAAAAAAAGCTCGGTAGAGTGAATCAAAAGTGCATCTTCCTCTATAAAGAGATAAACAGATTGACTCTTGTGGTGCTTTCAATTTCGGGCCAAATCGGAAAGGGCTGCACAGGATTAAGCCAAAGCAGATGTAGCACGTTTGCCTTCAGCGGCCACGTGAATAAGCAAATTAGCAAGGAGCCCTTCGTAATCACCACAAATTGAAGAGCGGTGGTAAAGCTGAGGACAAACGATGACCACATCCATAAAAAACACAGTTCAGTTTGTTGTTAGTAGTTATCTATTACTACTACTAATTTGAAAAAAATCCATATTATGAAATGACATTTAACAGTGTAACTAGAAGAGTTGTGTAGAACAATAAATTAATTTGGATATATTGAATATTTCTTCAGGATAACAGATCTGAATATGGGACGGTTGATGCGAGGAGACTTGAGCAAAGGCTTTGTGTCACCCATAGCCAGCGGTGTCCTGGATCTGCTGCAGAACCATGGTGAGTTTCTGCAAAAAGGTCTGAGCCCCAGGACTGGTCCTTTGGTAATCTTGCAGGCTGATTTCCATGTAATTGTGAATGGGACACTGGCAACAAAGATACACACAAAACCACGCATTGACTTGAACTAAATCCAGACGTTTCTGCAGATGCGTCTTTGAAAGGGAAAACGGTGTTGTTGGTCGGAGGAGAGGGATCCGTCGCCATGGCTCTGCAGTGCCTGATCGAGAAAAGTGGAATGGTTGCAGTCAGGATGAACTGGAGCCCCACAGGCCTGCAGAGACAGGTGTGGTTGTATGTTGATCATGTGCATGTGAGACCATTAAGCTCTTGACACATTGTTTTCCTTTCTACTTTTCTGCTCTGATGCTTTGGGTTACTCCTCCTAACAGTGTTTACACACCTCTCTTATTTCACACCCTGTGTCTGAAAGGTGCCTGTGAAAACTAAACCTTGTTCCTTGATAGAAGTGAGTTTGTTGTCATCTTGACGTGTTTCTGAGTCATTGAGACATTTACTGTTATTGCCTTTGCTCTACGGCTGAAAAGCAAACGCTCCACATGTTCAACCATCTGCTGTATTTATTCAGTTGCACCAGTTTCAGTACAGTTATTTGCAGTTTTAATAGTTGGCCACATGGGGTCAGTGTCGACAATGCCATAAAATGTGGACACTGGAATCTGAGATAACGATTACCGGTAGTTTCATCATCAACAGATAGATAGATAGATAGATAGATAGATAGACAGACAGACAGACAGACAGACAGACAGACAGACAGACAGACAGACCTTTATCTCCATAATACACTTAACGCACTTCCTGATTCCAGGTGATGCAGGCTGATGCTGTGGTCCTGTTAGGTGCAGGAAGTATGGACATCCCACCCACCTGGTTCAGACCAGGGGCTGCTGTCATTCGCTGTAACCCCACCACCGACTCAGGTATTCTTTAACATGTTATGATGAGAGTATAGCCAATGAAACAATTGTAATTGTAATTTGTGAATATGAGCTGTACAAATAAAATTTGATTGATTGATTGATTGATAAACAGTTTCAGTGCATCTCCGTTTCCAAAGACACGCTCTCTGAGTTATCCGCATTAACCACACTGCTTCCTATTAGATGCATATGCCATGGAGATGTCGTCAAAGTCGGAGTTATGGCACATCACTGCAGCTTACAGATCACAGGTACGTCTCCCGGTTTCTGTTTTTTGCTCTCACCACATTTGCTTGATATTTTCCGTCTTTGTCGACCTTCACCTCAGTCTTACAGCTTCATCTCTTTGCTGCCTAGAATGCAGTGCATAGTTGCAGTCGGTGGATCCAGGAGAGGCAGCACCGACCCTGGCATCTTCGAAGCCTCAAACTACAGCCACTGACACCAGTACCAAGGTACAGACCTCTATCTCTGCTGCTGCACCCACACAGCACTTGAATGTTTGCTTTGTATGTTTCTTGCGTTGCAGCATTAAATAAATCGGCGTCATTTTTTAACACTTTGTTTTCTGCGTGCATTAGTGATATAGAGATTTCCAGAGCTCAGGTACCGAAACCAGTGGAGCGGCTGGCTGAGGAGGTTGGTTTGCTGCCAGAGGAGCTGGAGGTCTATGGCAGCAGCAAAGCTAAGGTCCGACTTTCCCTGTTAGACCGCCTCCACGCACAGCCTGATGGGAAATATGTTCTGGTTGCAGGGTGAGTGTGACTTTAAATGACTGCAGATTATATTTGATTAAATTGTGCACACAGCAAACTTGCATTTTGCATTCTCTGCATGTCCAGCATAACTCCCACCCCACTTGGTGAAGGTAAAAGCACAGTGACCATCGGCCTCGTCCAGGCCCTGTCTGCCCATCTCAAGCTCAACTCCTTCGCCTGTCTCCGTCAGCCTTCTCAAGGACCCACCTTCGGAGTCAAAGGTCAGCTACAAATATGTCTATGCCCTAAAAAGTTTATCTCTCTGCGCTCTCTCTTCATTGTATGGCATAGTATGGGATAGTTCATTCAGAGTCCACCACTCAGCATTGCTCCTTTGTGCGTCCCTGTCCTGTTGTCTGCCTCTGACTGTGCTCCTGCGTCTCTGTGCCTAGGGGGAGCTGCAGGAGGGGGCTACGCTCAGGTCATTCCTATGGAGGAGGTAAGACACACAGACCGACTCACACTCCCCACTGAGATCGGCACCAGCTTCAAAGACTCGCGACACGCAGAGACTTCCACAAACACACACATATGCACACACACACAACCCCAGTACACTGTCCTCAGGCACCCAGTCCTCACACAGCCTCGCTTTTTTCTCCTTCTACCAAAACACCAGCATTTTACTTCTACCTCTAAATCTTAAAGGTAGTATGTTTTGCTTCCCGTACTTTAAGAGGCACGTGTCAAGCAGAGCGAGTGAGAAATAATATTTGTAAAGACCAAGGGAATAATATCAAAACCATATTTTGCTTGAATCCCCATTTACTACTTGTTAAATTTATGTTTACTTGCACTATATTGTTGGCCAGGGTGATCATGTTTTTGTGTTGTACATGTGTCTGCCCATCCATCACATTCTAATGAACATGATATCTCAGTAGCATATTAAGAGCAATTTTTGGAAACAAACCTTCAGTTTAATTGGGGCACAAGTCAAATAAACACACAGAAATAATAATGATAATAATAATGATGATGATGATAATAATAATAATGATAATAATGATGATGATGATGATAATAATAATGATAATAATGATGATGAGAATGGTCTCGTTTCCCTCCAGTTTAACCTCCATCTGACTGGTGACATTCATGCCATCACAGCTGCCAATAACCTGGTGGCAGCAGCCATCGATGCCAGGATGCTCCACGAGGCCACACAATCAGACAAGGTGATTATTCGTGATGATGTCACCACACACTGAACTGTTTTAAAAAAAATGGAAATCCTGACTGCGCAAAAATCTGTCAGTGATCTGCTATTGAGAATAATTATTCTCAGCTTGTCTTTATCATCTCTCTCTCTGTTTTCTGTGTCTTGTCGTGTGTCTACCTCCCAGGCTCTGTTTAACCGACTGGTCCCTTCTGTGAATGGAGTCAGGAGATTTTCACCCATTCAGATCTCCAGGCTCAGCGTAAGTTCAAACTGCCGCAGCGCCAACATCACCACAGTCATTCTGTCTGTTTGTCCTGTTAAAAGGACTATAAAACATGTATTGGTCTTAATGGACAGTGAGAGAGTAATAGTGCTCTGAGTGAACCTTTTGAACCCGACAGTGAACTGGTTGATTACCTCATCGCAATTTAGTCCGGACTTGTGTTTACATGCCTGGACGATGGCCTTAGCTAAAGTGGACACAGCATCTGCTTTGATTTGAAATACACAAATTGCCAAATTATTGTAACGTATCAAATAAACGGAACCCGACATTTGTTGCGCGGCCCTGATTGAAATCTGGAGGCGAGTAGATCCGAAACCAGGAATTCGCAAGGTTTTCCAAGAACAGGTTTTTGATGTTCTTTTGCTTTCTCTCGTCATTTCCAGCGACTTGGCATCAACAAATCAGACCCAGCATCTCTCACTCCGCAGGAAGTTAGCACCTTTGTCCGGCTTGACCTCGACCCTTCCAAAATCACCTGGCAGAGAGGTATGTAGGAGTTTGGACCGAGATCAGCTGATCAGCTGGAATTCATTGTCCCTCGCCACCACCTTTTCCTCAGTGGGATGTCACCCACCTTCATATTTTATTTTACATAAACACATACTGAAAATTACACAATCAAACTACTTGAATGCAGCGTGAGTTTTTCTGTACACAATCATTTTCTTTCAGCATAGAATCATATTCTCTATTGAAACCAACACTGTGGTTTTCGCACAAACATAGTTTACATAGTAATATAACCTACACCCATGTAGTCAAGGGCATGATGGATGTGAGTGTGATACGATGAGATTGGTGTTTGTGTTGTTTTAAAGTTGTTAGAACAACCTGCCTGTTGCTGCTGTGACTGATGTGGTATTCTTCAGGGACGACCTCCGGAGATGAAAAACACACACGTACCACCTAATGTTACGTGGGTGCGACGCCGCGTCTCTGTTTTCATGAAACAAACCATGTTTTTCATGTTCCATTTCATTACATCAAACCAGCAGGAGAACTCGGGTTGACTGTTTCCTCACTTGCTGCTACAACGAGCTTACTGAACAAACCATTTCTGGACACATGATCAGAGCGTGGGCTGAGTGCTGAGTGCTGAGTGAAGGAACTATAAAGTAAATTCCCTCTGACATGATCGCGTTCAATGTGTCAACTCCTACTCACAATAAGAGATAACAACTTCTCGTTTTGTCTTTTATGGTTTGGTTTTTTTTTGTGTGTGTGGAAGCCATGGATCTTTAAAGAGTCAGAATCAGGCTGTAAAGACGTTTTGAAGGCTTAAGTGGAAAGTGCCATATCGTCAGTGACAGACAATGTGTGATCCAGTGGGATTTTAGAAGACGTTTTTATTAGAGAATGGTTTTTCTTTGTCTTTTTTGTTTTACAGTTGTTGACACAAACGACCGTTTCCTGAGGAAGATCACGGTAGGACAGGCGAGCACAGAAAAAGGACAGATCAGAGAGGTATGCAGACATTCTTTTAATGTATTTCTATCTATATTTCTATATCTTTAGGCATCTTTACTGATGTGCATCTTTAGATTGGGTGTAATATTATGACACTGATGATTCTTATCACGGTGGCATGGAAAGCCTGTGTTTTGATAACTAAAAACACGTATGTGTACTCGCAGCAACACATTCCTCTCCACTCCCCACTAATCCGTCCATGATAAACCCCAGATGTACCTCACCCGTATGCCTGTAGTAATGACCGCTAAATGAAATCCTGTAAATAAACACTTCACCTCAATTGGAAGCAAGAACGCGTAAGTGAAAGCAAATGTTTAAAGAAGCAGGAAAATGACCCCGCACGCACGCACACACACACATGCACACACACCTGGAACAACCTCTGAGCTCGGTCAGCATGTGCTTACGTTTACCTCCATCGGTTGATCCACTCTGTTTCCCTTTCATTCCCTTTCATTCCCAGGTTCCTCCAGTGCTGGATACACTATAGCCCCTCGGGGTATTATCACTGGGAGTGGGAATAGAAATGTTGTGTTCCTTGGTGGACTGATGTGGTTTCAGTTGTGTTTCTTTTTTTGGCATGATTTTCCATACTCTTCCCCGTGGGTAGCTCCCATTCACTTCTTCCTTTCTTTTCTGTCTCTTTCTGTTTCCGTTAGTTTCTCATTTATTGATGCCGAGTGTCACGCACCAAATAAATGTTGAATTATTTTACTCTGCACTCTGAAACTTAGACATTTTGACATTTCTATTTTTAAATTTGAATTTTCCAGTTTTGTATGATTTCACCCATTAACCACCAAGCAACAACAAGTAGTCGGCGTACAAAACTTCTCACAATTCCTCTGTTGTTTACATTGTGTATGATTTTCCTTTTCTCCCACTCCAGACTGGGTTCGACATTGCAGTGGCCAGTGAGATCATGGCCATCCTGGCGCTGGCAGACGGCCTGGAGGACATGAGAGACAGACTGGCACGCATGGTGGTGGGGACCAGCCGCTCTGGACAGCCTGTCACCACAGAGGACCTGGTGTGTGTTACTGTGTTGTCTTTTCATGCAGCGAGTGTGGGAATTGAAACTCTGGCCATCAAGTTCAGCTTATCATCAATACAACATTAACAGTATTGATACAGCATCACTTTTGGCCTTTAGAAACGAGAAGCAGAAAGAAGTGTGTTGTGTCACGACCTCTTTTTTGATTCGTTACGTTTCCTCAACAAACGCAGGACACCACCGTTGTAATATTTTTTTTGTATTTTTATGATTCTGTTATTATTGCAGGGACTGCTCTGTGTCCCGCGGAGACTCTTTAAATATATTGTCTTTGGCGTTTTGCCCTTGTTATGATAGATACTGCGAAGAAGAGACAGGAAACAGGGTGAGAGAGCAGGGGAGAGATACTGCATGTAGGAAATAGTGCAGCGTATGCCCTCATGTGGCGTGTGCCCGGACCTTTCAGACTGTGGTCACAACAGTAACTCTTATTATTGATAAATGAAATATTTCTCAATTTGTTTTCAAACTTGCTTGCATGTATTATTTTACGGCATTTTGGTCGAGATTTTAAAAAAAAATTCCTGCTCCAAAGAAACAAAGGACAGAAAAAAAACTAAAAATATAAAATAAAATAAAAAATAAATTTAAAAAAATAAAAAAATAAAAAGGCTCCTGCTCTGTGGGCTCAGCTGGCGGTGTTTTGCCACAGAAACCAGCTGCACCTATAAACTTACACCAGTCTGGTTCGTCAGGATGCAAAAACATTCCCACACCTCGAGAGCCAGACCTGAGGGAATATGACGTACATAACTATTTGGACCAGACTGCTGACTGGGCAGTTTATTACAGCAGAGCAATACTGCAGCATATAGGACAGAGACCCAGTACGTTTATAGCTATTTGCATGCGATGCTATATAAAGTATTGTTTACGTCAGCATCCGTTCACATGTCTCTCTTGCCTTCCTGTCAGGGTGTAAGTGGAGCACTGGCCGTGTTAATGAAAGACGCCATCAAGCCCACACTGATGCAGACCCTCGAGGTGAGACACGCACACAACCCCACTTAACCAGTCATTATCCTGCTCGGCGTAGCGTCCCCTGATGGATGTCTTGTAGAATAAACAGGCTGGCAGTGCACGGGGAGGTGGAGAGCTCGCCCTAAACCTACCTCTGCCGTTAAAGAAGGGGGAATGAAAGAGTGCTCTGCTGGGAGCCTTCAAGAAAGGATGATAGATGAACCTTCTCCTCCCATGGCTGTTTATCTTAATAGCGGTTTAACAGTGTGCAGAGGGCAGGTGGAGCTCACAGACAGGAGGCCGCCCGCCCTCTCCACATTCAGGCGACTGTCCGAGGGAAACAGTTTTACATACCATCACTCCGTAAAGACCCTCACCACATCTGGATTTCGTTTCGCTTGGGACACATAAGTAAATATTGGCGTTAAATGTCCATATAATCCATTGGCCTGGGACGAATAAACATGCATAATTGTAGGTGGTAGAAAAATCCTGACTATTATTGAAAAATCATATCATAATATTGAAAACATGAAATATGAATGCTCCAATCTTATCATCATATATATATTGGTTTCAGGTCCAGGGCTGTAATGACTATCTTTAATGAATTAATGATTAGAAATCCAGTTTAATGTTTACAATATGCACATTGCCAGCGGACAAGCATCTGATTCTGTAGTTGTAGAGCTGTTGTTGATTTTTTTGTTTTGTTTTGTTTGGTCGGTTTTGCACAGAAAGCTTGATTACATGGACGTCGGGTGGGTAAAATAAACAGACCGTCCCAGATTGGATGTTTTTAGGGTGTGTATGTGTGTGTTGCATTCAGCAGGGATTTGGTTTCTTTGTGTTTTCGGAGGAAGCATCTCGGCCCCGTTGTGTCCGACTGTTTCCTGTGTGGGTTTCCTGTGATTTTGGTCACGGACCTCGTATCGGGACCAGCGCGGCCTCACAGATCCATGAGAATTTCCCTCCTGTGCTCTTTGCGCCCTCTTTGCAAGTGATTGTGCGTGTTAAATGCAGAAAGTTGTGAGTCGGCGTGTCTGTTTCTGTCAGAGGATGGATTTCTGTGTTCTTTCCAATGAGGCAGGGTATGGAGGAGACATAGCAAAGGCGGGTATTTTTGAACTCAGTCCCCGTCTACGTGTCCGCGGAGCCGTGCTCTGTTGTTCTATGCATTTTTCAAACATCCTGTCTACGTGGGTTTTCGCAGAATGACGGGATGCATCGGTCCCGAGTCAGAGGCAGTCGAGTCTTAGCGACCTGGCCTGTGACTCCAGGTTTTCAGGCATGAGTCCTTTTTGTGCGCCCTGAAAATCTGCACAGGAGATGCACTATTTTCTGAGTGTGTCTCTCTTCAGCTGCTGGCGTGATGGACAGTAACATAGAGCCACAGGAAGAGGAAATAGTGTATCTTCCTGTTATTGTACATCCATCCTTCCAAGTCCTCATATAATCGTCCGTGTAGTCCACCAGTTGAAGAGGTGATCCTGTCATCACCCTGTTGTGACTTATTTATCTCCTGAATCGGTTTCCCTCCTGAGCAGATGTGGAAAGAGTGAAAAGCGCGAACGGGGTCAAAGTCAAAGGTCAGCAGTTGCAAACACACATGGAAATCCATGCAGCGTATGACGTGTGTAGTCTTTCCGATGGGGGGAAAAAAGACAGTAATGTGTCATTAAACCGACGTCTTTCATAGTTCATGTTCCCTCTTTACCCCACTTTCCCTTTGCTTCCTCCTCCTGCAGCTCCATGCTGCTGTAATCCATACTGTGTGTGTACATAGTCACATAGACGAGTGGCAGCTTTCGTCAGAGCCTTGTTAAATGGTTGATTTACTCCCCCAAAGGGGAGGTTGTTTATGTGAGCGGAGGGAGAGGTATGCAAACAAAAGCTTAGAAAATCATGTATGGCCTTCCCATCCTTCCTCCTTCCTCCTTCTCCAGGAATTTAGAGGCAGCGTCACAATAAAAAAAAAAACATACGAGTCTGAGCAGCAGTAGAAAAGTAATGTGACCACATAGGCGTAATGTATATTCAAATACTAATATATGACGGCGAATCTACAAATTGACTCTTTTGCAAGAATATTTTTTATTTGATTATAGGTATAACTTCAACAATATTTCAGCATCGTTTTATCCTTATTTGTATATGTTTTGGGGAAGGAAGCCTGGTCCACCGTTAGGTCAGGGTGGTATTCCAGTTGAGTAGCCCCCCAATTAGACAAACTTGTTCCCAGCCAAAGAGCATCCACAAGCCAATATTTACCCTGGATCTCTGAGTGAGAGAGCTGGTTATTCCTTATTTAAACGTGGTTGGGCAAGATGTTGTGGGTTATGCTGTTTTCTCAACTCCTCCTCCATGTTTGTGTGCCCCCCCCCCCCTCATTGTTGCAGGGCACGCCAGTGTTTGTCCACGCCGGGCCCTTTGCCAACATCGCCCATGGCAACTCCTCAGTGCTGGCAGACAAGCTGGCTCTGAAGTTGGTCGGACAGGACGGCTTTGTCGGTGAGAACACGCTCTCTGCATACAGATCACACACATGAGCTACGGCAGACGCACAACCACAAAACAAAAGCCAAAAACAGATGTTTGATGTAAAGTCCCAGATGTGGTGGGATTTCAGGCGTAAGCTTCCTTTACAGGGCAGATTCGCCAATTTACATGACTCGAGTCGTGACTCTTAGTGGTTGTGACCTTCGGCCCACATTTGTCTTACTTCTGGTTCTCATCCTGTCCTACCTGCCTCCAGCTCACAGTCTGTGCTGCGTGGCTTTCTAGGAAAGACTGCATTTAAAAAAAAAAGAAAAAAAAGAAACACTGGCCAGAGGAAGGAAGCAGATTGAAAATTTTAAGTGCCCCTGGAATGCTTTAGAGTAAACCACACTAATCCCCTCCACGTCAAAGCATGCTCGAGTATTTCCACTTCTATCTGTCCATCTCCCCTGCCACTCTCTCTCTCTCTCTCTCGCCCCGTCTTTTATTGACTTTGGCTTCAGAAATATGTCTGGAATGTATGTGAGTTTGTGGGCTCTGTCAGGTGCGTTTGATGTACACGCCGACCCCCCGTATTTAGGGAAATAACTGGTAAACGGAGGAGGGTAGCATTAAGGCAAGCTGTCATCGGTGGGCTTGGTAAGTGTGTGGGCAGCGTGGGCAGAGTTGGGTTTCACAACACTGGACTCATATGTGCTTTAAACCCTCCATCCAACTTCTTTTCCATCTCGCTCCCTCCCTCCCCTCTCTGTGTGTTTGTTACCTGACTCTCAGGTATGCCAGGAACTCAGCCTCCCTCCTTTTCCTCATCGAGCAGCTGGGATGCATGTACCCCGGCCTCACCCCCCCCCCCCACCTTCCCACATCCTCTCCGATGCTACAAACATGACCTCCTCCACCTTGGAATCACTAAAAAGAACGCCAACTAAAAATACATTTAACAAAACAAAATATCCCTGCAAACGCTGTCTGGTCAGATTTTAAATCATCTAGTTTAAGAAATGTTGGAACAAATCTACTTGAAATGAAAGATCGGTCAGGTTGTAAATTAGCAACATTATCCACTATAAAAACACGGGGGGGGGGGTCAAAACTAAAACCATAAACGCACACTTTAATAAAGTAAAATAATGCTTGGGGGCCACAATAATGTGACCACACCACATTGTCTTGACGTACTGTGGAGTTATGCTTATTATCTTAGAAATAATAAGATGTCAAAAAAACAACAACTTTAGCATAGACAGTCCAGAGGGTCACTGGCCAAACATAATGTTTGAACTTAAAAGGAAAGAACACTAATAAATGTACCGAGGAGGGCTGTTAAATTGCAAACAGTAACGAACAAACAAATGTCAGAGTCTCCAAAGCCTAAACAACAAAGAAAATGAAAAACTAGAGAACCACTACAGAAACTCCCCCACAGATTTAACCCATCACATGTACACAACAACAAAACAACACATCTCAGTCTGATCAGTCTGATATAGTGGTCCACTGATGAGGGAACGAGGAGCAGCTGGCGCCTCAGGTGAGCTCGTTCACTGCGCTCAAAGTGATGGGGGCGGAGCCAACCTGCAACAGACACAAAGACAGACAGCTCTCGACAACAAACCGGGGTGTTGCCGCCCCTCTTTTCATAGCACATGACCTCCCTGTGAACCCAGTGAGTGTGTGTGTGTGTGTGTGTGAGCCACTTCATCACAATCAGTGTTTTAGCGGAATCAGGTCTGAAAATGGAGAAATGTTGCAGAATTCCTCCTTACTCCAGATGGATAAGGGATTGGTGTATTATTCACAGTCCGGAATACTGAACCCAAATAACCCTGTGACAGTGACTATGTCAGATTTCTGGGAAATAATGGTAGTCTGGTGCGTACAATATTTCCAGTCTCATCTAATTGACAACATTGACCTTTTCTCCTCATCTGCTCTGTGGACGAGGTTGTCACACAGAACAGGAAGCTTCAGAGGGTTTCCTCATGACATCCTCGGCACTGTGGCGGAAGCTCGTCCTGTTTGCCAGCGTGTTGCACGAGACGTCTTTCTTTGTTTTCATTCTTTTCGACTGAATTCGCTTTGTCCTGACTCATTGTGGCGGTCACACAATTTATGGAAAGATCCGTGAATACTGTATAATAAGATAGCGACTTTTGTTGACAGGCCGGGTCTAATCTCCAGTCTGTGTCCAGTTGCATTATTGTGTGCAGTCCCCCAAACCACATTACACTTATTATATTTTAATTCAATTTTTATTGGCTTTATATATACACACACACACACATATATATTTGTTTTTTTTAAAAATAATTGGGACACATCTTGAACTGGCGTCTTCACGATATTCCCAAAGTTTGACTAATGCAGTTTTTTTGTCCTCTTTTCTTCTCATTTCCTGTCCCTTTCTTTACAAGTCTTTTACTCATTTTTGTCTGTGGTGAAATAAACTATATTTTCACGCAAAAAAAAAAAAACAGACCAAACTAATGCGTCAGCTTTATTTCTCAGTCAGGCGCCAGAGCTGTGCTCAATCAGAGTCAGCTGCAAACACTTTAAGCTCTGGTCAGTTTCACTGCACATCTATTTTTAGAAGGACTTATTTAATTGAATTGTGTGGGAGCTCTATAACTACAATCAAGGAAATAGATTGTCTCTCCTTGTCTCTCCCTACGTTATAATGTACTTTACATGTACTGTATAAAGTGTGAACTCCGCACAATCGCAATGACATGACATAAACATAAATGATCCCACTAATTAAATTGGCAGATGTGCTTCCTGGTCACATTTCCTTCGATTCAATTAAATGTTAAGAGGGTTGGTCATTTGTTGCCATTGATTGTGTTCTGCAAGCAGGGTGCCCACGCAGTGCACATATGACATACGACATTCGACAACGCACAACCATCTGTGCAGGTTGCCAGGTTGTTTAAGCCCCTCCGACAGAAAGCGAGTGGTACTCACGTCTTGTTGAAATGATTGAAATGAACTGAACTCACTTGTATTCAAAGTTGTACGGAGGTCAAACAACACTGCTGCTACATTCATCGTTTATATTCTAAAGCAAATCTGAGATGAAATAATGTACTGGTGAGTAGCTGTGTTCATGGTGTCCTGTTAATGTGTCCTGACAGTGACTGAAGCTGGTTTCGGAGCAGACATCGGGATGGAGAAGTTCTTCAACATCAAATGCAGAGCGTCAGGTCTGAGGCCCAGTGTGGTGGTGCTCGTCGCAACCGTCCGCGCACTGAAGATGCATGGAGGAGGACCGAATGTAAGTGAACACATCACTGACATCACTGTTACCATCATCCACTGTAGTCAACACAGAAACATTATATAAGTATAGGTATAACAGGAAAAAACTGTCTTTCCTCTGAATAGTTTTTTTTTTCAACATTTTTCTCCAATAAATCAAGTGACGTTGACCTGTATGTGATTACCTACCTTTGTAATCGATGGCGTCAGCATCTTAAAGCTGCATGTGACACTGTCGTTTACATTCCACATTACTAATAACAACCATTTAAAGGCGCTGCTATGGTATAACACTTAACTCAATAGAAAACGATTAACCTGTTTATAATGGAGCATATGTAGTCGTGGTATACATTGCTCCCCTCTCCTACACATAGCAAGGGTTCATGCCTCTTTAGCCTTTATGGACACATAGAACAACACATAGAACACGTGCACTCATGTGATTTACTGGAAATACAACCCACATGAATATAATTAAAACAATGACTGGGATTTTGGTATTTCATCATCTGCATCCTGTTCACTGAGTTAAACATTAGTATCGTCAGGATAAATAAACATATCCAAAAAAACAACAACAACCAGTAGGGAAAATGATGCATTACTGACAGGTGTAAATGTTGTGTGTGTGTTTTCAGGTATCGGCAGGCGCACCTCTACCTAAAGAGTACATCGATGAGGTATGGAATCACATAGGATCATATTCGTACTACAGTACAATCTCCCACAGACATTGTTAAGAGACCTCATTAGATCAGCCACGCAAATAAAAACCTGGCGTGCAGTTATATGGTATCCAGGTATGTGCGCTTTATCACAGCAGAGATTGCATTCTTTCAGGTAGGAGTGTGTGTGTGTGTCTGTCTGGGTGTTCTCCCACGCATCCGTGTCCATATTTGGACAGAACCGCTGGTCTCTCACTCAGGTTCAGCTGAGTAAATAATGAGGCCGTATACGTGTAAGTTAATTGTGAGGCCTGTAACGAGAACCAGAAGTACCGGCGAAAACAGATCCAGGAAAATTAATTTATGGGATCTGTATGTCTTACTGCTCTGAGCCTGAGGCTGTGCAGACACACACACACACACACACACACACACACACACACACAGTTGGGTACTGACATAGTGTTATTATATACTGTAAAGAATTCCCAGACAATGAATAATGACTCCAAATATTAACAGTGTAGCAAATCAAAGAAACAATAATAGTAAAGTCATCGTTACTAAGACGATGACTGGCATCTGTTTTCACTGCTTTACATGTGGGCAACTCCAGCTAAATTGATAGGAAATTGAATATTAATCTAAGCTTTCTCTGGAATTACTGGTTTCCTGTCATACCCATCAAATCATATCCTTGAAAGAACGTTTTGGCAGTGACGAATAACTAGAGGCTTATAATATGTTTGTCTTTTGTGCCCTGGTGTGGAGTCACATACCAGACAGAGTTTTTAGCATCTCACTCTGCTTTAAAGATTTGATACTGAATCACTCTAATGTTTTAAGTGTAACTGTCAATCATGAAGTGTGAAAATCATAAAAATCTTTTTTTTTGCACCACAATGACTAATATATATTTTGGTAGAAATCCAACAGTATTAGAGTTTGGTAATTTTTTTAAACTTTCAGTTGACTGACCTTTGACTTTTTTTGAATGCCCTCTTCCTCCAGAATCGGAGTCTGGTTGCCGGCGGTTGCCATAGCAACCTCAGAAAGCAGATCCAGATTGCGCATTTGTTTGGAGTACCAGTCGTGGTTGCGCTCAACGTCTTCAAGTAAGACACATACACCCACACGCACGCACAAAAATATTTCCATATTAGACAGTTCAATTAATGTGTACTTTATGTTTGGTTCGTTTTGTTTTTATATTTTTGCCCATCAAGCACTATTAACATTTCCCTTGGTGATCCCTCAGGACAGACACCCAGGCAGAGATCGACCTCGTGTGTCAGATTGCAAAGGAGTGTGGAGCGTCTGATGCTGTGCCGTGTCACCACTGGGCACAGGGTGGCCGAGGGTCTTTGGACCTGGCCCGGGCTGTGAAGGAAGCTGCCAACAGACCTAACAACTTCCAGTTCCTCTACGACATAGAGGTGAGAGACCTGATTCGCTGTGAAACCTTCCCATTCTGTTCAAGGTCTGCGTTGTGTTGTGGTATGACAGGCAGTTGTCCTTATCTCTTTACTTTGGCAGCGTCAGGGATTTCCTGTTTGCAGTAAACGATGATGTTTTCTGTGGGAGCGTAGCCAGGGACTGTGGAGATAATAAAAAACAATCAGCTGGTTTGAATTAGTGCGTTTGGGAAATTGTGACTTTAATTAACTTATTCTGTTACACTGACTCGTTTGTGTGTGTTTCTGTACTTATTTACAGCATACCACATGTGTGCTGTATACCACGAGTCCAACAGCTGGACTACAATACTTACAGAACAAATTTAAGAATCTAGTTGAAGTCCAGTTAATATAATATATAACAATAGTTAGTATACAAGTTCATGACTGCCCCAGCCAAGGTTATGTTATGTGGTTTGTATTTTTTTGTCAGTCAGATATATTTAGGGTTTTTAGATCTGTGTGTCTGTACTGCACTTCCCTTTTCAATACCCTCCTATAGTAAGATATCATTCATAGACAGACGTTGTAGACATTTACTCTCTTCCTGTAGATGCCGATAGCAGAGAAGATCAGAACAATTGCTCAGAAAGTGTATGGGGCGGATGACATCGAGCTGTCTCCAGCAGCCAAGGCCAAGATAGATCTCTACAATGAACAGGTGAGATTACTGCTGCCTCGGTGATCGGATGCCCAACAAATATGGCCGCATCCATCCCAGATCACCTTCCAGTGTGGTCGTTGACTGTATCTCTAAATGTGTATTACACCTGCAGTAAAGGCTGTTTACCATGATGGAATTAAATGACATTTTCTGTTGTCTGTTTTCTGTAACCAGGGCTACAGTTCACTGCCCATCTGCATGGCCAAGACCCACCTGTCCCTGTCCCACATGCCAGATAAGAAGGGGGCCCCCACAGGGTTTACCTTGCCAATCAGAGATATTCGTGCTAGCATTGGGGCTGGCTTCATCTACCCACTCGTGGGAACGGTATGTGACTTACAACAGCACACAAACAGAAGGTTAACTGTGCCATATATGTCATGGTTACATTTCACAAGGTTTTTTTTACAAGCATACAAATACCTAATAATCTCATGTACTCTTATTTAAAATAAACCACATTATTATTGGGTGATGAATAGAAATGTGTTACTGCAGTATAATAGATGACTACTATTTCTTGCACCATATATTCCTACAGTAACAAACAGTCACAGTCTCAGTTTCACTTGGGTGGACAAACATGTGCTGTAATATTTCAGTGTGCCTTACATCAGAACAGCTGTGAATAGCTATTTCCTGCACAAGACACTGAATCTAATTTTACAACCTGGCGCCCTCTCTTTACCTTGTTACTATAGCATCCTGCAGCTCGCTTTGATCACTCAGGGCTGTGAATAGAAATGAAAATGAATGTAAAGTCTAATCTGCCCTGCTGAAGAACTACAAACTCTACATTATACCCTCTGTTATCATATAAATGTTATTTTCATCCCTCCTGGTGTTTTTTTTTTAAAACCACATAGGATCATTCGCTCAGCCAGGTACCTCACTTCTTCTTGGTTGCGTCTTCGTTTGCGTTCATCCCTGATCATTATTTATGTTATTCAGTCTCATCCTCTCCGCTTTCTTCCTGAACCCACATTAGTGAGCCGGTTAGAGTTGATTTGGGCTTGCTGGAATCTGTTGGCTGATAATGGGCGGGGCAGGAAGGAAGTGGCTTCCTGAGCGCTTTGCGTCCCGCTGTTTCACCAGCGCGCCCTGAGGGCTTGGCTTTGATAGGCCGAGGCAGAGGTGTCAAACACCGGGCATGCTGAGAAGGGGGTGGCAGTGTCTTGGTATGGCGTCTGTCCAGCATCCCTACCATGGCTTTGATCTGCTGTGGCCCATGGAGCCACTGGCACTCCGATGACCCTTCAACTGTGACTCATAACCCGAAGGGAGTCTCCAAATAGCCCTTTGAACTCCATAGCTTAGTCCCCGTCTGCAAGTCTGATCCACTGACTGAATTCTTAAACTTATAGACAGCCATCTCCCACCATTTGTCCAGGTGTACCTTTGTCTTTCCAGACCAGGTTAGACCATTCTAAAAATAGTTCTTATGTGTAAAAGACTAAAGTAGATTCTCTGAAATGAGTGATCAGTTATTAATTGCCAATAGGTTTTGGGTTAGTGTCATGTTTCAGATGTTTGAGAAGCTATTTAACTCGAGAGAGAGAGCATGAAACAAGATCGAATTGTTTTCCTCCATTTACAGTCAGATAAATCTTAATCAAAACCTTTCTATTAGATTAAAGTCTGAGTTACTACTGTACTTTGGTTTCTCTTTGGTAAATATAAGGTTTCATCCCTTTAAAAATGTGATTTGTTTTTATCTGGTAACAGACCTACATGTCACAGTTGACTCTAAGAAGTTGAAAGTTCCCAGCAGCAAACCTCCTCAGGCGATGAGGGCGTGAGCACAGGGTGGGTGGGGGCTTCACTTATGGGGTCAGGGTCTTTTACTGGGTAAAGAATCAGGAAGGCACTGATGTCACTCTGCAGAAATGTGAGGGAGGGGTCCCAAGCAGAACAATAGATTTCTATGGCGTTCATACCCTCTGCTGAACCATTACACACAAACCAACAGCCAAGAAGCAGCATCTCCACTTTCACTCAAACGTCTCATTTCAGATTCACTGTAACGTTCTGAAGTGGGTGCTTGGGAATTGTGTTTCATCATCTCCTCGGTCCGGTGTAGCAGTGTGCTGTTTGGTGATAGACACTTTTCCCCAAAATCAGAGGAGGTTAGAAATCCAGCTTCATTGTCTCCTCTGGGGTTTCCCTCGACAAAGGCACATTGTGTTTGGGTATAATGCGGGGACTTATTTGGCTGAGTGGAGATTCCAACTTTAGCCACGGAGTGTTATGTGTTTCTGCGATTGCCAACTCGTTCTCAGGCTCGAGAGGAGAGGACCAACAGAACAGTGCATCTTTTGTCGCTTTCAAAAAACCTTGATAATTTGTCTTCACATTTCATCTTCAGACTGGAGATGCCAGTAAAGCGACGCCTCCAGGTTGATGTTGGACACAGACACACACACACACACACACACAAACACACACACAATAATATTCATCTATTGATGAACGTGGCCAGAACAGTGTCATGACATGACACTGACCAGATAGCGCACAACATCTGCTCTGTCAGAAAGCAGTAGCGTGTACTCCTCATTTTCGTCCCCTCATTTACTCGCACAGTTACGTTTCCGCAGACAGGAAATTGTTCGGTCACTTACTCTTGTCTCGTTCCCACTAATGGGACCATAAAAGTGGCCCTGGGTCAGGAGGAAGGAGGCATGCAAACAATGTCTAACGAGCAGGATGACTGACTTTGCAGCTCAGATTGGATGATCCGACTGGGACATGAGTAGAAGAAAGTGTTTTATGAGTCATACAGTTGCCTTTGATCAGTTGCAGTGTGAAAGCTAATTTCCTGTTTTCATTGGTGGTACAACAGTAGAGTAACTCAGTAACCGACAGGAGATTTTAGATGTACATTCTAACCCTAACCCTATGGTACGAGGATAAACCGAATGCTGTCGACGTCTGGCCGACAAATACAATTTGTACTAAATTAATGTTATGCAACGATCTGGCAGAAAAGAACCAAAACATCCTGCTCACTGTTGATCAGATCTGTAAAATGTATTTAATTCGTTTGAAGTGTTTCACATTTTAAAAACTGATCAAACCAGGAGTTTCTCTGGAGTTTCGCCCTTTTCTTCTGCCGCTGTTCTCCAACCAAGACCATGGTAGCTTGTATTACCACTCCGACTTTGTATCCAGTTACTTAACTTTGTCTCATCTCGGTGAGGCAGCCTTTTGTTATCTATATTTTGATAACAGCGAGGACAAAGTCGCCACTGTCTTCAGCTAAATTTATCACCGCTAAAGTGGCGGTTGTCAACACATTGATCGTCTGTCTCTCTGGAGCTAAATGAGTCCAGATTATAGTCATTTGAACTTGTGGGGGCTGATCTTTTTCTGTCTCATCTATGGGATGTTTGATAAAAAAAAAAGTATTTCGTCCGGTTTATAACAGCTCTGTTGTGGTGGGTGCTTCAATATGAGCTGTTGGTGCCATTACCTATATTAAGTATTGTTTTCAGTGACACAAAAACACAAAGAACTATATATCAGATGACATTATGGTTCCTTGGTAAAGTCAGTTTCAAATCTGGAGTGCACTATATTTATACAGTGATTGATAAATCAGTAAATCAGGTTACAGGTTTTTTTTTTTAACCTTCTGTGTATGTGTTTTTCAGATGAGCACCATGCCTGGCCTGCCGACCCGACCCTGTTTCTATGACATTGACCTTGACCCAGTCACAGAGGAGATCACTGGGCTCTTCTGAGAATGCTCCCATCAACGATAACCATATATGTTTTTTTTTTCTTTTTTACTCTTTCTTACAAATGAGTCCTTCTGCTGTGTTTGCACATTTGTGTTACATACCAAAGATGACCTCCTTCTACCTTCTACGTCTTCCTTTCTAACTTTTTGTACAACTTTGTATGGAAATATTACTATAAGGTTTCGAAACATACTGAATTTTATTACAATATATTTACTTTTTTTTTCTTGTGTGAGAAATAGTTACATTTTACACTGGTGCTGTCATATGATAGGCATCCATAACCTGTTAAAATGAAAATGGGCACGATTTTCATATTTATTAACTTAATTGCTGAGATACGCACAAAAAGCAATTACGATTATTTACTTTCTACTCTACTGTCATTAAGCTAAATGTCCATGCTGCTGCATTGCCTTAGTTGCACTCATAATTTTCAGGCAAGGTTTGCGACATTGTGTTATTATGTTGTATGCAATGTGTTTTTTGTCACGTGATTACATTTCATAAAGATGTAGTGCCTTTTTCATGACCCAATTACCATCATTTCACATGTATTGAAATACCTTCTAATACCTGGGGCCGCCCAAGTTATTGAATATGACCTAAACTGTAATAAAGTACACAATATATAATGCAGTCTTTACCCTGCACTAGCAATTATACAGACAACAGTTGTATGTTTGACATTTTAGATGCTCAAATGCTCCTTTAAAATAAACCTTTTAGTTACTCCAAACTTGTCTTTGTTTCCTGACAACCAGCAGCTGACTTGTGGCTTAGCTCATCTGTTGTTTAGACATGTGTTTTCTTCATGTTGTCTTGCCCCTTTATTCAGAAAAAAACATACCTTTTTTTCCCTTCACATCACTTTTAATTTCCTTATTGTTTTTTTTCTATGATGTTGAGCCTTTCTCCCACAGGGTGCAGTTCTTGGATGTCCCAGGAGACATCCTGGGGTCCAGCACCTGTCATAATGAGGTGTTGCAGCATGGAGCTGATCTACATGTGTGCACATGTGTGTGCCTGTCATAGCTGGCATTCCACACCTGCTCACTCTGTTATTCTACATTCGCCAGACAGGATCTGGCACTTAAACTGCAGTCAAGGCCACGGGAATGCAGTATATAGCATTGTCCCAGTGGTGTATTTACTGTGTGTGTGAGATGGTGAGAGAGACTGAATCTTCTTGTTTGGAGCTGATGACAGATTTGAAGACATGGTGTTGACGAGGATGGGGCTTCGTCATTGCTTTGTAATGTGCTGGAAAATCCCAGTTTTGCCATGTGGGAGTTGTTTATGTCGGGCCTGTGCCTCACACTGGGTGCAGCCACCAGTTGTTTCACTTATCATCATCTTTTCACACTTATATTTAATAGGCTGGCTAATTTCAGTACCAAGGACAGGTCCCTTTAAATGACTCAGTGAAAGTAACTCCAGCTGTTTGGAAACGTCTCACATGGATCCAGGCTGGAGTTTCAACTTTGTCAAATCTCCGTTTTCTCACGCTCTCCACAGTCTTCAACACAATGACTCAGGAGTTACATCAATTGCATTTTGTTTCGTTATTTTACATGTTGCAGTCAGGCTATGTTCATATTCATTTGGTCTCGTTAATCATCACAACGATGAGAAAAATGACAAAGTAGCCACACGTTGACTTCCTGTTGTGTCTTCACTGTGCCCCTGCCTGACATAAAGCCTCAGGCCTCAGAGTGTGAGAGCTCTACCTCGCCGGAATGTCTGGGTGTTTAAACATGCTTGGTGCCTTTAACGTGCCCTTACATCATTTTATTGCACGGAGCAAGACCGTAACAAATCCGGTAAGGCTTTCACTCTAATGAAACCCCCCTCCCCCACCCTGCTCTCCTCGTGTCCTCGTCTTTTCGATGACATCAGCACTGCTGCCGATGAGCCTGCCATGTTGAAGGTCATTGATTAAGTCATTCATCTGCATGCACTGTGCGACTGTAATGAGGTTTCCTGTCCTGTTTTCAAGGTCTTGTGGAGACTTATTTGAAAAGATTCTGTAATTTTACAACAGGAGCGACTTAAATCACTCATTAACAATATGTTGTCTTTGGAGATTCCTGTGCTTCATATTCACACGTGCAGTGAAACCTCTGGGGTCACTGGGGAAAACCAGGGTCAGCTACATTAATGGGATGTATTTGTCAACGCTGTTTGGTTCTAAGTGCAGTAACTCCGTGTCAATGTCAAGTTGCTGTGCTCTTTTCTCTCTGGATAAACATTTCCAGCCCATAAAACACCAAGCGTTTACATCTGCACACAAAATTTGTGTTTGTTTGCGTTGTTGCGCCGTGTGTTTGGGTTTTGGTGTCAGTGTTGGTGTGGGTGCAGGGACTTTACAGTCTATAGGCCTGTGTGAACTTGGCTTTGAGCATCCGGACTGTAATTTGTGCGTTCCAAACAAAATACATGGCCCAACCTGCAATTAACAGAGAGCTGCTCGACACATCACACTTCATGAGGTACAGACAAGCATAATGTAAACATACAGTACGTACAATGATATGTACAATGGTATGTACAATGATATGTACAATGATATGTACAATGATACAATGATATGTACGATGATATGTACAATGGTATGTACGATGATATGTACAATGATATGTACGATGATATGTACAATGATATGTACAATGATACAATGATATGTACGATGATATGTACGATGGTATGTACGATGATATGTACAATGGTATGTACGATGATATGTACAATGATATGTACACTGATATGTACAATGACAGAGAGAAAGGATATCAAAACTAGATACTATGTCAAAAGAAACAAGGTTATGTTTGTGATATGAAACCGTTTGACCTCAATGCAAACGTCTATTTACACGCTGAAGATGATGTCATTGTTGTAACATAAATAAATATGTGTGTAATCTGCCATCTGTTTGAATATGTGTGTGTGTTTCCCCCTACATCATATGACAAACCTCTACTGTCTGATCTGTGAAGAGCTCCCTGATGAGGCCTGTGCATGGTAACAGCAGTTTTTCCTTTCATCCTCTGCCTCAGTCTCAGTCCGCCTGTCTGTCTGTCTGTCTGTCTCTCTCTCTCAGTCTGTCTGTGTGTCCTCCATTAGCACTGTCTCTGATGCTGCAAGGCGTGCCCATGTGATACTGATGGGAGGTGTTGGAGTTGGAGGAAGAGGAGGAAGAGGGGAGGGGGGGTCCTAAAAGAGTTTGCCGCGCGTGCCCGCTCCATCAGTCCAGATCCAGGTCACTCCGGGGCGGAGCTGCAGCGCACAGCCGGATTCTGTCTGTCTGTCTGGATACGAGCTGCCTCCTCACACTGTGTCGGTCGCCCTCTGCGCAGCTCCTGTCTGCCCGCACACTGAGAGTCAAGGCCCCTGCACCACTCATCGCTCGCCATGGGAGCAGAGAGCTCAGCGCCGCGGGACGGGAAGAGCCAGGAGGATGCGCCGGCCTCAGCCTCCGCAGTCTCCGCCTCAGCCTCAGCCTCCGCCGGGGAGCTGAGTGCGAAGGTGACGCTGCTCCAGGAGGAGGGCGACGACCTGGACACTAAGGTACCGACTCCTCTTCCCCATCCCTGCCCCGCGCGCACGGTGCCAACACCGCACACCGCAATGTCACGCACCCCCCCCCCCCCCCCCCCCCCCNNTCCCGCACCCCCCCCCCCCCCCACCTGACGTCTCTCACTATATATATACTGTATACATATATATGTGTTTTTATATCTATATTTTATATCAGTCACTTTATCTGTGTGTGTGATGGAAAACATCCCCATCATCTCCAGACCCGCTGTGCGCAGCGCGCGGCTCCACGTGCGCATCAACGCAGTTTTCTCCCCTTTTTCTGCTGACTAATGTTTGTTGCCACTTGTCTGCAGTCCCGCGGTAATAAAACGCCACCAGTCCAGGCCAGTCCGGGTTTTTTTTTTTACAGAGTGTGACTCAGCAGTACTCGTTAACAACCAGCTATCACGTTTTAATGACGTTTTACATTTTGGAGAAAACAGTGATGGATTGTTGATTTAGACTCTTCACATTATGGTAATAATATGTGATGACAACCATTTATCATGTATTTATCATCAAAATAATATTAATTTCAATTTAATTAAGTATAATCTTAATTTTTAATTGGATACATTATTTGGAAATAAAATAAAAAAGATGATCAAATAGTTGCAGAATATTTGTTTGCCCCAGTGGTGTATTTTTTATTTTTTATGTCTTTTAAAACTCATTTCATATAATTAAATCAAGTCCGGTCAGGCGCTCTGCGTCATGATTTCATCTGTCAGGCAGTTTATTCCCTGCTGAAATGCAGATCTCCACATGATAAACCGCTCTGATGGTCCATTCCCTCTCCTCACTGTTTCTGTATATGTAAGTGAAACAACAAGTAAACTGGCTCATTTATCAGTCAACATGCAGCGCAGTGTGTTGCGGTCCAGATGTCATCGTGCTGACTCAGCACTGGCACCTCGGTGTAAATTGCTCAGCACTGTGTGAAAGAATATTTGGAAAGTGCCTTCTAATGACATGTGCATGTTTCATCCTCACCTGCTCTGTTCACGCCTCCTATAACCTATTGGATTTATTGACTCTGAGAGGCGGGAGGTCAACAGGTCAGATTTTGTGACACCCCCACTCCCCACACCCCCGTCTCTCTTGCTGAAAGGTCACAGTGACACAGAGGGAGACATGAAGTGAGACGGACAAGGTGTTGTTCATAGTTTTGTTTGTTTGTTCTTGTGTATCTCACAGGAACATTGTGTTTTCACATGCGGGTGCGTTTGTGCAGTTGTTGACATCGTCTGTGTGGCAGCTAGATGTTTTGCTTGGATGTTTTGAGTGGAGACGTTAAAAGACAGCCATGATGCTATGAAAGGCTTCTGAACTGAGATGGATGTTTTGTTGACATTCATATTCCTGCAGGTGATTTCTATGAACATTAATGCTAATTCCTTATCCCCCACATGAACCTGCACACCTACACTGATTCTCAAAGGAAACAATAGAAACCACTGATAACCACTTGAACACGGGACATGCATCACATGTCGTGCCCTCCACCCATCACAATAGCGTTAGCAGGTGACTCCAATGAGCCGACATCCTGTTATGTAATATAATGTGCGCTGATTAAGGCTGGTGCGTTCCTGTATAATGAGCCGCGGCTGATCAGATGCTGTCGTGGCTCTGATTATCCTGTTTTCCAGAGGGAGAGCGAGAGAGTGGAGAAGGGGCAGTGGAATGGGTCAGACAGAGGATCCATTGAGGATGGGCCGGGACATGGACGAACCCGGGGGGCCCCTGTGTGCACCAGCCCAAAGCAAGGGGAAGAAGAAGAACATAGTGTTTGAACCTAAACCGAGAAGGGGTTGTTTAACTGTAAACCATGTCAGGGTCAACAATTCCAACACAACAAAGAAAATGCAAAACGGGAGAATAAGATTCAAACAACAAAACAGCAGAAAATAAACAGAACCACTACAGAAACACCCCCCCACAGATTTAACCCATCACATGTACACAACAACACAAACAACACATCTCAGTCTGAGCAGTCTGATCAGTCTGATATAGTGGTCCACTGATGAGGGAACGAGGAGCAGCTGGCGCCTCAGGTGAGCTCGTTCACGGCGCTCAAGGTGATGGGGGCGGAGCCAACCTGCAACAGACACGCAGACAGACAGCTCTCGACAACAAAGCAGGGTGTAACGGAGTGTGTGAAGGAGAGAGGGGGAGAGTCTGTGTGGGGACCTGCCAGTGTGACATAAAGGTGGATGAATCAGCCGATTGTTCTTTATACCTCCCTCCTGCCTGAAGCTAACAGGCACTGATGACAGAGGTGGAGTGAAAACTCTGTGTGTGTGTGTGTTTTCAAGTGTGTTGAACATACTCACAATGGAGTACAGAGACCAGTGGTCTAACTAAACTGAGTTTATAATATTGGGAAATCATTTAAAAAAACATATAACTCAAACCAAATCAAGCCAGTTTGTATGTTGTCGAGTTGCAGCAGAGATTTATTTAAACACAACACTTTGTGGGTCAGTGAGATCACAGATGTTGATTACATCTGCATAAGAAGATGTTGGATCTTGGTCGTCTCTAAATGCTGAGTTTGCACAAAGCTGTCGGAAACTATTATTTAAACAAATATTGAAACAGTCGTAATTCACTGTCAGAATAAATAGATCATGTGACATGTCCGCGTCACAGCCCTGGTGTGTCACTGTGCAACAGTGGCAATTCACATGCGCTTCCATTTTGTCTGACATGATTTCTGCATGAAACAAAATGGCTCCTTATCTCGACAACATTTACACAGCGGAACGCAGAATACTTTAAAAAGACAAACAAACAAAGAAACAAACAAGTCTCACCTCAATGATAAAATAGGTAGTTGCTCCTATGCCCATTGCAGTGATTCATATAGACACATAGATCTGTGTTCTGAGGGATGGATACAGAGGCAGAACACCTGGTGTCCCTCATCCTCTCTCTCTCTCTCTCCTCCCTCGCTCCTGAACCTGTTCAACTCGCCCTTCTACTGTAGCTGCTTTTGCACATCATCCATTTTTTATCAGCGCCGGTCCTGACGCAGCACTAACTGTAACACAGAGGAGGGTGGAAGATGCGTGTGAGGCCATGTTGTGTGTGTGTGTGTGTGTGTGTGTGTGTGTGTGTGTGTGTGTGTGTGTGTGTGTGTGTGTGTGTGTTTGATAACAGTATGTCTCCAGTGCTGGTGGGAGTTGAAGGACAAACGGTGAATCAGATCCCGGTGCTGTAGTGACTTTAATCTACACAGCAAAGACGTTTCCCTGGCATTTATTTATATTGTACCTGAATTCATCACCTTGACAACAAATCCGATTGTTGACCGAGATTGTTCACTAACAATGTCAAAAACGCCATACTGTGCTACAGTGGGGACTGTGTGAGCGGTGTCTCATGATGCCCACTGCTGACTCGGGATAATTAGCGAGATACAGCAAAGTGAATCAAGTGGTCACTGCTCACTCATTTGAGCCCGAATGGAAATATGTTGAGTCGAATGGCAAAGGACTCGCACACTGAGCTTGGGGGCTTGAGTCATGCATCGCTCCTTTGGCAACAACACGTTGCAGCAGAAACCTTTGCGTAATGTAGTGATGCACGTAACACAATGGCTGACTGTCTTCAAGCTGTTTGGGTTTTTTTTTTAGACCGGGATAATTAGATAATTAATTAGATAACTGAAGCTCATTCACTGTTCCCTGCTCTGTTGAAGCAGACGGACAAAAGTAATGAGACGCTGAGCGAGGAGCGGGCATGTCTATATTAAACTGTGTAGAAATTCTATCTATCTATCTATCTATCTATCTATCTATCTATCTATCTATCTATCTATCTATCTATCTATCTATCTATCTATCTATCCATCCATCCATCCATCCATCCATCCATCCATCCATCCATTCATCCATCCATCCGTCCATGGCATTCATATGCGATTCATTCATATCAGCTCGTTTGTCCTTGTTTGACTTGTTTCATGTTAGCCCACAGATGGCTGCTGTGTTGGACTCAATCATGTTTGAATTAATATAATTTCAAATATGAAATTAAAAAATTAATGTGATCATTTCCTGTTTTGATTGCCTGTTTTGGTCTTCACTCCCACTAATCGACTTGTGACTAGTGAGTCATCGTCATAATCTGAGCGGTTTGGTGATGTAAAAAAAAAAAAAAATCAGGAAATTAGAGGTCATGTTTTTATGGGGGAAGACCCAGATTGAGCCACATCCACCATCACCAATCATTACAATCAAATGCTTTGTTTAGGTTTCTGAGTGATTGCCTTGTTTGTGTGTCTGTGTCTGTTTGTTCGTTGATCGGCTTCATTGTGCAGGGAATAATCAAATCAAATATTCTATCTGGAAAGTATTCCGTCGCACAAAAGCACAATTTGTTTGAACGTAAACACGTCAGTAAATGGGGGTGATGTGGTCAGGAAAGTACACAACATGACGAAGACTTCACTGTGTGCGCTAATTGAAAACATAAATTAAGATCATACGAGTTGTGCGGAGTTGTGTGGCTTTGTAAAATGAATGTTGTTTCTGTGCCAAAACCTAGCACACGTATTAGTAGGGCAATAATCTACAAGTAATTTGACGCTAAAAGCTTTAAAAAAAAAAAGAACAAAGTGTGGTTTAAAAGTTTCACTAATTAAAACCACGTTTATAATGTCTACTCCACCCCCACCTGCCCACATGTCATCCCTTTCTTCTTCTTCTTCTTCTTCTTCTCACATATGGCTCACGAGCTCTAATGCTTATCACGACTTGGAGATATTTAGAGCTTCATGACAGGAGGGTTAGCAAAGGGAGGGGATTTGTTATTTCAGCCCAGTCAGAGAGGCAGGCCCCTGGGGTCAAACGCTGGCCAGTGTGGCCTGATTATGATCCTGTCCTGTGGGGTCTTTTCCTGCAACAAGGCCTGTTGTTGATGTGTGGCAGGCAAATTGTGGGAGGTACGAGGGACAGTGGGTTTAAAGGGTCAGTGACGCACAGATGGAGGTGGAGGAGGACAACCTGGTTTCATCTGTTGTCCTGTGATGGCAACGGACAGGTGGACAGGTTGAGTTTAAGGCTAAATGTGACTGTCATCCATTTCAACTAATAGAAAAGCTGACACGCACACACACACACACACACACACACACACGCACACACACACACACACACACACACACACACACACACACACACACACACACAGCAGAGTTAATGGCTTGTGGAAACTGAGAGTTGTCTTCAGGGGTCTTTGATCGTTGGTATGTGCTGAACGTTGGGGTCAGGGATAATCGAGTGGCAGCGGAGGAGAGACATGAAGGGAGACGCAGACAGAGGCGATGGTCAGACAGGCTCCTGGACCCCCCCCCCCCCCCCCCCCGGTCAGACAGGCTCCTGGACCCCCCCCCCCCCCTCAGACCTGGGTGAAATATGTCCACAGACCTGGAGCCTTCACCCCTCAGTACATCCTTCTTCATCTTCTTCCTCATCACTGGTCCTCCTCTCCTTCCCTGTCCCTCACATCTCTGCTTTCCACCTCCTCTCACTCCTCCTCCCCTCCGATTTTATCTCTCCCTGTCTGACGGCGTCATCCCCCCCTTTTGTCTTCTCTGAGACTGTCCACACCTCACAGGTCAGAGGTCGTGAGGTTAACTGTCACGAACAAACTACGACCCCACAGAGAGCGTTTGAGCCTCCAGTCTCCTATTGCAAGTTTGCGCTGTGTGCACATATATTCATCTGGGAATGAGACTTTTTTTTTTTACAATATCATTACAATCGTAGAATGCCGTCCAGGTGGATTTCATTCCTAACTGCTGTTCCTGCTTCTGTTGTTGTGTTCAGGCTGACATTTATAGCCAGTCTTGTAGAGTGCGGGATAATAGAAGCCGTCTGTATCTGATCTGTGATCAGTTCCACAACAACCCTGCACGTCGGACTTAAATGTTTACATGCATTTATTTTTTAAAAATAATTTATTGCATATTAAATTAAGTCTGTTGTTGAATGGGAGTGAGGCAGGTTGGAATAAAAGGCAGAGATGCAGATGTTTGCGTAGTCAGTCTGCTCTCCTCTCTCCTCTCTCAGACTGAGGCTGGAGATCTGTGTCACTCTCGTCTTTTCCATTAACCCCCTCCTCCTGCGCTCTGTGTTTGGTTTAAGGATATAAATCTCCTCCGCCGGCCTTTGAGGAGTGATTTAGGATAAAGCGAGTCGTCTCCCCCCTCCCGGTGCCACTGGAGTATGGAGGTGCAGCCAAGGAGTAAATGAGAGAGGCAGATAAGACGAAAGAAGAATAAGGATTTTTAGTTTTTGCCTTAAAGGAGTAAACGACACAATCCATGTCCATTGTAATTGAACTGCATGTATGAATATGTATAATCCAGACTGTGTGGTTTAATAGTTTTTGGCATACTGTATATACTCAATTGTGAGTCAGCATATACACAGAAAGCTCGTGTTTAATGGATGTGTAAACTAATGAAAAGAGCTGAAGGGGGAAAGTAAGAGTGTTTAATAGTACTTGGTAAATAATGCTGAGTGGAAAATCTATACGGATACAAACTGTGCTTTCCCAGAGGACAAAATATCCGTCTTTTCTCCAACAGAGAAATGTGGCTATTTTCTTTCCCAATAAGAAAGTAAATTAAATCCTATAAGATTACACTGTAAACAAAGCACAGCTGTTTAGGGAACGTTCCCTTTGTTGCTCTTGGAGCTGGTGGAAGTCTGTTGATTCCGTGCGGTAAACCATGTTGACAAGACAGACGTCGGAAAATGCAAAACTGGCAACGGACAGCTACACATTTTCTGTCGGGAGACTGAGGAGGAGGAATCCAGAGCGGCTCAGATGACGCAGCGCAGTTCAGTTTCAGTTCACTGAGATGATACACTCATACTGGAATTCCTCCAATTCCGCCACATCTCCCGCTCTCAGTCACCGGGATATGAGATCCATCTTTGATTGATACGTTGAGATCATGAATGTAAATTGTGACTAAACCCAAACATTTGTTCTAAATAAGAGAAAGGTCGTCCTTACAATTTCAATTTATCCCGATCCTGAACATTCCCTGTTGGTCCAAATTCCATTGTGTACACTTGCTTACGCTGTGGTGAGAATATAGCAGCGGCATTTCTGACACCCTCCTATGACTGTGTGGCATTTTGATGGTGGTCATTACCTCACGCCCCTGAGGTCATTTAAGGACAGAGGTGGCCAAATATTCAGAGGTGGGGGGGGGGCGGGGTTGAAAAGAGAGTGGGACAGAGTCAGGTGTTGGGAGATCTGGAATTTTGTTGAAGAAGGTAGTGAATGTTGGGAATGCCAGTCATGTGGCAGAAGAAGAGGAGGGCGGGGTCACCTCCAGGGTCTGGAGGTCAAAGGAGGGCTCGCACGTCAAAGAGGTCCCCAATGCTATAAATGAACAAACACAATCATGTCCAGCCCGTCCATATGTCCACACATGTCCATTTGTCTTAATGAGAGGTCGATTGCAGTTGTGATGAAATCAAGAATTCCCATGATCCCGCGTTACTTCCCAACATCAGCAGTGTTCATCTATTGTTAATGATTGATTGGCAGAGTTAAGGAAGCAGGATATGACATTCTTGGGAAATGACATCAGTGATTTTGTTTGTAATTTTCCTTTAGAGGATGTCAGAGTCGTACAAAGTGTGCGCTCATGTGACCCTTGCACTTGTGTGTTTTTGCTCATGCGTTGTGTTGCCGGGTGGACCACGCCTTTTAGACAGAGGGGCACCACATTGTGCGAATAAAACGCATGGCTGTGCAACAAAACAACACAACAATACACTCTCCTCTTTGCTCTGCAGATGTCAACATTGCAGAGGACCCCC
>JAFBJQ010040650.1:0-158425 GCA_016785345.1 Trinectes maculatus | reverse complement strand
GAAACCCCCCCCCCCCCCAGCTCTGTTTCTCATCTTTAAGTCCATCTCTCCAATCTGTCCCCAACAGACTGCCGTCTCTGTGGTCTCGTTTTTCAGGCCTTTTTTCCTGGAGGACTTTGGTCCTGATGGGAAAGGAGCCGGAATTGTCCATTAGTTAGATTAGCAGCTCTGAGGGGGAGGCTCTGGTTCCCTCTTCTCCTGCCAGGGTGGACAAAAGCTCCGGCCTGCCTGCTATTGTGCGCCTGTCACTCGGAGCCTGTCACTGCCAGAGGAAAAAAAAAAACTCTGTAAGGGCCCAGATCCCTCATTTGTGTCTTGCTGCCTTGTTGACACAGTTGTCGTTTCTCCAGTCGTGTATCATACTGTGTATATTCATGTAATATTCAGATTGGCAGTACCTGTTAAAACATCATTATAATGTGAGCTGAGGTGAATCGACCCATTTTTTTGGTTCTTTTGTCTTTTATGTCTGATAATAAAATGATTTATTGCTTTGTAACGCGGTGGCAGTGTTGTTGGGCCATGTTGGGATGTAAGAGCATCTGGACGGCTGAATCGCTGAATGTACAGCGTGATGGGTTGTCGAGATAAAGGCACTTATGTGCTGGTGATGTGCATCGTTTTAAAAACCATTACAGGTTCTATGATGGGGAGCGGTGACTGTGGTGGGAAATGTTGAACGACTTGTTCAAAGGGAAGGAAAGAACTGCTCGTTTGTGTCCTTCATGCCCTTTATCACATTCAAATAACAATTACACCTTTATTTAAAGTGTCTTTTCCTTCTCTTCTTCAGGCGTTGCAGAAAAATGGACGGATCTCTGGCTTGAATGGACACCCAGAGGACGACACCTCAGCAGAAGGTGTGTGTGTGTGTGTGTGTGTGTGTGTCTGTTAAGTCAATAATAAAATGATTTATTGCTTTGTAACGCGGTGGCAGTGTTGTTGGGCCATGTTGGGATGTAAGAGCATCTGGACGGCTGAATCGCTGAATGTACAGCGTGATGGGTTGTCGAGATAAAGGCACTTATGTGCTGGTGATGTGCATCGTTTTAAAAACCCTTATAGGTTCTATGATGGGGAGCGGTGACTGTGGTGGGAAATGTTGAACGACTTGTTCAAAGGGAAGGAAAGAACTGCTCGTTTGTGTCCTTCATGCCCTTTATCACATTCAAATAACAACTACACCTTTATTTAAAGTGTCTTTTCCTTCTCTTTCTCAGGCGTTGCAGAAAAATGGACGGATCTCTGGCTTGAATGGACACCCAGAGGACGACACCTCAGCAGAAGGTGTGTGTGTGTGCGTGTGTGTGTGTGTGTGTGTGTGTGTGTCTGTTAAGTCAATAGCCTGTTGTTTATTTGATCTGTGCGTTAAAATGTACACAAGGTAATGTTTGTGTATGTTTGTGTCTGGGGTTTTGTACTGTTTCTTCAGTGGTGGCAGGAGGTAAGTGAGGGGTCGTTTTTCACAGTGCGTGTGTGTATGTGTGTGTGTGTGTGTGTGTGTGTGTGTGTGTGTGTGTGTGTGTGTGTGTGAGAATGTCTTTGCAAAATCTGCTTTATCCTAATCCCATTGTCAACAGATAGGGGACACCCATGTAGGATTTTCACATTGGAGCCACACACACACACACACACACACAGTTATACACATTCACATACCAAGCATACACTCATTGTCCCTGTCTCTCTCATCACTCCTCCACCTGTGTGTGTGAGGGCAGCTCACATACAGCTAAATCATCTGTATTGTTCCTCTCAGAACCTCCCACTGCCAGATTTGTCTTTTTGTAGTAGAAGTCTAAACATTTGTGTGCATTAGATTATTGTGTTAGATAATAAAACCTCATTCCGTTTGATAATCATCAACCAGTAATAAATGAGTAACACTGATCTCCATTTAAACTAACATGCACCGACCTGCTCTGTTCATCTCCTGCAGCAGCCGCTCATCTCCAGAGCTGCATATGTTTATTGTCTTTGTCGTGTCTGTCGTGTCTTTTCAATGTGGGAGGGCGTGCATGTCCTCTCCAAATATTTAGTAGGCCATGACCTGTGCCCCTGCACAAAGCAACCTGCGCACATCGTGTGTTGTTGCCCAGGGGTAGAGGTAACCCCACACGACTTAAAACAGAAACATGTCACATAGCACTGTAGCAAAATCAATGAAGCAAACCTGTGCATTTATTGAGTACATTGATATTTGCACATCAATTAGCAATAAAAAAGAATAAAACCAGGAGACAAAACACAACTTCAAGGCAACTGATTGAAGTGAGAGGGAGAGAGATACAGCAGATGGAGCGGAGAGGTTTCACGTCCCACATGTGCAGCCAGATAACGACAGCGAGGCCTTGTGGGAGACAGGAAGGGGAGAGGAGCCCCCTCTGATAACAACAAACCAGCAACACAAGATGAGCTGCAGATCAAAAGACCAACACATGTGCAAACACACAATCACAATCTCTGTCTATCAGGTAGGGCAGAGTGTTTATGGTTCCGGGACCAATCCGGGATCATTGTTTTTATCCTGCAGACCAGAATGAACAGAATAGAACTAGTAATATTAGACGTATATTTGAATGGGAACATCAGTTAGAAGCGGGGATATATGTTACAGTCAAAATATTTCTACCTCCCATCATCTGTCGTGGCACGTTGAATGAAACTGCTGAAAGTATTAGTTTAAAGTGGTATCAGGGCACGGGAATGGTGTGGAGTTACATTTTCCCGTGTGTCCGTGAGTAGTCTGCATCTGCCGGTTCACGCAAGGTGACTTTGCCGCACAAAAGGTGTGTGTGGGAAAACACCGTCTTCTGAAAAGTGCAAGGCGGAATTTGTCTTTTGTGGTGAATAAGTGTGCGTTTTGTCTTCCCGAGCGGCGCATGTCTTCAGGAGGCCCTCGGTTTTACATTAAACACAGAAAACAAATGGAGTGAAACAGCATTCCTTGTTTGGTTGCCAGATTGGCTGAGAAAACACAGACAGGGGTCCCGGGGCTGAGGAATGCAGGGTTTACACCGGGTTATTGGACGGAGAGGAAAACGCATGAATATTTCATGGAAATTCTGAGAGGAGAGTGAACAGAGCCAGAGCCAGATGGAGTTAACGATGAGGACAGATAAGGATAACGAGCCGCGTACAGGAGCCCGCGCGTCCACATGTGTGCACAGGCTGTCGGTGTCATGGCTGTGGGCGTACGCGGTGCGGCGGCAGTAAGTGACATCATGGCTGATGTCATCTGTCTGTTCACTGGCCAGGGAGTCGCCGCTCCCTCCCGGACAGATGTTTTCTGGAAGGCCTTGAGTGGGAGATAATGCTGACTACACGAGTGTGTGGGCATCGATCAGAGCTGAGGATGCGGCCTGCTGGTTCGTTTGTCTCATCCTGCCCATGGGACCATATGGGTGTGGCTCACCACATGAAGTCAGTCTGCTGACTTCATTCATCCAAGTGGCAGATGTGTACACTGTGCACTGTTGCACACGGTATCCGAATATTACATTACAGAACAAATATTAAAATAAATATGACGTAACAGTTGTCACTTTGTTATTTTAATGTACTCGAGTAATAGTTAAAATCAAGTTTAGTGCAATGTGACACATTGTATTCAGGAATTGTCGGAAAATTGTTGCCTCGAATGTGTGTGTGAGTGTGTTTTTTTGGCTGCTGGTGTCATCGTTTACCAGGTGGCTACGTGTAACTGTGTGTGTGTGTGTGTGTGTTGTAAGTGTGTGTTTGCGTAAGTGGCCGTAATTTCATTTCGGGGATCGATTTACTCGGGAGCACCGCTGGGGGACGCGCAGAGTGGCGTTGCCAAAATATTCCTCATGCCTGTGGAAGGGGCCTCGCCCTTCACTTACACTCTGTCTGATCTCCGCTCTGGATTCACGCTGTACTGTACAGTCGTTAGAACACAGCCCATCTGCCAGATTGCTCTTTGGGACTTTTGGCCGTATTCCTTGTGCATTCCAACCGACACTGCTCATAACAACTGACTATTCCTATTAAGATGTATGTGGGGGATTTTTTTTTTCTACTGCACTTAAATTGTATGATTTTGTACTTTCTGTGGTTTTGGCTGTGAGCGTGAGCAGACACCGATTCATCAATCACCCGCGAGGCGACATCAGAGGAAGAAGGCAGAGATCCCAGAGGAAAGTGTTAGGGAGGGAGGGAGGGAGACTGGAGAGCCTGAAAGCCCCTCAATCCCTCAAGATCCATCACTGGTCTGTTCAGTTCCATCACGTTCATCTGCGCTGCGTATATGATTGGCTCATTTGTTATGCGGGGGGGTGGTTTAAGGACACACTTCAGGGCAGAAGAGGATAAGTGAACTATTGGAAAGCACCATTTGTCAAGCGTTGTGTGGTGAAATACAGTGAACTGTAGGAAAAGGTATATCAGATGATATATTTTAATTATATCAAATATCGTAACAAAAAGTAGAATTTTTTTTTTCATTTTTTACACAGGAGACATGATGCATTTCTTCAAAATGTAAAATCAAAATTATAGAGACTATTTTGTCATTTTAGTTCAAAGACAAAGACTTTTTCTTTTTTTTTTCATTTTAACATCCATACCAGGAAACAAAGGAGCCGCTCCAGTGGACAGACAAAGCGCAGCGGGTTGTAAATGCATCTCTGTCACAAACTCAGTCATTTGTAAGAATGAAACTAACCTGAATTCAAACCAATCGCCCACAGGGTCAAGAATTACAGTAGTGAGGTCAGACCCACAGCAGGCTCCTGTCACGGCCCTCACAGCCCCAGGAACCTCACATTTCTGCAGCCACCCGTCTCTCATCTTTCCCGGCATCAGGGAACCTAATCTCCCCCCTCAACCCCAAACCTCCCCCAGGCACATGGAGGATTGAGAGACTCAGCCAGGAATGTAACCAACCCCTCCTTCTCCTCCTCCTTTAATAGTGTTACGATCCCTGTTCCAATGCATCATGTATCTATATACTATACGTCCATTTTATCTCCCAATTAATGATGAAACCTTCTTTTTAAAAAGTGCCAACAATGTTTTTTTTCACTTTCACTTTTTTCACTGCCTATAATTGATTGTTGTCCACCAAAAACGTATTTCCCAATTTATACAGGTCAAAACTTGAATTGATCCTGTAAGGTAGTAATGAATAATAAATAGTAATAGCGCTTGTTGACGCTGGCAGCAGCAATGAGCTGTGGGTATAAAGGACTTAGCTTAGACGCGAGCGCAGCTGTGCAGTCAAACGCGACGCAGCAGACCCGCACACTTCCAGATCCCATTTCACAGAGGTCGATGCCCTCGCCTTTTCCAACCCGTGTTTAAGATGACACGGGAATTATTCAAATTAGAACAGGGTATCGTGTTTTATTGTTTAAACGCAAACAGCAGGGCTGAATAAAAGTGCAAAAAAAAAACCCAAAACAAAACAAAACAAACTTTTGCCTTGAAAAGTTCCCGAACCGCTAAACGTGTTGTGGGAACAACAGGAATTATCTCACCCCGATGGCAGTTTCCGGATAATTACATTTTGTAACAAGTGACTTTTTTGAAGATTCGAACACAACACGATTGTGTTTCTGCACAACAAGTGAATGCAGTCAACAAGTGGCTGGGCCATTGTGTAGAACATTTTAACGTCAACACAGACTATGTTTGCATACACACAGTCAGCTGGAAATACAAAGCATCTCCGAGGCCCTTTTTTAACCTTTAAGATACAGTCTTTTTCCCGGAAGCTGAGACGATGCATAACAACAACTGGAATGCCAAAGTGCTGCTGCAAATATTTCAGGAATGCAGAGGAAAAAGCTCAGAGGAGTGTAACAGATGGCAAAGGCTGGCAAAACACACTCCCCTGCAACCAAGTGTTGCTGCTCTTCAGATGGAGTTGTAGCTAAATAGTCGTAATCTGTTCACATGACCCCCATTGTTTTGAGGCCAAAACAAAAGATGGTCACAAAGTACTTGAACCTTCACCTCGTCACGCCACGCCACATCACGTCACATCACATCACACCGCGTAGCGTAAACCTGGACGATAAAGGGCGGAAAAGTCTCCGGACAGTCTGTGCCGACTGCAGAACGAAGTGTAGCTCGAGGAAACGTGATGTCAAGAAAAGACGGCTTCCTGTCCGACATTCTTATCCAGCCATCCCTCCGGCCCACACACAAACCGGAGGGGGGGGGGAGGTGGAGATGGGAAAGAGGTGGAGCGTCGGAGGGATTAAAGAAAACCAGAGTGCGGATTTGAAAGAACTAAAAAAAAAAAAAACTAAAGTGTGTGAAAGGAGGAGGACGAGTTTCAGAAACGGGATGAGAAAGAAGTCCTGAATGAAACACCTCTGTGATCTCAGGCGTTTCTCACACACTTCCAATCCTCGTTTCCCTTTCCTCCAATTATTTCAACATCACCCAGTTCTTGGAAGAGGAGGGGGGGGGGCTCTCCTCCCTCTGTGCTGTCCGATGATGTCATCCACTTCTTCACGAGCCACAAAAACCCTGCCTGCGCTGCACAACAGCCCCCCACCCCTCACCCCTCCCGCCTCGCCATTCAGGACCCCTCCTCAAACATTCCTGAACTCAAGCGTGTTTTCTGATTCATCAGGATACGTGGGGCGTCACCTCCAGGGAGTTTGCTGTTGGGTTCTTGCAGCCCAAACTTTGCAGGCTTTTGTTTCAATAGAAAATACTGTGTATTTATTGTTGTGATTGGACGTTATTTTTTTTTCTTTCTCCCTAAAATTCTTGTATCACTTAAAAATAAATGTGACATACCACAATGTTTCATTAAACCAGTTCTCCGTGAGCTAACTTCACTTACGTGATGTTCACAGTGAGTGAAGTATTTTACGTTCCGCCAAGTTCAACTCTCTCGAAACTCTCAAAGTGATTAATCAATTAATTTACTGAATGACAGGAAACTAATTAACAAGCACAACTTACTAAACTGTTTCTGAACGCATATTTGTCCCAATTCAGATTTTGCCCATGACAGCAAACTGAATGTCTTTGCAATGTGTTCATACCGCATTAAACCAAGGGAATACTTGAAAAATAATTATATAAAAAAGTATACAAAAAAAGTATATAAAAAAATTAAGTATGAATATTTGCAGCAGATTTTTAGGACCGCCTCTGCCTCGTCCTGTAACTTCTGTAACATATTTCCGTGCTGAAGAATATTGACCATACAGCTCAACATAGCCAGTGAAGCTGTGTGCGTGCCTGAATTACAATCCCACTGGATGTATGGAAGTCCAGGAATGTGACTGATGTGTATGAGTCATATGGAGGAAGTTGGGAAGGAAAAGGAAGATGTGGGCTGACACACTCATTCGATTTTTAAATTCCCCTCACTCTGACTCACTGTCCACTCGTCTCACACTGTTGTCATTATTTGGCACAGTACACACAAACCAACCAGATGAGTCACTTCAATAACAGAGTGACATTCTTTGGACTGTGATCAATAGGACTTCACCTTACACTTGCAGATGGCCGCCTTATTGGAATGTCATGCATGATCTGTTCGCTCAATGCAAAAGGGAAACAAAGGTCATACAGTGTGTTGTGAATCTTTAGGATTTTCCCTCCTCAACCCCTCTTAGCTCTGTCTGATAAAACGCCATGAAGCTTCCCATTCATTGGAAAGACCTTGGTATTCACTTCCGTCTTCGTTCCGTCAAACTGAAGAAACTCAAAGAAAACTAAATTAGGCCTTTTATTTGTTCACTTATTTTCTTTCTTTGTTTGTCAAATCAGTGTTGCTGCGACCTGATTTGATTTTAAATGGTTTCGTTGTAATGGTTGTGTATTGGAAGCGTTGGGCGTCTGGACGCTGCTGGTAAACACCGACACGCTGATACAGTACTCGCCGAATCCGTGGCCATGTTTTAAAGCGTGCACAGCCACACACTCTGAGGTGGGGGGGTGGGGGGGGGGTTGCATTCAGACGTGCCTTGATTACTGCAGTTATCACCTATTTGGGAACCCTCACTATGGAACTCGCACATTCCTCTGGGACAATGCTAACGTGTGACAGATCTGATTATGTTGGTATGTACCTGAGGAGCTGACTGCATTCCTTCTCGTCTCTACACCCCCCCCCCCCCTTCCCTCTCCTCTCTCCCCCCCCCCCCCCCCCCCCCCCAGACAAGAGCTGAATTAAAAGTGTCTGGGTTGGAGTCACTGGGGATGGGCATTTACATTCAGAGGGGACAGGCGGCAACGCGATCCCCAGTATGGTATGGGACAGAGTCCTCGGCTTGAATGTTCCCGTGAACATGGACACGTTGGTTGAGTTTTTGCTCTGTTCACTGAACTGTGTTTTACTTTAAAGAGGAAGAAATCACCCATTTTCAATTAGGAATAAATGGAAACAAATGCAATCTCAAAATTCCCACTGGTTTGCCGTCAGCCTCTGCATTCCCCTATACGACCACTGAATATAGCCCCCCCCCCCATACACACACACACACTTGAAGAAACAGTGTGCATGACAGTGTTTGTGCGGAAGAGGGTGGGTGGTGGAGCGGTTGTACCTTTGAGTTTGAACGTGTACAATAGTAGGAGACAAATGTTTCTTTGAAAGATCACGTGATGGGCTCCGGTCACCGCGGGTGGAGGTCTGAGGGAGCTGAAGTGGATAAGGGAGGCGGAGGACGGCTGAGGGGGGTGGGGCGGGGGGGTCATTCAGAACAGCTGAAGAAAGGAGAGGGGGTGGGAGGAAGAGGGAGGCAGGGGTGGTCCTAGCATGACATGAGTGTCAGTGTGTTGAAATGTGTGTGGAGCCCTCCTCTGTGCTCACACTGACTGAGAAGCTCCTGGAGGAGAGAGTGAACCATCCTCTGCACTCAGACGCAGAAGAAGAGTTCCCAAAGAAGCCGAGCTGAGATTCCACTGAGTGCGCCGACGAGTGAAGGGAAACAAAACAAATAGCAAAAAACCTATATCTTTTTTATATTGTGCCAATTTTTGATATATTTTTTTATTTTTGTAAAAAAAAAAGATTCCTTGGGGAGAAAGGATTTTTTGGACGCTCACCAATGCTTGGAACAATCACTCTAACGGGTAAGCAGACGTCTCCATCCATAACTTCATGACGAAATCTCCAAATGCGACTGTGCGAGTGCTTGTTTGATTCTGAACACTGGTGATGAGGCTTTGAACGTTTATTGAGAGTCTACTGAAAACTGAAGACGCTGGTTTCTGCTTACATGAGTGAGCGCAGCCAGAGGCATTGTTGTCCTGAGGGTGTGGTTAGTTTGCATTGTGGTTTGTAGTTGTCCCGGCAGGAGTGAATGATTTCTGTTGCAGATGACTTTGCTTTTGTGTAGAAGCTGAAATAATGATGGAACTGTTGTAATATTATGCAACTAATCTGGGTTTTTATTTATTTTTTGTTTAAACTCTGAACATCAAGTGTTCATTCATCATCTGTGTCCATCAGTGGGTTTAAGTGGATGTTGGTGATACTTCTCTCCATTAGCTCCTTCAATTTAATTTTGATCTACTATATTTCTATTTACAGTCCTGAAACAGCTGACTCTGCACAAAACCGAGCCCCAAACTCCTTGGTGGGAAAAGAATGTCACAGAGTAACAGCTGCCTGATAGATCCATATAAATACATATCTATATATAAGGAATTCAGAGAAATATCTTCAAAGCATGGTTGAGCTGGAGTCGCCTGTCCGAGCCGTCTCCCAGCATCCCGTCATGTGAAGTATTTCATTAGATTAGACTGGGATCCTAATTCCCAGTGGGGTTATTCAGCTAAGCCATAGAGGATAGAGAGAGAGAGAGAGAGAGAGAGAGGGGCGTATGGAATTAATTACAAGCCAAGACCAATTCTTCTTAAGGCCTTGTAAGTGGGAGTGATGGTTGAAATGATGCAGGACATTTGTGTTTCGCTTGCATTAACCACAGCTTTTGGGGTTTTGTTTTTTCTTTCCAACACATGACGAGAATCCCAAACTGTTATTTATGGATTGTGTTTGTTTGTGTTTTCCTTGTTGTGTGCTGACTCAGTAGCGCACACAGTTCAATCAGACTTTGTCTTGATGTTAATTAGATAAGAGTGTGGGTGTTGTTAGCGCCTTGGCAGTTGATGTGCAGGGTCCCCCGGAGCCACAGAGACATTTTGACCACACCTTTGATATAGAGGGGGGGGGGGGCAGTTGAGGGGGATCTTGTTGGCTTGTTGGGGGAGGGGGGGGGGGGGGGGGTCTCCTAGCCCTCCTTTTAACTGACATCTTTTGTTTAAGGGCTTCCCCTCTGGACAGAGAATATTTAAAAAACAGGATTTGCATATATTTGGAAAAGTGTGTAAACAACACCCTGAGAGAATATTTGCCATTTAGCACACACACACACACACACACACACACACACACACACACACACACACACACACACACGCCACTCAACGCAGATTCATGTCCCTGGAAAAGTGGTGAAACCGCCACAACAGACACATCATCCGATCTCAGCGGGGTCGATTTACAACTATTGTTCGCTGGCTGCAGTGACGATATTTAATACAAGAGCATCGCTTTACCACAGGCCCTCACACGCGTAAACAAACCCCGTCTCCAGCAGAGCAAACTATTTCAGCTATGAATGTGAGTGAAATATGGAACACCCTCTAAAGTGAGTTAGGGCTCCGGCCTCGGGGCATCAACCCCCATCCCCTTCAACCCCGTCCCCGCATCTCTTAACTGTCCCCCACCCACCCCCTGTAGCCTCACCCATCACACTCACATTCTTTCTAGTACAGTCGTTAGTCACAACACCCACCCCCACTCCCATCCACCCACATTTACTCTTCCTCCCCCAGACCAAATCATCCAGGGGATGTTAACAGTTGTGTGCTTGTTTAAAAAAAAAAAAAAAAACGACTCAGCCGGAAAACAGAGATCAAAAAGAGGAGAGGTTCCAGTAGTCTGTTAAATCAACATGGTTCCTGTTTTATTAGCATGTATGTACACATGGTCTCGTCTGGCTCACTGACAGTCTGACCCTTCCTGCACGTAAAGGCTATAGTCATATACACCCACACATATTTATACTTATACTCCACAGTTAAATATAATCCAATTTAAATTGAAGGCTTTGGTTTGATACTGGATTCACATTGTGTTTATATGACTTGCTTGTTTAACACATCACACATACGTGAGACAGACCCCACTGCCATGTGACCATGTCCTGTGCACCACAGATTGCCCAGTTGCTGCCCGTTTTTTCATGTTTGCAAAAGTTTGATGCGGCCACCAAACTCCACACTGCAGTATGTCTCGATAATAGGAAGGCTGACCACCCCCCATCTTTTATTTTCCGAGGCCAGAGAGGGTTAGGGGCCTATTGTGTTTGCACGAGTGTGCCTTGGGAAGGGGGTGGGTCCACATCCATCCTGCTGTGGTGGAATTTGGGTCAAGGGGACTGGGACTTATTTTAAGGAGGGGGGGTGTTAGAGGCCTGTATTGTTTGGTTTAAATCCTATATGGGCACTGACAAGATGCGGTAACTGCAAAACAAATAAACATTCCTAAAGTCCCTTGGCATTTAATTTTTAGAGTGTCCAAAAATACCCCCCCCCAAACATAGAGTGAGTAGCATTGCTCACATTTTTCTCTGGGCAAATCTATGCATCCAAAATATGTGGGCATGTCCCTGCTAACAACATTAGTCTATAAAAGCACCGCTTTATTTACATCACACAATTTTAGAGTAGATTACTTTATTATGTGGCAACATGTTTTTCCCAATTACTTTCAATGGTCGGGTCACTGGTGTGTTTTGTGTTTTGAAGCTGAACTATTCCAGGAATGCCACGCTCTTAATTGAAGCTTCATGCCTATAATTTTGGAGAAGGATGTGGACACTTGTGGGTGCATGGTTTTACATTTTTGTCTGCGAGACAAGAAAACATCTTTCACAGATATGTAGAAGATTTATACGCAGAATCTTAATCCAGTTCTCATAGTTTAATTTTGTTGGTGTATTTGTATCATTTTTTTGGTGTATTTTATAATTAATAGCTAAAAGCGGATGCTAAGAGCAGTGATAGCTCCTACAGTGGGCTTGGTTTTTGGCAGTCCATATACATCTTAGTGTTTCCCTATGTGTGTGATCACGTAAGCTGATATCAAGGCATTAAGTCCTGGGAATTTGTTTTGAGGGCCCAGTGGTCTCAGATGTGAGGTTTCCCAGACTGCAGTGAAATCTGTGTCGGGGAGTGAAGGAAATCTGTGTCGGGGAGTGAAGGAAAGAAAAGCTCCAGACACTGGCAGGTCCTCATCCCCCCAGGCCTTTCTCTGTCAAAACACATATGGACATGGCAGACAGGCATCAGGCCTGAGTGGATGTCTGGGTTGTATACACATGTATGTAACTGGTCGTATACAGTATTTGTTTGACAAGTAAGGAATTTTTCATACTAATGGAATAAGCCAGGTCTTTGACAATGAAAAAAAGATGTGGTTGCACAACAGTCTTTAATGAGGCACAATGTGTTTTCAGATCATAATCCAAAACTTGCCAATTGTATTACTGTCAGTGTATTAGATATTCGTAATTGCAATCAGAGACTCTGATTGCAATTACGTGAACATGTGCTCAACACAATCATCTCAAAGGTCAAGGTCCCCAGGAAATACTTTCTGTGATTATCAACAGATGGGAAAAATGACTTTAAATGATGGTATAAAAACGTTATTTGTTTTCATGTCATTTCAGTTGGCCAGCCTGATGCTGTGTCCGTGGCCCAGAAGGAGGAAGCTCCTGAGAATACAGGCAGCACCCAGGATGAAGTGGCTCCTCAAGTGAATGGTGAGAAAGTGGAGAAAGAGTCTCCTGAGGCCAATGACATCACCACTGCTGAGGAGAAGGCGAGTGAGGAGAAGCCTGAGGATGCCACCGAGGTGGGCTTCAAGAAGATTTTCCGCTTCGTGGGCTTTAAGTTCACACTGAAGAAGGACAAGAGTGAGGAGAAAGACCCCGTGAAGCTACTGACAGTCAAAGATAAAGATGCAGAGGAAGGAAGTGGGGCCGATGAACCTACAAAGGAGGCTGTCACTCCTGAGGAGAAGAGCACAGATGAAGAAAAGGAGGCTCAGACAGAGGCGTCTACTGTTGAGGCAGAGGTCACTGAAGACAGTTCCAATAAAGCTGAAATCACTGATGCCCCAGCTGAAGGTCCTGCTGTTGAAGACACAGATGAAGCAGTAAAGGAGGAAGGAGCTGAGGAGGAGGGCGAGGCCAGTCCACCCCAGGAGACCGCTCTGTCCCCCTTCAAAAAGTTCTTCAGTGGAGGCCTCTTCTCGAACCTGAGGAAGAAGGCCAGCATCAAGAAGACAAAAGAGGAAGACGAAAAGGAGGCAGCTGTTGAGAAGACGGAGGAGACTGCTGCAGAAGTGGAGGAAATGGAGCAGACAGTTGAACAAGAGCAAGAAATCAGGGAGGAGGCACCAGTAACGTCTGAGGAAGAAAAGTCAGAGCCTAAGGAGGAGGCTCCTGTAACTCCAGAGGAGGCAAAATCAGAGGAAACCACAGAGCCTGAGGTGACGGTTGAAGCCCCTGCAGCTACTACTGATGAGACCAAAACAGCAGAGGATAAAGCAGATGGTAATGCTGAAGAAGAAAAGTCTCCTGCAGAGGTGACTTCTGAGGCTGAGCTGCTGTCGTCTCAGGAGAAGGCAAAGCCCCAGGGAAGCCCCCTGAAGAAACTGTTCACTGGTGCTGGCTTGAAGAAGCTGTCATCCAAGAAACAGAAGACCAAGAAAGATGCTGAAAGCAAAGTGACTGAGTCTGGGGAGCAGGCAGCCGAGCAACCTCAGTCCTCCACAGATTCAGCAGAGGCTCCTAAAGCTGAAAGTGACCCCTCATCTCCAGAGGAGTCAGGAGAGCAAGTTATCGCAGTAGAGATGACCCAGAATGAGTCAAGCCCAGAGGCTGATGGTGAGGTCGCCCCTGATGGAGAGAAGAAAAAAGAGGGCATCATTGCCTGGTCATCCTTCAAGAGACTGGTAACACCCAAAAAGCTTGTGAAAAGGTCTTCTGATAGTGACGATGAAGCTACCGGCGAGAAGCCGGCAAAATCAGCCACGCTGTCCTCCTCGGAGAGTGCTGCGTTAGCAGATAAGAGTGGTGAGGAGGAGGCGAAGGAGGAAAATTCAGCCGAGGAAGAACCAAAGACAGAAACGACTGAGAAACTGGTAAGCAGCACCGAGGAGCCCAAAAAGAAAATGGACACCTCCGTCTCCTGGGAGGCCCTCATGTGTATGGGTGGAACCAAAAGGAGGACAAGGAAGACCTCTGATTCTGATGATGAGGAGACCAAGATTGAAGAGGAAGTTGCAGCTGCAGAACCAGTAGAAGCAGAACAAGAGGACAAAGTTGAGGCTGTTGTGGCCACTGCACAAAACGCAGAGAGTGAAGGAGAAGCTGTTTCTTCTCCAGAACCTTTAAGCAGTCCACCCGAGAGAGAGTCAACCTGGGACACACTGAAACGCATGGTTATGCCAAAGAATAAGGCCAAAGCTGAGGAAAAGCCCGAGGAGAGTGCAAACCAAGTTCACTCAGATGGCGAAGCACCAAAAGATGAGTCATCCTTTTCTCTGAAAAAGTTCTTCCCTGGACGCAGGAAGAAGAAGGTTGATAAACAAGCCTCTGCTGAACTGGGAGAGGAGGACTCCGACACCCCCGCTGTGGTCCCTCTCTCCGAGTATGATGACGAAGATAAGCCCGAACAGGAGGCACCAGCAGAACCAGCTGCTGTCCAGCTTAAAGCCTCCAATGAAGATCGCTCCCCCTCTTGGATTCCAGCGACTGTTGAAGACCCGGACATTAAAAACGACCAACTGAGTGATATCCCAGAGGAGGCAGAGAATGCCGCCACACCAAAGTCAGCGGACACTGATATTGCTGAAGATGAAACTGAGGATCAAGCTATGGTGCCCCCTAAAGGTCTCAGTGGCATGGGCCGCAGGTTGTCCACAGCTGAAGTGACATCCATCACCCCTGCTCCAGCAGCAGAAGCCACCCTCGTTCCTCAGGAACCCAAGTCTGAGTGTGCCAAGGAGGTTGTGGAAAGTATTGATGCCCATATTAGTGACATTTCACCCCAGACATCTGTGACTGTTGAAGATTTACCAATAGAGGTTGCCTCTGAAAAAACTGAATATGAACCACCATCTGAGAAGGCAGAGTCCAAGGCAAATACCATTCTGGAGGTACATGCTCGTGAAGAGGCAATGGCTATCTGTACTGGCCTAGGCACCAAAGAGATCGCCAAGGTAGCTCTGGAAAAGCCTGCAGTTCCCCTTATAGAGTCAATGGCTGTGGTTCGTGATGGCCTTAGCTCAGAGGTGTTAGTAGAGGAAAAAACAACAAGTACACAGCAAGTCACTGTTGCATCAGATTCCGTGCACAAGGCCCAAGTCCTCCAAGTAGAAACCACTGACCTTGAGCCTTTAGTTGAAAATTCACAGAGTGACGTGGCAGGCATCCAAGCTGCCACAGAGAGCTATGAGCCAGACATAGAGAAGATTGGAGTCATAACCACTGCGTTGGAGGAATCTGGGTTTGTTCAGACAAACACTGTGAGCGAGAACTCCCCAAAAGCTGTTGCAGTCAATCCCATCACACCAACATCTGAAACAGCTGTCTGCTCTCAGAGCATAGTAATCACCGAGCCAAACTTAGAGACCAGGGAGGTGACAATGGAGATGGAGCAGCTCATCGCTGCCATTGAAGAAAACGCGCCCATCACAGAGGTAGTCCAAGTTGTGACTGAAGAGATATCTTCTAATATATGCAAAGCAACAAAGATCAGCATCACAAAGGAGACCGAGTCAAATATCTCGGTTGTCTTGCCAAGCAAAGAAGTTACCATTACCGCAGAAACAGTGGTGGTCAGCGCCCCACTCAACGTAGAGTCCGATCAAGTGACAACTTCAGAGAAGGAGGTTGTGAAACATGTGTCGGTGTCAGAGTCAGTTTGCGATGAACTAACACAGGTGAAGGAAATGAAGGAGAAGGACGCAGCTGTAGAAACAGTGGAAACTACCACAGTTCAGATGGCAGAGATAAATACAGAGCAGGTCAGTCAGGTGATGGACGAAATCAAGGAGGATGTGCAGCAGCAGGCCTGTGAGATCGAGACTCAGGGTATGGTCATTGCCAAGGCTGTCATTCAGGATGCCGTAGGTAAAATATCAGAACCCAAGAAGCCTGCCAGCCCAACAGCCACCGACCCGACACCAGTTCAGGCAATATCAAAAACAGAGAAAGAGATTGAGATCACAACTGAGACTCCTGTCATCACCCCTGTTGCTGTAGTCCTGGAAAAACCAGCACCAAAGTCACCTCAGCCACTTCATGTTGCCGCAGAGGTTACTGACACCATTGCAATCGAGGTCACAGGCGACATTAACGCCTCTGCTGAGGAGAAGAAACCAGTGAAAGAGTTGAAGCAAGCCATGGAGGTAAAAGTAAGTGAAGAAACCGTTGTAGTGGAAGAAGTCCTGGAGGGTCAGAGTGTTGAGAAAGAGAGCGAAGAAACTAAGTCAGAAGCATCTTCAGAGGAGAACAAAGAGATGCCCGTCCAAGTGGTCCTGCAGATAGCACAGGTGGTGGAGGATCCAACAATTGAAGAAGAGGCTGTGGTGGAGTTTGACAGTAACGGCCCCGTGAACAACGTGAACGGCAGCATAAAGCCCAAGAGCCCTGCAGGCGCAAGCAAGCTTTCAACGCTGTCAGAAGACTCAACAGCAGAGGTCTCCGCTACCAGCCAAGCCGCAGAGGCTGCGGCGGCAGGCCAGCCAGAGACGGAGAAGACGCCATCGGGAAAGTGTGCGGAAGTGATGGCGCAGGTGATCGAGGTGATCGAGGAGGCCGTGAAGGAGATCGAGCCTGTGTCCACAGAGATCACAGCGGCGTCATGAGCAGGTAGCTAACTGGTCGTACTACTCTCAAATGTGACATTTTAAATTATTCTTAGTGGTGTGTTTCATTTTGGTCATTCAAGTGTAAGGAAAGAAAAAGGTAGTTATTTTTAAAATTCCTCTGCTGGCATATCATACAATCTTCTTATATACTAGTGACTTTTTTAAAACATCAATGGATCCTACTTTTATTAGAGCGGGTGGGGCGGGTGCCCACCAACCACATGAAAAAGCTTTTGTTCAGGCTACCAGTAACCAGGGGACCTTTGATATCAAAGCAAGAATGCCGCCATTGACCCCTTCTTTGTAGGCCAGGGTCCAGGCAAGGGAGGCAGTGTGTGAGGGGGCAGATGAACTTGTGCTGAAAGACTGATTATGATTCCTCCGCTCCCCCCTGCTGTTTTCCTTCTATCAAAGGCTCAGTGTGGAGTCAAGAAACCATGTCGGAGTACGCAGTTGTTAGATTCAATTACAGAGCTTCAAAGACCTGAAGTTCATCTTAGATTACTATGATTGGATTATATATTTAATATGAGCCGGGTGATAGTGAAATATTTATTGTGCAAGACGGGGGGGGGGCGGTAAGAAACTAGTAGTTTGCTTTGTTTTAAAAACGTATGTTAACTCGTTTGTATCCATTTAACTAATAAACATTGTTCAGTTTGTTGTGTAGTTGTGCAGCAGACACAGAGGAACAGACAAGTGTCGCTTCACATTTGTTGTCATAGATCTAAATTAATGCACTTTTTAAAAAGTGAAAACAACAGCATATTCAACAATTATACAACAACAAAAAAGGCACAAGAGAAAGGTTGGACAAATCACTAAATAACATTGACCTGATAAATTGACAAAAACACTGACTCACTCACACAAGGGACAAAGCAAACTGACACAGGACAAAAGGAAAGGCAGACTATATACACACACAGGGTAATTGGGAACAGGTGGAAACAATCAGGGCGGGGAAGCCAATCAGACAAGAAGGAAAAGGCAAGACACCTGAAACGAGGGGAGAGCTAGATTTCAAAAATAAAACAGGAAGCCACAACACAACATAGACACACGACAACAACTGAGTCATGACCCAAGGTCTGTTTTTTGTGTCTTCCTACCACAGCTGAAGATACGAGACTGGCGCCTGGGAGACACACACTGTCTGGACCAGGAAGTGAGTGATGATGGAGAGCGAGGAAGAGGCTGCGCTGTGGTAACATGCTGAGACCGGGCCCCACCCATCCTGCCCACAGAGACTGAGCAATATCCCCACCCCCGCCCCTTCCACCTGTCCCCCAGCCTCATCCTGCAGCCCCGTCACAACGACGTGACGTCCCAATGACATTCACCCCTCGACAACCCCCCCACCCACCCCCACGCTCCCACTCATTCCCTCACACACGCTGACGCATGTCCCGTGCCTCTGAAGCATCCTATCTGGCTTGTTATCAGTGTGATGTGTGTTCAATGTCTCAGTGACTTTCCATTGCCCTTGCTGCATGAGGCAAGTCTGCCGCCTGGTCGAGTGTATATGTGCAGAGTGTGTGTGCGTGCGTGTGCGTGTGCATGTGTTTGTATGTGTACAGTAGTGAGAGTGGGGTGGTGTTAGAAGGCGAAGCGATGGGAGTATTATTATCTTGTGTATTGTGTATTTATATCTTGAATATTCTTTCATTCACCCTGAAGTCTTTTATTTTATTTTATTTTTTTCGTCCCACTTGTTATTTTATGGACCGCTGTTTTTAAAATGCCCATATTAAGCTGTGAAGCGTCAGGTATTCTTTTGAGCAACACTACGATGGTGACAGTTTCTTTGTGTATCGCAGCTCGGTATTAACATTTGATTCCAAGCATCTTTAGCAGTTATAGCTAAACTATGGTACAGGTGTGATTCCGCTGACAGTAAATGATGACCCTGACTGACCTTTGACAGGAATGCTGTTTGACCTTTGACACGGTGTGGTCTTCACATCGCACACTCACTAGCATACATACATACTTGTACAACATACAAGAAGCTTTGTGTAAATAAGAAGCAACCACTGCCTGAATTACTGTGAAATAGACACCGCTACACATCGTTTCATGTCATAATACAATAAAATATGTGTATAACACCCGCACTTGGTCACGTAACAGAGGTATTTTGTAAACAGTGAATCATTAAGGATGTTGTTCCTGATACTGGGAAGACACATGCATGGAAAAAACATTTATGAAGCATATCATGTTCATGACGTTTAAATGTTTTCGGAGTTATTATTGTGGGACATATGCATCATCTGAGTGTGATAGTTTAATCGAGGTTCGATGCTATTCGTACTCCAGTGTAAACTTCTTGACGGTATGTTGACGCCCTCTGTTGACTACAAAAAGGAGTACATCCCTTGTAGCCATTTGTGTCATTTTGACTTCAACTGTACTGTATGGGAAGTATGGAAATGGTGGATGTTCTGTTCAGTCTGGCGTGAGACTTGCACTTGGTCATGTTCTCGATGGCCCATTGTTCTTCAAACACAAGGGAGAACGTAGGCCCACCTGGTTGTGGAGTTGGAAGACACACAGACCACATGGTACCACGACAGCAGCAGCTCATTTTACTCCTCATTTCAAAGCCAAATCAGGTTAGGATCAGTCAGGGAGTCACGGCCTTGTCATTGCTCACAGGTTTAACTGTATGGTATGTTTTGCATGCAGTTAAATTTCCTCCCTCCTCAGCTACTTTGATTCGCTCATCAAACCTAAGTCATAAGATGAATTGAGGCGAGCGTGAGATGTCTTAAGGATGGAAGAATAGTTCTGGTTTTAACACCAAAACCAAAATGTGATTACACTGATATTTTATTTTATTTTTTCCCAGCCTTATTTGACTAATTTGGACCGTGTCAATCTAAAGCTTTATGACCAAACCAGAGTAAGAACAGGAAGTACAGACCCCTGTTAGGTCATCGCTTCCTGTTACTTTGCCTCCAGAGGGCGTGGCACATCAATGACACGTGCTTTATGTAAAATAATCGATATGAAAATGACAGAGCGATAAGACTTTTGCTATTGTTGCATAATGTAAAGTGTTTTGTTAGGACGCTCGCTCCCATCTTCAGCCCCCCCTGCTTTTTGTAACACACTTAACTGTGAACCTGTTAACATTTGTACAGATTGTATACCTACTGTATGTACTTTAAATCATATTGTTTTAATATTAACTAATAACCTGCAGCCATTTAGCATAACACTCATGTAGCATGGTCTTAATTGTCTTTTATATTTTCCAAGCTGTTAATAGTAAGGATACAGAAACTTGTCTATATTTCAATCAATAAAGTTAGAGAAAGTTGCCGTGTGTTTCTGATAACTGTCTGGATCTTAATAATAATTTTATAATAATAATAATAATTACATTTCACCATGGTTTATAACTGGGGTAAGATTTAAAATAACTCATAGCAATTTAATTAACATACTACCACTTAGCATTTGTATCTACTTTATGAACATTTCACAAACATTGATGAGTATACAATGAAATGGCGAGCACATAGACCTTCATTCAAACCTTTACTGTCAATTATCTAGACATGTTGCTACATCATGTCGTATGGACATGTATTTATTTACAACCACACTGTTAAATGTTACGTTAAGATAAGACAAATACACAATTATAAAAAGACGCTTTATTGTTCATTCTTCACAGAGAAAAAAAGTTTCTATACAGAAAATTACTCAACATTCCTGAGAACACAGACTGATCACATTAGATGTCAGATGGAGACTAGAGAGGAGGGTAATTCTGTGTGCACTCAAGTATCATGGTTTTGGGTCTTCATTTGTCCTGAAATGATTGTTTTGGTTCACAACAGTGGACCGAAACGACAAAGTCAAACCTCTCATCTTCCTGAGATACTGAGATGTTTCAATACGCGCGCCAACGCACACAATCGAAACTGGTGTTGCAATTACAATTTGAACTAAGGATTACAACATTGCCTGTACATATTTGTTGTGTGTCAGATAAGCTGTCAGTAGTACATTTTAATGGCCTAAGCAAACCAAGACTGAGACAAGACAGAACCAATAATCCTTTTCAGACATTTGTGTCTTTGCAGGAACTTACAGTCCAAAAAAAGGGATGTGAAGGCGTTATTTCATTGTACAAAACTGTACCCAATTAAAACCCCGCCTGAGTGAAAAGGGCTCAAAATAAAAGCAAAAAAGAAAATGTAATATACGGTATGGTATATTAAATATACCAAGTATACCAGGGATGGGCAATTTCAAAAAGAAAGAATTTTAAAATGAAATGAAAACAGGTCAACAAATTCAGCAAACTGAAACAAACAAAGAAAAGACACTGGATTTGTTAAAATTATACAAGTGGAACTGGATTATCATACTAGACATGTTTTGACATGAGAATTTTTTTCATTTCCTTCACATTTATTGGACATGTACATAAAATGTTTCACAATTTCCAGTTATTAGTACAAAAAGCATCTGGATACACGTGTCGTATGCTCTATAAAGCGACATCACCCTGTTAATAGTTTTCTTGCAAACATATTAAAACCTTCAGTGTCACGCCGTCATCCCTGCCTGAGTTTAAATGACACCAGCACTGACCAGTAAAATAGTCAACCTTAACGTTCTTTTGCACATTTTCTCCCATTATGTTTTTCTTAAAAATAAACTGCTACTTATTTTATCAGATCTTGACAAAGTTTATGAACAAATATAAATGTCAGTCAATTTACAATGATATCAGTCTACAATACAGAGATAGTTTCCCTTTATATAAAAGGATTAAGCAGGTAACCAATTAGTAGAAATTTGGCAACGGGAAAAGAGATGTGAATTATGAATATTCTTTTTTTAAATATAATGCATTAGTTCAAACAAAAATATTTAAACTTGGATTTTAGCATCAGAAGAAATGAAAGATCAATTTTCCATGCCCATCCCTAATACATAATTTCTTATTAAACCAAAAGTATATCTATTTGAACGCTACTTCTCTATGAATATATATATATATATATACACCTTTGCAATATAATGTATTCTTTGTAAATATAGCACTGTATATAAAATTAGAAAAGCATGTCAACAAATCGAGGGGCAAGCAAATTATATCAGGCAAGATGTACACAATTGTACAGGACAGCCTCATGTCAAGATATGTGGGTCTGAATGGAACATGCTGGTTCTCCAATCAGTAACCTAATGGTTATACTTGGAAAAATTAAAAGCTAAAAGACAATTACAGCCTTTGCTTGTAATGTGACCAATATCTGGAGTCTTCTAAATAATGAGCTATCGAGTTTCAATATGTTTCAATCAGACATCAAACATAACCACTCGTAGCTAGCTGTATGCTAAATGGTGAAGAGCAAGGTGTAATTCATTAAAGTTCAAGACATTCATTGTGCTGAGCCCAAACTTAAATGGAAGACAAATGTACTTTCCTGTATACATGAAGTCGGCTCAAAAATAAGAGCACAGATTGTCTCAGGCCTGAATATTCTGTGTGCTTTTAGCTTGAATTTGTATCCGGTGCAGAATCAGCCCCTCATTCATGACAGTGGAGAGACAACCCGTCTGTGTGGCTCAACTGGCTTCGTTAGTAGTTTCCACTTCTCCTCAGTCTACCCACAGCCAACTCATCTCACAACACGCCGCCTTGTCCGGAAGTGTCTGAGCTTCCTCTTCCTTTCATAATGAAAGTCAGCCTGTGCGGCCTCACCAAGACAGCAGCTCCTCAGCAGTACAAAAAAAAATGAAACAGTGCGGTTCAAACTGATATGTCGGAGTCTGATACCAATGCACACAAATAATAAAAAGACGAGATCAAACCAGGCAAGAGTTACTTTCATCTCCCTTATTGGTATTTAATTTAACCGAGAGCCAAATGCTAAGTTGATTTGCTTTTCAAATGATACTGGTTTGAATTCATGAGAGCTAAAGGCTATTTACTTGACAAACATCTGATCAAACACAGGCTCCAAAAAAAAGAAAAAAAAAAGAAAAAAGATTGAGAACCTCCGACATACATACCCTGACTACTTTGAGCTTATGCATTTACCATAATTTAGAAGAAAAACATATGTTAAAAAGGACAGAGAATCACTTTTGGCACTACTCTACCAGGATCTCCTCAGACTTTATGGGCTCTATTGGGGTGCCAGAGTTGGACAAATCAGAACCTTCATCTTTAGAAAACTCTTCACGCTGGGGCAACATTCCTGCACTTGTGTTTCCCTGCAGTCCCACCAGTCCTCCTTGGGTGAAGCACAGGTGTTTGATCACCTCATTGGGACTGGAGAACGTGGTTGCACAAATGTTACACTTGTAAGGCTTTGACGAGCCCAAGAACATTGCCTCCATCTGGCTGCTGTCGTCGCCAGCAGCGCACAGCTCCATGCTCTGGCGATCCACCATGGTGTACGTGTCGGCTCCCTGGTTCAGGCACACATGGCGGGCCGCCTGGTTGGCCCGACAGAAGCTCTTGCCACAGGCGCTACATTTGAAGGGCTTCCCTGTGTGGATGTACATGTGTTCGCGCCAGTGGCTCTTCTGAATGAACTTGCGACCACAGGTGGAGCATTCATACTTGCGCCGCTTCACTTCCCTGTCCAAGTCAGCGCTCTCCAGGTTGTCGATGTCCGCAATGTCTGAAGGTGGGGGTGTGTCTGCTTGAGAGTTTAACCCCCCAATGCCCCAGCTGGATGTGGATATCTCTGCTTGGGGAGAGTCTGAGTTGGTACCTGAAACAGGCGTTTGCTCGCTGTCACTGATGATCTCGACCGCTGTCGTGGAACCTGAAACACTTGACCCTGGCTTGCTTCCCTTAAGGCCCCCCTCTACCTCTGAAATGCTTTGTTCTCTGGTTATAACAGGTGAGAGTGTATTACTGGGCTCGGCTGAGGTCTGTTGAAGAACCTGTGCATGCTGCATGAGGTGCTCTCTCAGCAGGCATCTCTGGGTGAATCGGCTCCTGCACAGATGACAGGAGTAATGCTTCCTAAAAGAGGAACTCCTCTTCATGATGCTGGGCTTCACGTGGAGGATGGCACTGGCTGAGGACGCATCTGCATAAAGCAAGTCAGCTGCACCCTCCTCTGCTGGAGGCTTAGTGCCGCTGGTGGAGGCCTCCATGTCCATGGGTGAAGAAGCCAGCTTGGAAGGTGAGGAGTTTGCATATGAAGCCGTGGCAGCTGCCGCGGACGGAGACTTCCCCTCTGCGATGAGTGGCTCGACATCAAAGGGCGAGGAGAGCTGCCGGCGAGTGGGCAGTCTGTCTGACATCGCCACCTGTTGGTCAGAGATCTGGATGCCATAGAGGGAGGTGGAGAGGTTGATGCTTTGCTCACGGTGTGAATATACTGACTGGCTGGCCTCTTGTAAGAGTGGATAGGCATGCAGAAATCTGACCCCCTGCTCAAGCCGTGCTGGGTCTATCAGCTGTGGTGCGAGCTTGCCCGTGTACATCAGGTTGAGGAGGTAGCTGAAGATATCAGGCTGTATGTCAGCAGCCTTCAGGCGCACACAGTCACTAAAAAGCAAACAAATTACAGTTAACAAGCAAATAGTCATATGACAGGTTTATTGTTTTGAATATTATCAGTTGTAGCACTGGTTGTTAGAGGTCTCACGTTGTACTAACAATAATTATTGCTCTTTATTTGCATTGGGACATTTAATGAAGTTACTCCTTGTCATGTAATTCACATGTGTTTTGACCTTAATGACCTTAATGACCCTCCAATTTGCCACCTAAATCACATCTAATGTTTGAATGTAATGTTGTTAGTTGGGGGTCATCACAGTCAAAATATTAGGTTACAGTGTTCAAGCACATGGAAAATGGTTTGACAATGTGTTCTTGTCAATGTCATTTGTAAATGTTATTATAAATTTTGGCATCAGAATTTGGTGTTAAATTTATCTAAAATTTATTTTTAACAACATACTGAACCTGAGTCTAACATCTGTGCCACTACATTCCTCGTGTACCTGTCCTGGTGAATGAAGAGCATTCTGAAGTAGTTGGAGAAGGCAGCGAGGACAGCTTTGTGGGCTTTGAAGAAGACATCTCCTATAGCCACAGTGCAGTCGCACAGGAAGCCAAACTCCCTCTGAGCGTTGAGCTGCTGTAGCAGGATAAAACCATGGTTGGCCAACTCCATTCTTCAACCTGCACAAAGACACAAACACACAAGCAGAAATGAGTTTCCTGTCTGGAAGGAGACCAGAGTTTATTGTGACCACAAAGAGTCAGGCTGACATGGGTGATCTAACGACCTTGTGAAGGCTAACTTAACACAACAGTGAAGAACCATTATGTGACACTAGAGACAATTTCTCCAGCATAACTGTGCAGAAATTTTAATTAACAGTATGGCTCTGGATTGCAATTGAGAGTTAAATGTTTTTTGTGCATTTAAACTTATTCAGGACATCAGACATTAAAAATGTAATAGCAATATGTAATGAATAAATTAACAATCTATGTCAAATGACAGTGCCAATGATGGTAAACAGACTTCACCACCAGAATATTACGGCAGTTGAACAACAGAGAACGGTCACTGAATATTAGTGAGAGACCGTGAAAGCCAAAAATAAATTCAACGGTTTATTATTGCTACAGTCCCTGTCAGGGGAATAAAAACTTCAGTCTCAACGTAAAAGAGCTCCATTCTGCAGACCAGTGAAATGGGTGTTTCTGACCTCAAAGGTCACTGGAAGACGATGAGGGCTTGAGGCCATCACATGATCAGGGTTATGAGTGTCAGCACACATTCCTAAAGCAGAACTGGTTCTATCCCCTCCAGAGGAGAATGGAAACAGCCCAGGCGAATATAAGCGGGTACAATCTCCTTTCCCCAGTGCGTCCTCCACCCCACACATTTACAGACACAGTGATGGATATTTTATCAGACATTTACCCCTGATAAATCAGTATTCTGCAGCCAGCTCTGCATACCCCCACTGTACGTAAACACACCAAAAGCCTCAAGACATTTGTATTTCACCAGAGAGGTCAGAGTGCAATGATGCTGGCACTGCGGCGTGGCAGGAAAAGAATAAGTTTCAGCATCTTATACCAAGGGGCTTAAGCAGTACCAGCACGCAATAAGGATGCATAATACCCACAAGCCATGCTGTAACCAGGAAATGCCAATTATTAATTGATTAACTGATTTGCAAGTGAATCTGGTAAAAACACTCACTGGTCTCTCGAACCCAGAGTCTTAGAAGTGTTTCTTAAAACAACACAATTCCACAATCAGTTTTATCTGTGTGTGTAACTGGACTGGCATCTGGATGTATACACACCATGTCAGTGCAGAAGACCTTTACATTTCTCATATGGGACGCAGGGTATCATTATCCAATGTTTAAGATATGATACATTTAAGACGGTGATGCCATTAAATTTAGTTGCTAAAGAGAGGTCTTAAGCACTAATCGGATATCATATTAGCTACAAAGGCATACTGTAAGACATATGCTACTTTTGTTTCCGGAAGGGATATGTTTTGTAAAAGGACAGGGCATGTTGGATCTTTAAGATAAAACAAAACAAAACAAACAAACAAAAAAACAATCGATCAGCTTGAATCCACATGATCGAGTACGTTAGCCGCAGTACCATGTGTTAATCAATACTAACTTGTTTGCAACAATTAAGCACCGCCCCCGAATGTAGACACGTGGAACGGTGACTTCCGCAATGAGATTTACTGTTATTCACCATTTATTAACCAAAACACTGGTGGCTCGAGCGCGTGTGGCGGATAAACGCGTTACGGGAATATAGCAATTCAAAACAGCGCTATGCTAGAACGGAAGCTAACAACACGCAGCCGGTTGGTTTACAGGGGCACGCGGAAACGAGCGCGCCAGCACGGCGCTCAGCCTCGGGTCCCCGTCGGCTGCAGCTGCAGCTGCTGCTAGCACGAGAGAGCGGTGGCGCGTGCACGCACACGCAACACACAAACACACACACAGGAAGGAGCGAGCGGCGCAAGGGGGATGGGGCCGGTCACAAACGCGTTTCTTTTAACTTCCCCGTGACAATTCCAGGCAGCCAAAGCGCTCTCAAGTCGCCGAATAGCGTAACGAGCCGGCGGCTGAAGTAGCCACAAAGAGCCGTACCTGCTGTCCGCGTGAATCCGTGGAGCGTCGCCGTGGCGTTGTTTGTTTGTTACCGGAGCCTCGTCCGTCCGTCCGTCCTCTCTGGGCTCGCGGCAGCTTGTACTGCTTCCCTGCGAGCTCAGCATTCGTTGGCGGCGGAGAGGGTCGTCCGTCGGTGTTTTCCGGTTGGGGGTTTTACGTTACGATCACATGACTGCGCGGGGGGGAAAAAGCAGCCGTTGTGAAAATCCGTTGAGCAGAGGGCGGTCGGGTCAACGTTAGTTTCTGGCGCAGTGTAACCGACGCGAGATTAACCCCCCTCTTGTCAGCGCCCTGTCAGCCGGCGGAGACGAACATAGACCAACATTCACGACACGTTATTATCACTGCCGTTTTATCAGCTGCCGTTAACGGCTCTGTGACAACAACAACAACAACAACAGCTGCCGATGTCCCCATCGTGCTCAGACAACTAGATAGCATTCATTATTTCGCCTTTTTTTATTTAAATATTGAATAATTATTTAACTTTTAAAGTTTATTTACAAATAATGAGAGATGGTGGTATTTAAATTGTTGTGATATGTATCTATGTAAACACGCTTTAATGACACGAATATTAAGACATCCATAACTTAAAGGAAAATCTGCATGATTTACACACACACACACACACACACACACACACACACACACATATATATATATATATATATATATATATATATATATATATACATACATACACACACATATACACAAACATACATACATATATACACACACACACACACACAGGGATTGTGGGATACCATAAGGAGATTAAATAAAACAAATATTTATGAGATAAGAAAACGCTACTGAAAAACTGCTGCCTTTAAAATATATAAAAGTACGGGTTTTTTTTACAAAATTTGTGAGTCCATACTTTTGACAAATGTAATGTTATATACCCACTGTATATAAGGGAAGTGGCAAAAAGCTTCCATGTTGAGTATTAAACTTCAAATAAATGAATAGATAATGCAGTTTATATTTTTGTATAGTTTTCTGTATTTATGACTCATTACTATGGACCTATTAAAAGGGATATAAATATTGCCAAGAGGATGCCAATAGGAAAACATGACTCTCACTGAAAAGCTGCTATTGTAATCAATAGCAGTGCACACCAACCTGTGTCCACCCTTACGTACCACTCCCAAGCATTGCCAGACCTGTGTAACTCTCCAGTTGTAAACAATATCATGGACCTCCTTTAACAGCCCAGTCACAACAACAGCAAACACAGTTTTTGTGGTTCATTGCTTCTGTGTGAAAGAAGTAATTGCCCCAGCTGGTTGTATTCCCCTAATGAGCTCGATAACAGCTGTAATGTTGTTGCAACAAAGGCGTGTCTGCCTAAATAGGCTGAAAAACTCCATACTTATCCGCCTATTGAGAAAAGTTTTTTGAATTGAAGGAGTTAGCAAGGGAAAAGTTGAAATCTTGAAAATACCAATGGAAACTACACATTGTGTGTGGGGGGACACAGAAATCTTAGAGGGGCCTTATCACTAATATACTTTGGAGTCACATCAATGTTTCATCATTCATCAGATGTTGTCAAGACTGAGTTGTTTGATGTTGTCCCAGTGTAAACACAGTTTTTTTTTCTAGACCTGTCATTACAGAGTTGTATTTTAGCCTTAGGACAGGGAGTCCACAGGCGCAGCAGACTAATAAAGGCTCGTGGGTTGGACAGCTAGAGAATGAGTGGAGAGGAAAGAGAAGGGAGGGGGCAGAGGTGTTTATGAAACAGGGCGAGGAACCTTACCATCTCTGTGTAGTCAACAAACAACAGAACCAGATCTGATCCTGTCCTCAACATCTCAGAAATGAATGGGCCATTAAATCTCCAGCAAAATGTTTCACCCACACACACAAAAAAGAAACCTGATGGAGACTAGTGGGGAACAATGCAAAACAAAACATGTTTGCTTTGCTGCAAAGCCCACAGCAGGGGGTCACTGAAATAAGACAGCAGATAAAGTGCTAACTACAGTGGCTCTCTGTTTCTCATTAAAGTCAATAGGCCCCAGTCAATTCATCGGTGTGATAATGCTCTTAGGGAAATGACGTACACTGCCTCTGTCCCCGACTACTCTCTCGTGCCCTCCTAATCCCCCACCCCACCACCACCACCACCCCGCTTTCTATTTCTCGGCACATCTCACTCAGATACAGGCTGTCACGTGACTGCGCCGCCGCACATTTCCGCTCAATCGATTTCCCCTGCAACGACGCACGTTCAAAAAAAAAAAACAAAAACCCGCAGCACAGTTTGCGACAAGTTGTTTACAACGTGACAAAAGAAGTGCAGTGGGGTTTGCGTCCGAGTTGGCCGCTCCTGACGTCAGCGCACGATTTCCAGCGACCTTGCGCGCGCGGACACGTTTCTCGCGTCGCGAGCGTGCATTGGCTGTGTGTTGTGTTGTGTTGAGCTGAAACACCTGTTTAAACAGAGTGTTTAGTCGTTAACCGCCGCGCAGTTCGTGGTCTGCTTTGAAACCGGAGTGGTGAGTCACTCCCCTCTCGGTGTAGGAAAACAGATCCGGCCAGGCTGGGGCCCGGCGGGGGGATGGGAGGCCGGCGCTGGATGAACACCGGAGGTGGACGCAGCTGGACTCCCACTCCCCGGGACCCCACATCCTGACAAAGGCCGTGTTCCCATAGTGACCGCGGCTGATCCGAGGGAGGGAAAAACACCGCCCGGGTGAACTGCTCTGCATGTCTTTCCAGTGTGGTCGCGCAGTCACGAGCGCAGTCAATCAATGAGTCATGTTGTGCAGTAACAGAGCAGACTCGGAGCCGCTGCCATGTCCTGTCCCCAATGTCTTTACTGTGAACTTTACTTCCGCAACATGTCTTGTTTTGTAAACACTACACTTAAACATTACCACTCACGGTAATGTTTAAAGCAAATAAACAAGACTAATACACAAAAAAGGCGACGTTAAAGAGAGAGAGTGTGTGTGTGTGTACTCATTCGTGTCCTCATTAGTCCAAATTCATATTCCACCCCCGCCTTCTTTGCCCGCCAAAGGGCATTGCCATTGTGGGTGGTGTGCGAGGGTTGTTGGGGCGGATCGATATCTCCATGGCGACCATCACCCAGGACAACGAGTGATGCTCGGCATGTTGCAACTATGGATTTGTCATGCGCAACGCCTCAGCAACACCTGATTCACAACAGGACAACTTTAAGGGTTAAAAATGTGTGTAGACAGAAATTACACAGGTTATGTTGATGATCTTTTTTTTTAATGCAACAACAACACACATGTTCTCTGGACCAACCACCGCCAGCATTGTAGTTCGCATTTCAACCAGTAGGTGTTAGCATCGGCTTCTGAGTTGAAGCGGTCAACAAGGAAGCAGGGGAGAAACATGATTAGGAACTATTTCCAGAAACAGGAAGCAGAGGTATAATTTGATTTTCGGCGTTACCTCCCCGCAGACAATCACACGTTTCACGCCGCATTCAAGCTCCACGCAGAACCCTGCCATTTGCTCCTGTCCTGGAATTAGTTACCAATAAAGTTTGAATTTGAATCGTCTCTTGCTAGCATGATGGCGTCCGAACAAACTGTGCACGGACTCCCCCCTTCACTGTCTGCTAAAGTGGTTGGGTAGGTGGACAGTTGCTATAACTACTCATACACCTGCTGCAGCCTGAATAACCGTCTGTGTAACGTAACGTAATGTAGTAACTTTACTGACGTTACTGCATATGTAATGTCTCTGCAGGTCATTTGCTTATTTGACCATAAAGGACAGACTGCCGACCATCCTGACTAAAGTTATAGACACGATACATCGCAACAAAAACAAGTTTTTTGAAGAGTTTGGAGAGGTAAGTGTTTTGTTTTGTTTTTGTGGCTAGCTGGATTAACTGCATCCGGAATAGTGGGTCACGTGTCCAAACGTGATTGTGGTTATGCTTGTGGTTTCTGTCTCTGCACGCAGGAGGGCATCCGGGCAGAGAAACAAACAATATCTCTGCTGTCTAAGCTGAGGAACGAGCTGCTGACTGATAAGCCAGTACTGGCACTGACAGACAGATTGCCCGACACAGACAACTGGAACCAGTACCTGCAGAGACACCAGGGACTGCAGGGGGACCAGCAGTCTGTCAGCTGGTTCAAGTCTCCATGGCTTTATGTGGAATGCTACATGTACCGTAGGATCCAGGAGGCCGTCTGGCTCAAGTGAGAAGCCTTCACATCGTACTCATGTTTTATTATCTGTCCTTCACACTTAGTAGTCGAGAAAGCATTATGGGAAACAATTATCGCAGTAAATTAATATTCTAACTGTTTTTTTGCTAAAAATGTATTACAGTACTAAAATGATCATATTATATACCAATGAATGAGAGTGTTGAAGTGAGTTATATTGTTACTTTATGTTGTGGTCCAGTAATCCTGAAGTAAAGATTTCGTCTCTCTTCTGTTGCTGCAGTCCTCCCATCAGTGACTACGATGTCTTCAATGAGGGAAAGACGCAGAGCTTTTTGGAGTCTCAGCAGGCCATAATGGCCTTGTGTACCCATCTGGAGGGTATCAACAAGAGCATGAAAGAGCTGTCGAAGAATCAGCTGCTCGACAATTTCAACAAACTTCTGCTGGTTAGTATCATAAACACCTTCTTAACATTTTACAGCCAAGTCAAACGTTTATTCGTGAATCCACATTATATAATAATCTTTATTAAGATTATTTAATTCTTTATTATTTCATTAAGTTTGGAATAAAGAATCAAAATTAAATGGATGCCTTGACTGTAAAACCTGTATTTTACAATTAAGTAACAGATAAAATGATGCTGCAGTGGATCCCCTGTAGTGAATGTGCACCTACACAGTGTGGTGTGATATTCATTCCCAAAGCACTATTTAAACTCTTATTTGACTCTTTATAGGTTTCTCTCTGGGGTAACAAATGTGACTTGTCGATCTCTGCTGGCCGCCAAATCTCACAGAAGACTAATCCATTAGATTCCCTCAGCAGCCTACAGCCCTTCATCTTGGTGGATGACTCCAGAATGGTATGGTCAACTCTTATTTCTGCCCAAAGGCCAGGGCAGTCTGGAAAAATAACTGCAGGCAGAGTGGACATTGTGCTAGACAATGCTGGCTTTGAGTTAGCCACTGACTTGGTCTTAGCGGATTTCCTGGTTTCCTCTGGCCTCGCACGGGAGATCCATTTTCATGGTAAATGCTTCCCGTGGTTTGTCTCTGACGTCACAGCTAACGATTTTCAGTGGACCATTCAGCAGACCATGGCAGCCAATCACATGTGGATGTCCAAGAGTGGTGTCCAATGGCAGAGGTACCTGAAGGAGGGTGTGTGGTCTTATCATGACCATCCTTTCTGGACGCAGCCTCAGGAGTTCTGTGACATGGCGGCCGATTCTCCTGACTTGTATTCGACCCTGCAGGAGGCAGACCTGGTGCTGTTTAAAGGTGATCTGAACTACAGGAAGCTGACAGGGGACAGGGACTGGGACTACACGGTGGGCTTTGATACTGCACTACGAGGATTTGGGCCTGCACCACTGTGTAGTCTGAGGACTCTAAAGGCTAACATTCAGGTGGGTCTGCAGCCGGGCCAAGGGGAAAAGCTCACATCCCAAGATCCAGACTGGATGACCAGTGGCAAGTATGCTGTTGTTCAGTTCTACAGCCCTACATCAGAGCAGTAAGACTGACCACAGTATCTCACTGGGAAGAGTTGGATTCATAAGAAAACTACCAGAAGAAATACCATAAGCAGGGGATACCTTTAAGCCATATGTCCGTTAAGATATAAGAGGCTGCTGAATAATGTATGTTCCTCACCTCATCTGTTTACACTTCCTAATGTTTCATACAAAAAATGCATTGCACAAGTGTTTATTTTCATCGTGGATATTTATCAGATACATACATTGTCATGAAGCAGCAATATTTGAGTTTTTGCATACAAATTGATGAGACTGATAATGATGATGATTTATCGCAGACAGCAATTTAAATGAACGTAGTTTATAAATACCTTTGTTTTGCTCATGTTGAAGGTTGATATACTGTTATTTGGGCAGTGTAACAGTAATAGCGATGAAATGTGCTGGTTTTGTTTTAAATGGCAACCTAGATCTTTGTGTTATCTCGACTAAAAGTGAATATCTCTACACACACTGTTACGTCATCTAAGTCCTTGCTACCAGTTCCTGTGCTTCAGAGGTAATCGAACCTGGAACCATATCAGTGATTATGCTGGGAAAATCTCATCACTTTGATTAAATCTGTTTACTTAATAAAAAAAAATCAGAAAAAAACAAACTTGTCTTTTCCCACTTGTTTTTCTTTTCCCACATTTCCCAAAATTCGGTGCACACTCAAGTAATACATCAATAGATAGTTGAAATGGTTTGCTGAAGTGTGGCAGATATGTACAGTGTATATACAGTATATATAATTTTTTAAATCACAGTGTTTCACTTCCACCGATCATACACTAAGGTCACATTGTACCAAGAAAAACAGCCAACAAAACAGCTGAAAATGCTGCAACATGTGTATTACAATTCTGGGTGAGCCGGTGAAACTGAACAACACCACTGAGGTGGGTGACTTGCTCTGATAATGTGGCCTTTTTTTTCCAAAATGAAGCCAATTACTACAAGAAGCGTTCGTTCAGTTTCAAGCCGTTCAGGGGATTTTTATGGTTTCATTTGGCACCATTTTTCTCATGTAACACTGTCTTCCATTTGCTCCGGAGGAAATGCAAAAATATATATCATCATCAGCAGTGCTACTTGTTTTCCACTTGACCTGACATGTTCTGAAAATCAGGCTGTTTACCTAAGCAGGAGGAGGAAAATGAATCCTGTATGCCAAATGTGTGTGTGTGTGTGTGTGTGTGTGTGTTACAGTTCACATGTGAATGAGTACATTTCTTATTTGTATGATATGTATTTCCATTTTATTTATGGTTTGTTAAGTCAGAACTCACTTTTTTTTATAAACAGTGGTCCTAATCTTCTTCTTTACATCCCATAATATGCAACGACTATAATGATCCTAACATCACTGACTGGGAGCTTTTATGCTATAAACATGAAGAGTTTAAAATCCCCTAAAAACTGGATTTGGATAAAAGCTGTTGTCCCTTCAGTATGTTTATATGTAGTGTTGTGTATGTCGTCATTGGCTTGACCTGTTATAACAATGATTAACTGGTCCATATTTAGTCTGTTAAAATAAGTCATACATTTATTAAATCATCTCTTTTAAACCTTTCTGTCAATGTCTTCATATAGTTTAACCAAGGATCACAGTAAAGCCCTGCAAAGTTCCCATTTTAAAATAACCAGCAATCTGCTCCATTGAGATTCATTGTGTAATTATTGGCTGACAGAATGAGATCTGACCTCTTGCTTCTCTGTTTGCTGTGTTATGGTGACCTGGCACTTCAGTTATTGACTTGGCTGCATCTTTAATTTGTTTATCCTTTTTTTCCCCCTTTTTTTCCTCTAAACCTTTCTGCTGTGTTTCCATTGTGTCCCCGTGAGCCCAGGTAGCTGTCAGAGCGGAGGGAGATGAGATGAGAGGAGTCAGACAGGGCCGCTTCTGCACAGTGCACATGAGAATGATGCACGGGTGAGAGGTGAGTATTTATCCTGGTAGAACTGAGTTCTTTTTAGTCTCTGTTGTTTAAAAAAAAAAAAAAAAAACATCGTCCTAATGTTCCTCATTTCCACCCATGATTCGATTTACGGCCGAGTCTCAGGTGTATTTGAGAAAGTGGCTACAAATAGACGAGCTCATGCGTCATGATGCTGGTAGAGTATATATATATATATATATATAGAGATATAGATATAGATATAGATATAGATATATAGATAGATAGATATAGATATAGATATAGATATAGATATGTGGGAGAGGAATTGTTTTGTTTTGGGGGGGGGGTGTTATTTCTCAGCATTGACCTCTTTCTTACACATTAGTGGAAAAGAGGGAAAGGATGTGTGAAGGAGGATGGGGTTTTTTATATCTTTCTTTTTGGAAGCTCAAGGGAGACAGGGCAAAGAATAGTGGACCCTTCAAGTTGCCTGACAGGCACAATTGGTAAAAGAGAGAGAGAGAGAGAGAGGGAGGGCGAGAGAGGGCGAGCAGCACTCATCTCCACTCCCCCTCCCAGCCAACGGGAGAGCAAGTCTAAATCATGTTGCTTATCAGGGCTGTTGTGCTGTGATGTTGCTCAGGCAGAGCCCAGCACACAACACGCAGCCTCGTGGACCAGCACTCAGACCCAGGATCAGCCCAGTCCTCCCAGAGCTGGAGACACTCAGCCCGCAGCGTCCCTCGCCTCCACCTCGTGCCTCGCTCAGCGACATGTACCCCGAGGAGAGCCGGCCATCTGGGGGGGGTGCCACTGTGGACTTCTTGGAAGGGACGTACGACTATGCCGCCCCGACCCCTGCCCAGACCCCCCTCTACAGCCACTCCAACACTGGCTTCTACTTTGCTGCTCTGGATGCCCAAGGAGCAGCCTCTGATGGCAGCCGCCAGTCCCTGGGCAGTGGGCCCAGCAGCCCCCAGGTCTATGTCCCCTCCAGCCCTCGACTCAGCCCCTTCATGCATCCCCCCAGCCACCACTACCTGGAAACCACTGCAACGCCCGTCTACAGGTGAGACCACCAGAGTGTGACAAGTGTTTGTGCCCCTGATTGAATCAACAGATATAAATCATTTCTTATTTGTGTTGTGGTATTTTGTCTCATGGGAGGAAAGTCATTTGTGAGTGAGCGATGTCATCTCCAGTTGTTTTGTAGCAGTCCGTTTTGTTTGAGTTGTAGTGTGGTGATTGTGTAACTGATATGGAGAGTGCAATCAATTTGTCAGTCTTCAGAGTTGTTTTGTAACAACACTACATTTAGCTTGTCCCGATCCATACTAAACCACTGCCAGCCATTAGGATAACATGTAAACGTTTCCACTCTCACATTACTTTCATACAAGAAATGCAGTTATAAACAAGTCTAGATTATATAACAGTAGTGTTGTAATCTGCTTTTATACATTGCCATTATCTCTATGGAGAGGATCAAGCTTTGCCCTGGTTTCTAATTCCAGAGATTAAGGACTTTGTCAAAGACCTTGAGTGAGGAACAATACGTAAGAACAACATAGTACAGATTGTTTCCTGGCTCAGGTGGAAAACAGCACTCGGCTCTCGTCTGCCCCTCTGACAAATTAGTTCTGTAAATGTCACAATGCATCTGTATGAAAGGAGCTGACTCAGACCCTTTTCTGATAAAAAAATACAAAAATCGATCTCAGATTATTATTATTTGTTTTAACTAAACATGGTTTCTTCAGTTATGTAAAATAATGTTTATAATAATCCGTGCTGCGTTATAGGTCCGGTCAGCAGGCGGCATCCGGCGATGAGCATTGTGTCAACAGCGAGGAGTCGTACGGCGTGGGGGAGTCCGGTGCTGGAGCTGGAGCAGAGGGACTGGAGATGGTTAAAGAGACACGTTTCTGTGCTGTGTGCAGCGACTATGCCTCTGGGTACCACTATGGGGTGTGGTCCTGCGAGGGCTGCAAGGCCTTCTTCAAGAGGAGCATCCAGGGTATCTATATCTGCTCTTATCTGCTACATGTGACCAGTGGATGTCGATCATCATCACACGTCGCCCGTTTGTTTTGTTTCTTATGTGTTTGTGAAGATACCGGTCGTCTCCATGACGATGTCAGAACAAAGCCGCCTCAGTCTCAGATTCATTTCACATGGGAATAGAGTGTCCCCGGCTACAAAATAACCCAAAGCGGATCCTGAATGCTGAAGCGTTGGGCTTGAAGTAATAGATTTTCTTCCATTTCAGGTCACAATGACTATATGTGCCCCGCAACCAATCAGTGTACTATTGACAGGAATCGGAGGAAGAGCTGCCAAGCATGTCGGCTAAGGAAGTGTTATGAAGTTGGCATGATGAAAGGAGGTACGCAGAAACACTATTCGAATGAACTTTTTTTTTTACTTATTATCTTTTATGATTTGTCCAGGGTCCACGTTTTATAAGATGTCAGAATCAATAAAATCCAAAAACAAACCGAGACTTATATCAATCAGGGTTTGTTGCATGTTGCTCTGTGTGGATGCAGATAAAGCCCGAGAGTAACTTTAATGTGACCTTGAAGTCATTTCCTCAGAGTGCGAGTGCACTGATTGTGAGTGTTGCGTATTATTGTGTTTTAAACCTCTGCTGTGTTTCCAAGGTGTGCGTAAGGACCGCGGCAGAGTTTTCCGCCGTGACAAGCGGCGGCCAGAGAGCACTGACAGAGACAAAACCTCTAAGGACATGGACCAGAAGACAGTGACGCCACAGCAAGGCCGGAAGCGCAGCGGCGGCAGCAGCACAGGAGGAGGCGCAAGAGGAAAATCATCTGTCACGGTCATGCCACCTGACCAGGTGTGAACAGGAAGTTTAAGAAGCCACATGTACCACAGAGCTCCTGTTTACAATCCTGGACATAAACTGTCTCACTGTCACAGGTGGAACATTATATAGATAGATAGATAGATAGATAGATAGATATTATATGTGAGGGTTGTTTAGTGTAAAACAATAAGGGAAGCAAACAACGTCAGGGTTTTCACATCCAAAGTAACAAATGAAATTCCCAAATTCCGAGAAAATAAGAGTCAGCTATTTAAGAGACAAAAAGAAAAGCACAATCACAACACCTAATCTCCCTGGCAAACAACACAAACAGGCGACAACTTAAACAAAATAGATGGCAGAAAAAAAAAACAACAGATGCAACCAAACAAGTGCACGACCCTAAACAAAGCAAAACACTGTGGCGTAGCGAGTCTGATATACTGGTCCACTGATGAGGGAACGAGGAGCAGCTGGAGCCTCAGGTGAGGCGCTCCAGGTGATGGGGGCGGAGCCAACCTGCAACAAACGAAAAAAAGACAGACAGCTCTCGACAACAAACCAGGATGTAACAGGTCCACTGTGAAAAAATTATACAAACGTTTCGCTTGTTGCTTTGATCCAGTTTTGCAACAAATATTTATTAGGTCAACATACATATACAGTGTGTACACACATATATATATATATATATATATGTGTGTGTGTGTGTGTGTGTGTGTGTACATATGTATATGTATATATGTGTATTTATAGGTATGTATAAATACTGATAGTGGGAATGATCATTGTGCTGCTTCACCAGGTGCTCCTCCTGCTCCAGGGTGCTGAGCCCCCAATCCTGTGCTCTCGTCAGAAGCTGAGCCGACCCTACACTGAGGTCACGATGATGACCCTGCTCACCAGCATGGCTGACAAGGAGCTGGTCCACATGATCGCCTGGGCCAAGAAGCTTCCAGGTATGGTTTATGCTAGCAACGATAGTCTTACACTTCAATCTCTGTTCCGTGCGTCTGTTGTTTTGAGCGCGGTCTAAATAAAGAGGTGACGGCGCTGTACACAGAGCGGTGTAGGACAGGTTTAGCAGAACGCCGTGACATTTCCCCGCACGTCTCGTCCAAATGAGGAGATCGCTCCTGAACATACAGCTGTTCACGGGTCACAGAGGTGGTTTGCCTTTGTTTGACTGCGGAGGTGATGGGAGACCTTCATCACCGGGCCACATCTGGACACACACACACACACACACATGGAGCCATTACAGAGATGGTAATGACAGTCATCAAGTTTGAGAGGATTGTTGGGCCAATCTGCTGGCACCCCATCGAGTATAAATGCAGTGTAAGACACATCACCTTTTTGCATGCACCTGCACACACACACACACACACACACACACACACACACACACACACACACACACACACACACAAACACCTGGATAAGGCTCTCTTCGTGATTAAATCCTGTTTTGAGGTCTTACGACCGTTCGCGTCACTAAAAGCCCAAAGAAGCACTGTTTTAATTGCAAGGGGTCGTGAACGGGGAACATCGGGGGGGGGGGGGGGGGGGGGGGGGGGGGGGCGGGGGGGGGGGGGGGGGGGGGGGGGGGTCTGCGGGTGGAAGTGAAATGGCAGCAATTAGAGATGAGGTGAAACAGCTGAGTGCTGAGTGACAAGGCTTCTTATGAGAGCAGATGGTTGCGTTGAAGCAGCATTTCCATGGCAGATAGGAAGCACTGAGATATTTATATTTATATGAGCATATAAATATAAAATATACAATAAAGAGCCCTGATAAAACAACACATCTGACTCCAGATGTGTCTGTGTTGGGTCTGCATGCGAACTAACTGCTCCCGTCAGGCCAACACAACATATATTAGTGACAGTTGTGTGTTTGTGTGTAGGTTTCCTGCAGCTGTCCCTTCACGACCAGGTGCAGCTGCTGGAGAGCTCGTGGTTGGAGGTGCTGATGATCGGACTCATCTGGAGGTCCATCCACTGCCCGGGCAAACTCATCTTCGCACAGGACCTGATACTGGACAGGTAGCGAGGGCCGCTCGCCTCACTCCACACTCACACGCACCTTTTCCTCGACTCTTTTTTTATTATTACCCCACATCCCCAGTCCTCGCACCGAGGCTACGAGTGATACATCAGCATTGTAGATTTTCCATTTCACACCCTGCCAGCCATTGTGTCATCCCAACACATCCCTCATAGAGGGAAAGACTAATTACATGTCCCCCACGGAGAGGAGAGCAGCCTCTCCACAGCCTGAAATGCTCCCGCGTCATTACAGTGGCTACAGGAGTGAGGATTAATCAAGCGTTTCAGGCTATGATGGCAAAAGAGGGAGAGATGATGGGGAAGTGGAGAGAAATAGAGACACACGGACGTTCTCTGCTTTTGCAGGAACACCCTCTTCCCTCCACCCACCCCCACCCATGTTCAAAGTAAACAAGCTGACCAAACCACCTCCGAGAGAAGAGGTGGAGACAGACAGGGCCGTTACTGTCCGATGTGTGTGGGAGTATTACCTCTAATTCCTGGTCTCAGTGTGAGTGTGCTCGCCGGTTGGAAGTGGTGCAGGTCAGCGTTGACAAATTCCCTCGGCTCTGTGCCGTGTCCGAGTTTACCACTGCCCATTCTCCCTCTTCCCATCACGTTTCACCTGTGCCCATCTTGCTTTCATGGTCAGGCATTTCTCCCATGTGACATAACGTTTAAATCCCGACATTAAAATTCCCATCATTGTCTTCCGCCGCTCGTCCCAGGAACGAAGGCAACTGCGTGGAGGGGATGGCTGAGATCTTCGACATGCTGCTGGCCACTGCCGCCCGCTTCCGCGTGCTCAAACTCAAGCCTGAGGAGTTTGTCTGTCTTAAGGCCATCATCCTGCTCAACTCGGGTGAGACGCCGTGTGAGTGAGACACACACCTGTCTGTGCTTATGTGTGTGTACATACATATACACTGTACATAGAGAGAATGCATCATTTTGCTGCACCTTCAGTACCTCTGACACTGCTCAGACACATTGTGCAAACAGAGCGCTCTGCACTGTCAGCATACCTGATATCTGTTACCATGACAACATGACATGGGTCAGAGGGCTGGTTTCGCCCCTGCATCTTGAGATCTTGTCTGTAGGAAACTGAAATACCAGTGACATGACATGACGGGCACAGCTGTTTGAGCTGAACGAACTGTGGGGGCACACAGGGCAACGTGCTCGGCTCTCACATGTTTACGTTTACCGATCTCAGGAAGCTCGTGTTCCTCCTCTATTAGGCTCCTTCTCCTTCTGCATGGGCACAATGGAGCCTCTGCACAGCGCTGCTGCTGTGCAGGAGATGCTGGAAACCATCACAGACGCTCTCATACATCACATCAGCCAGTCGGGATCCTCGGTGCAGCAGCAGTGGAGACGGCAGGCCCAGCTTCTCCTCCTGCTCTCCCACATCAGACACATGAGGTAAAATGATGAGGGGAAAAAAGTCTCACCTCATCAGTAAGATGTGCTGCTGAAACCACTCGTTATCAAGCTGCTTTAATTGCTCACATCCCTTTGTCTCTCGCTGCAGCAACAAAGGCATGGAGCACCTCTACAGCATGAAGTGCAAGAACAAAGTTCCTCTGTACGACCTGCTGCTGGAGATGCTGGACGCTCACTGCCTCCACCGCCCCCCGAGACCAGCTGCATCCTGGTTCCAGGCTGAGAGATATCCCTCCACCACCACCACCACCAGCAACTCATCTGCATCAGGCTCCGGCTCAGGTCCCGGCAGCAGCCACCACAACCAGAGCAGAGTCACAACAGGTGCTGGTGTCCTGCAGTAATTAGGGCCCCGCCCTGACACACATCCTGTGAGACGACGACAACAACAATCAAGTTAGGTCATCTGTACAAAATGTGTATACTGCAGAATGAACGTGGTACTGGAAGGAACGATTTGTGTTATTAGATAATTATTTATAAATTCATTGATTTTTTTGGTTTTGTTTGTTGTAGTGGAGGAGAAATGGCTCCTTGTGCCAATTCACTGCAATCGAAGCTTTAACGCAGTCACTGCTCTGCCTTTCATCTCGTCTGTGATTCTGGGTTCAGGCTTAGAGCTTTACAGTAGAGCAGCCCGTGTTGGGTTGTGTTGCGGCATTATGTTGCGTGCGGTGATTTCAAATCGAGTGCAGCTAATTTTTTTTATTCACGTCAACCAAAGTGCACTTCCTCTGCAGTTTGAGGGACTATTGTGGCATTAATTTCACTTCCAAAGGATAATTACACAATGAAGCATGATACAAATGTTTAAAATTAATGTGGAATTTATTTCCATCATTTGGGACTAATCCGATTCTGTGGCATATGCATTTTAAACTTGATGTATGGAGGGGGTACTTAAATGATGCAATTATAAAATTGACTGGATGTCTAAAGAAAATGAATGATGGTTGAAGGAAGCCAAGCTTTACTGTGGATTTTGGGTTTGTCTGATGCTGTTTTGTCTCGCTTCTCCAGTGTTTGTTGTAAAGTTGGTTGTGTTGCGCTGCTACTGGCAGTGGAGGAGGCATAATGACGTCACCTTGTAGTAGCATCGGAGTGTTTTTCCAGGTACAAGTAGGCGTACTCGATGCCAGTACCGGAATTGGGACACCCCTAATGGAAAGCCTCCACACGTGGTCCAAAGTTGGCTTTGGCCACTCAAGCTGTTCACTGTAAATCCCATCAAACCTGACTGTCATTTAACTGTGCATAAAAATAAAAGCTTCAACTGGGAAAAGGTTGTTCATTACCATCTCTCTCCAGAGTAAATGTCACAGAGGCTAATATTGAACATTTTATTTGCAAAGAGAGTATTTGTAATGAAGTCGGCATTAGCAAACTGTACATACATAAATAACCATTTTCATATTCCGTCTTTTTTTTGTTTTTACAGATTCTATTAATACCACAGTGATTGTGATGTGTCATCACTGCAGAATAAGCCTCGTTATTACAAAGCGCACTTTTCATTTAATGTCACAGCCATGTCCTAAAGCCCTGCCACTGATTCTTTGACCTTTCTTAAAAGCAGTGGACTTTCAAGTGCATGCTCAAACAGAGATAAAAAAATAACTGCCTGTATTCAAAGGCATTTTAGCAATAATTTACAAAGCAGTCAATTAGGGTTTTTTTTTTTTTTAAACAGAGCTCTTCTTCTTTCATATTGGCTCCGCGTGATTAAATACTGAAAAACAGGAACACAAGCCTTGGCTTTCGTGGAAAGAAGTCGGCCATCTTGGCCGGACGGCGTCAGTGCAGTACCTTTGACAGTGCTCATGTCAGTGCTATAGATTCAGGTTTAAGCTTAGAACATCATGTGACCACTTCATTACCCAATTCAATAAAAACAAAACAAAACAAAACAAAACAGGAAGCCGCGTCTCCTCCTTCCTGCTTCCTGTTTAGTCTCTGTGCTGGTTCAGTCGTTCTGTCTTGTGTGTTCTGGAGAGAAACTCGTCACTAGGACCATGTGATTCCTCAAACTGTCAGGCTACAATACAAGATGCCACAGTGGTGGTGCTTAGGCTTCATCAATACTAACATTCTATTAACCGATTGAACATTTAATAAATAGTAGCAGCACTGGATATCATGGACAAAAAGCAAGGTTGACTTTGGCTCCCGACTCATTACATAATATAAATAGTGCTTTGTTTTTCATTGATTTTACAGGTTTCTTTAGAAACCCCGAAAAATAATATATACATATAAGTTAAAACATGAATATTTTGGATTTTGTGTGAGGGGGTGGGGGGGGTCTCCAGAGTAAGGTCCATTCAGTCTGGAGAGTTGGGCCTTTAAAGGGTTGAGGTGAGCTCAGGAGAGTGTGTGTGCAGTGTCTGAATCACTTCATGATGCATGTGGCTCCCAGCAGGGGAAGAGGAGTGTGGAGCTTTGGGTCATGGGGCCAAGAAGAAGAAGACACATTCACAGGACTTAGCCGAAGTCCTTGGCAAAGCAGTAGGTTGAGTTTCAGCTGCTCCTCATATGGGCGGAGGTCCGTTGGTGTAGCGTAGCATGGGATGGAAGGAACGAGCAAAGTTATTGGCATGGTGGCAGCTGTAGTCCTCCTCGGTCATTGGCACCAGGCAGGCGAGGCCGATGAGGAGCAGGAGCAGCAGCTGGACGGGGAGTGCAGCCCTGAGGACCCGCAGCAGGAAGGACTGGCCCTTTGAGGAGGAGGAGGAGGAGGAGGTGGCGGGCGAGGCGATGCTCTCTGGGAGGTTAGAACGGGAGGAAACGCAGCCAGCGGCGCCTGGTGACTTGCTCCGGCTGCAGGAAGACGCAGACAAGATAAGTACAGCAGAAACAGAGCTGAGCTCAGCAGTATTTGCAAACCAGTGCTGTTTTGTCCAAAATCCTTCATTAACAGTTTCTACTGGTAAAACTGCAGAATGAGTATTTGATCTTTTTGCTTTGGTAGTAGATAGTTGTGATGTATGTAGTTTTCGATATGAAAACTACCCTCTTGTTTACTCAACCTGGATTTTTGTTTGTTTTACATGTAGATATAAATCATGGTTTGCAAATACCACTGAACTCGTGTGAGGCAAAAGACTCAATGCTTCATTAATGGGAAAGAAAAGCAAAAACAGTGAAATGCAGCAGGTAGAGGGAGACACGGCAGGAGGAAAGGTGAGAGTCACAAAGTTTGACGACAGACACATTGAGAGTAGACCTCACACAACAGCCACAAACACACTGAAAGAACGGGTTTAACAACAAGCTTTAAGTAGCCAACGTGGTCTCACTGGGTGTGTGTGTGTGTGTGTGTGTTCAGAGCCGAGTGTGTGAGAGTTCAATGCCACATCTCATTCCAAACAGGAGCAGGAGAAATGCCAAATGCCTGAGAAGAGATTGCATCTGTCGGAGCCAAGACTCCAGGGGAGGAACAGCACGTTCCGAGCTGCGACTCATCCTCGCCGAGGCCGCGGAAAAGGTCAGACGCACCGACACCGCTGCAGACACTCACTCTGCATCCAGTCCTCCCATGTCCCACCACAACTCTCCAACACGCATGATGGTGTGTGTGTTTACCCAGCGTGCAGCTGAGGCCGTCTCTACTGTCTTACTGGATTTTAATTTCCACAACCCAATAGATGGTGATACAGATGCATATCACAACATGAGCAACTCTCACTGGAAGTTCAGTTGACTATTTGCCAGTCTTGTGTGTTATTGTATTGAGAAATGACACAGTTAAATAGGAGTGGGTTTTTTTTTTTTCCTCTGGAAAGGAAACAAAGTGGGAGTTAAGGGAGACGAAAGCGCCGCAGGAGCTTACGCATCACATCCTGCTTTAAAACTATGGAGAGAATGAAACAGGAGGTAAACATGAGGAACCAGGGCTAAAAGGGGGAGCCATTGGATTCAGATACTGCCATCTAGGGGACGTGGAGTGTTCTACATGTCGCTATGAGAAAGTAGAGGCAGAAAAGCATGACAAGGTAAAAAATGTTTCACGATCCCATTGAAAAAGAAGCAGAGCAAAGAGGAGCAGTGAAATCAAACATTTGAAGGAGAAAGGGAGCGGCCAGATGTAGGCGATTCCCCCACTCCTTTAAGAACTGGTAACATGGCCTCTAGAGGAGGGAAGGATCATGGAACACTGGGTCAAAGCTTCAAAAGTTACTGATTCAAAAGTCCAATTTGTAAATCATGGCCGATTGTGACAAACAGATTTTCTGATTTTCTTGAAATCAAGGTTCTAGTCAGGTGTAGATTTGGTTCCATCATCATCCCATGTTTCTAGAGTCCAGGAGAGAGGTACCTGTGGCGCGGGCCGCTCTCAGGGGGTCCTGGGTGGGCCTGACTACTTTTGCCTCTGGACTGTACCACGTAATGAGCAGGGAGGGGTAAAAGAAAGAAAAGAATGTTTCAGTCAAGGGCAAATGAAGACCAAGCCTCAGATGAGAGAGAAAAAAAATAAACAACATAAAAAGAGCCATGACATTGCTTAAGAAAGAATCATCAACAACTCAGGAGCAGCAACATAATCAATGACTGACATATTTTTAAACCAAGAAATCTGGCTTCTCAAGACTAGATCCTGAAAAGTCACATTAAAGGAACCGTACGTGTAAGTGTTATTTACACTGAAACTTACTTTTCATGCATGTTCTCTGAAAAAATAGAATCAGCATTGTCATGTGAAACGAAAAGCCAGGTTTTCTTGTACATCTTTAGCAGATCAACGTGATGGGGGCAGCAAAAAAATATCGGCTGAGGGTGGGGGGGCGTAAATAAACATTTTAACGTACATGTCAGCAGAGCTGCTGCAAAAGGGGGGGGAGATTTATATTCGCCATAACAATAAAGCAGTAGCGTGGGAATAGGTTGGAATGATGATAATATGTTATCTGTTATAAACACAGGCTAAGCCACCACCCCCACCCCCCACCCCCCCACATTGGACGATATGAGTTTTAATATTACCAGTCGTTTGCGGTTCTCCACAGTCACCTCTGACACGGGAGCAGCTGATCCACAGATGGACTGGCTGACAGTACGCAGCGGTAAGCAAACCTGAAAAATAAACAGTCAGACAGTTTATATCATATATCTACATAACACTCAGGCTATAGGAGCAGATTATTTTATAACATATAACATACAGTGTCTGCTCCTTCATTCACTCTGTGTTCAGTATTGTCTGACCTGCTCCGTGTCCATGGCCTCCAGTCTTCTCTCCAGTCCCTCCAGATCCGAGTTGACCTCCCTCAGGAGCAGCCTTAGCCGGTTCCAGATCACGTGCACCTTCTCCTGGGCCTCCAGACACTCGCTGCCCTGAGGCTGCATCCGCTCTGAGGTCTCTGCCTGCAGCAGCACGGTCTGGGGTTTAGTGTTGACCAGCAGCTGAGCCGAGATCTCCTGGAGGGACGACACCTTCTGCTGCGAGTCCAGCAGCTCACGCTTGATTTGCTGCAACATAGTAAGACAGTGGAGGGTAGTTACTCTCTGCCTAACTACCTATCAGACCACTTCAACTTTTCATTTCTCTATTTTCAACATATTTTATTTCATGTCTGTCTTTCTTTTAGTTATTAAACTTGTATATTTGCATTTATTCTTAAGGCGCATAAGGGGTTTTATAAAAAACAATAACACATCACATCAGATAGAAATCAGTAGACAAGGTAAGGGGAAGTACCGTCAGTGTTTTGTGATGGGCTCGTAATGTTTCACGATCCACTTTGGGAGGGATGGGCACCACCGCGTTCCTCCTGCGGTCAATGTTCTCCAACCACAGCAGCAGACCGTGGCTTATCTCATGGAACTCCTGAAAAGAAACATGGCGCAATTCACACTGACTATACTGTTTTTATTTTTTGTTTCTCTTCCTTCCTTTTTTTTGTTTGCAACATTAAATAAATATTTATTTATATTTGGTTTGTTGTTACATTATTATGTGTCTGTATAACAAGCTCGACACACATACAGAGTTTGTTTAGGCACATGTGGTGCAACGTAAAATAAAAAAAGAAGTTTGTGTGTGTGTGTGTGTGTGTGTTTTTACCTGGCACTGCATCAGTGCCCTCTGTAGCTCCTCCCTCCAGTCCTCCAGTGAGGTACTAAGACGATCCCAGCACGAGTTCATCTCTTTCAGCCCATCCCTCAACTCCCAGGCCTCATCAGAGTCGGGCTCTGATTGGAGGAAGTCCGCGCTGCTCAGGTTGATTGACAGAACCTCAGACTTGTGAGCGTCCATTCCCCTCTGGAGCTCCTGACAGCAAGAATCAAAGAATAGATCCACGTGTGGGAAATAAAAAAACTCGACGTTATAGTGCTACTGGATAGAGTAGGCTGAGAATAGATGAGCTGAGCACAGCAGGATTAGATGCTGGTTGAACAATATTTATAGAATGGTGATATCTAATGCGTTTACAGACAGCAACAGTTGCACTGGTTGTCGTGGAGTTAATTTCTGTTTGAATATGTGAGGCTGAAGTGGGACATAACGAGGCCAGTGGGGTCAAACACCTTCTGAAAAACTACTATACTTATATATAAAACTACTATACTTGGATGGATAAGACAGAGAAAAGGAAACAAAATATCTCAGACTTTAGTTGCATCATCAAAATTCTACTGTGTCAGCAGAAACGCACGCTGACATGCTGAGCACTAACTAACCTTGAGCTTTTTGATTCTCTGCTGGATGGTTTGGATGTCGGTGCTGAGATGGAGCCCTCGCAGCTCGCTGAGCTCGGCCTCGGACTGAGCCAGCCAGGCCCTCGTGGTCTGCAGGTCTGAGATCAGCTGCTGCCACTGCTGCAGGTTCTGTTTGTGTCTGTGCTTTTCGCTCAGGGACTGAGCTCGGATCAGCTCCCAGCGCTCGATCACACCTGTAGGAGGAAAAGAGCACAGGTACGTTGTAGTAAACTGTGCAGGTCCCGCTGCCACAGAGAAGACTGCAACATCCTGAAGGACCCATCCCACCCAGCACATCACCTGTTCCAGCTGCTGCCCTCAGGGAGGCAGTACAAGCCAATAAAAGCCTATCCAATTTATTTCAATAAATAATGAATGAACACTGTGAGGGTTCCCCTCTTTACAAACCACTACAATATTCCACCTTGTGCAGTCAAAATATTGCTGCCGAGTTGCCAACAATAATTTTTTTGTTTTTATACATAACATATATTTATTATACTGGGTTTACTATGAATACTTTTTTATTGTTTTCTAAATCGATGCAATGTAATTTTGTTGTGTTGTTGTGGTGCAATGACAATAAAGATGTTGTCAAATATCTAATATGTCATCAAGAATGTGTAACTGACCAGCACTCTGCGTGTCTGTGGTGGTGGAGTTGTTGAGCCCAGGCATGTCATCCTCATCCTCAGTCAGCTCTTCCTCTGTTCTCTTCACTGCGTCCATACTGCCACGACACTCGCCCATCAGACGCATCTGTCACAAATAGTCACTTTTACTCACAGATGTTATATTTGTCCCTGTCTGGAAACTGGTCTTAAAGTCTTAAAGCAGCAAAAGCTGATGAAGCGGACTCACATAGCCCATGTAGGTGGAGTCGATGTCTGGGCTGGAGCGGCTGGCGCTGGCCTCTCTCTGCTGGAGGTGATACCGTCCTGCATCCAGAGCCTGATCCAGCTGCCTCAGACTGGCCTCCAGCTGACCTGGCTCACCTGCACACACAGGCCACAGTAGGGTCAACAAAGACGTTTTTGTAAACAGGCAGTTGATGGAGACTGATGCTGTGATGGCATGCATTAGTCTGAAATGTTAATTGATAACGGATTAACTGATATTCATGCTGTTTAAGATGGTGGGGCATGCAACTGCGATGCATGGTGGTAGATGTCAGCTGGTTTAGTTGAGGTTCATGCTCTTTGATCTCATGCTGTGGCAGCACCAGAGGGATGCTTTTGCCTACCAGAAGATGATTTCAGTGTGTTCTCAGTCAGTTTTATATAGGCCTCTGGGCTCTCTGGGATAACTACATCTGGGAATAGACACACACACAACATGGACTGCTCATGATGTGGACATGACGAACGCGTCACTGCTGCTAAACTGAAAGGGTCTGGTAAAATATTGGCACTAATGGCCTCGTGACAGACCTGGAAAACAAAATGTCACTAAAACAAATCAATGCATTCATCATCCATCATACAGGTCTGTAGGGTGACACCAACCTGATAACACAGCAGCATCTGTCCTCAAATACTCATCCTCCTCCCCGTCGTGTCCTCTGCTCCGTTCCACATGACCTCGTCCTCCAGGGCTCTCCAAGCCTCTGCTCAGGTCGTAGTCGTGGTCCCACTCTAACGGGATGGAGTCCACACTGGCCGGCGTGTCCCGTCCCGAGCGGTCGGTCCGGATGAGGGCAGCTGTCCCCGCGGCTTGACGGCTAGAAGCCCGTGGCGAAGAGGAGTCGTCCCACTGGAGCTCAGATGCTCCATCCTCCATCTCGAGCTCTCTATCTGAACCATCCAGCTCATCGTCAGCCAGCTGAGTAAGAAGGATGGGAAAAAATTATCACGAGCGGAATAATGCAAGATCAGACAAGATGCACAGACAACAGGGTCAGACACTGGTGAGCGTCTCAAACATCACGTCTCTGCACACAGTTTGATTTAATCTACCAGTGAGACTCAGTGAAAGGAAATTAAAATAGTTAGAGGCCAATTATTTCTTGAGATTACATCATGTGTCATCTCTGCATCTCTACTCACAGGCAGGCGAGTGAGTTTCTTGTAGTATCTGTCCACTCGCCCAAACACCTCCTGGCAGTATCTCTGCAGCTCCTCCAGCTCCTCCTCAATGATGGCTGCATCCAGAGGTTCACTCTTCTCAATCAGCGATTCGCCGTGTCTGAACACCAGCTCGATTTTTCCCGTTTTCAGGTAGATTTCCTGCTGGAACGCCTGGGAAACGCACACGGCAGAGGTCAGGGGGAAGGAGAGTGGCATCTTACTGCGTTATCTATTGATAATCGGTTTTGTATGATTCAATAAAAATGATAAAGAGAAAAATCCCACTCAACGTGAAGAGGTAGATAATATACAGCATGAATAGATGGAATTAGTCAAACACTGTGTTGGAGCTTCTCACCCTGAGCTGCTTTATCTTGGCCTGTATGTCACACTCAGAGAAGTGCTCTATGTTGGTGAGCTGGAGGTCCATCTCCGTCAGCCACACCAGGATGCTGTCTCGTGCCGTCTCAAACTCCTCTCTCTGGCTGATGAAGTGCTGCGTGGACACGGTGAGACAAAAACTCCCTGTAATTCACAGTCACACGCTGTCCTCAGATTTATTAAGCCGAGCGCCTGACGTGATTTTACCCTGAGTCTGCGCAGAATGGCAGCCACCCTCCTCTGCAGGTTATCCCATCGCTTGTTCCCGTCATGCACCATTTCCTTGAGGCGGCAGGAGGAGTCGGTGCGGTTCTCGCGGGCCAGACGACGGTACTGTTTGTTGATGAGCTCTAACTGGGTGAGACACTCCTGCACCTGCCGCTGGAAGGCCTGCGGTGAAGACACACAAACACAGCGTCAGAATTAAAGCTCTCAATAAGATCAGATTCTTAGGAATTTGATGCTGAACTGGAAAGAGCTTTGTAATCAGGCCGATGGGGACAGGACAGATGGCAGAGGCCCAGGACAGACGGGGAACCAGCAGGAATGCGCACGTGCACGGTGACGGACTGCAGCAGCTGAGCAAACCACTGCAGCAGTGTCAGTAACAGGACACCCTGCTTTCTGTTTCCTCCACTCTGCAGAGACTTTCTCTGTGTGCATACACAGTTTGCTAACAAGGCCTTTTCTAAACAAGCATTTCAATATATTCAAATCATGCATGTATGAAAAAGTACGTTACAAGAGCATATTACATATTGACAGCTCTGTGTTTCCATTAGCTTACCTTTATCATGCACATATTCAAGATGCATACATGTAAACAGTGCAACAGCAGCGGTCGTAATCCACATTCTGAGCAAATCCAGGTACATGAACTGACCTCAAACTTCTTCAGCTCCTCTTTAGCGACAGTATAAAGGACTCCAGAGGAGTTCGGCAGAGCTGCCGTTCTCTCGGATGTCTTCAACCAGTCCTCAAACCTGGAGTAATCGTCCAGAAACTTCTGCCACAACCTCCACGTCTCCTCGATCCTGCAAATAAAAATTGCTCACGTCATGACATGACTCCTTAAAGGTCTGAATTCTATCACCAGGACATGCATATGAACACAGTGTAAAGGCTGGAGTTTATCCAAGAGGAGGCACTGACTTGAGTCTTCTTTCCATGGACATGGCACAGATGTTCCTCCAGCGTCTGTCCAGCCCTCTGGTGGCCTGCTGGATGGAGTCACACTCTGTCTCTGTGGAGCAAGCATCACAGTCGTGGAGGAGGACTTCACACAGGTTCAACACGGACGCCACCCCTGTGCTGTGCTTCTCTATGTCCCGCTGCAGCTCCTAGAAATCAATGAAAATAACTCGGTTTTTGTTTCCACGTTTTTCTAAAATGTGTGTGAAGCATTCTGCGTTTCAGCAAAAATGTCTCCCAACAATACACAGTTAGTGCACAGTCATCCTGAAGAAGGCAGTTTTAAACAAACAGCAGCACTGGAAGCATGAGTCATGCTTCGATTTCCTTAATAGTTTCAGAGTCAGTTATTTTCCACAAAGTGAGTCATTGTTCTGCTCTTATTGTTTTTACAATTATTATTGGAGGAGATTATATTTGTAGGAGATGCTAATTTTTTTTTTCTTCCCACATGTTGATAAAATGATGCAGTTATTTTTACCCACCCAGAGGTGTGTGTGTGGTTGCACTTACCTGCTGCTGGTTGAGTTTCCGCTGAATCTCCTGGTCGTCGCAGGTTTCGTAGACGATGGGCCTGGAAAGCTCAGTCTCAATATGAGCCAGCCAGGATCGCAGGCTGCTCATGTTTTTATCCAGCTGCTGCACTGCGACCAGGGTCTCCCTCAACTTCTTCACCCTGTAAGAAACCCAACAACAACATGTCAGGACTCATCATACAGAACAGAATGGGATAATAGAAGACTCTTGTACAATTGACTGATCTAATAAAACTAAAGGCTCTACTGACAGGCTATTACACTGAAATGTAGAAAAATCTAAATATTTTCAGTATACTTTCAGTTTTCTAAAAACAAAATGATATTACTTTGTGCCAGTAATATTCGTACTATTTACAGATCTGTGACGAAACACTATTTGACCCCAACACAACTGAGGACAGTTTTGGATCTGCAAACGCCAGACATTTCATAACTCCGACAACTGCAATCTCTAACATGTGAATCATGTTTTAAATGGACTCACATCCAGCTCTTACAACAGTTTGCCCCGCAAGCTTAACATTCACCGCCTCACCCTGCACAGCAATGCAACTCTCACTGTCAAGCCTGATAAGAATGAAGGCAGAGAGGGTTCTTCATTACATAAACAAACTACTTTTTAAAGAAAGTTAAAAAGTAGACACATGATCTGAGGACAGATTTATCACCAGCAACCAGAATGTGTTACAGCTTTGGGAGATGTAGGACTTTCACAATACAACATACTATACAACTCAATGCAAACAATGCAAAACGTTCATTACTTTATACATAATCCTATGCAATCGCTCGCATGTCACTAATTTTAAATACTTAAATAATTAAAAATAATTTGAAATAATTTTGTTCCAACATGCATTTTTACAGGGTTGACAAACTTCATTTCAACAAGTCAAGCTGGTTAACACGTCAATCAGAAAATAATGCTACACCAACAACAACTGTCTGCAACGTACTGTCCTCCACCCTACACTGGGAACACAGACCAACTAAAACAACAAGGCACCAGGCAGCTTTGGTGTTTTGAAAGAACCCATTTGTACACAACCTGCACCAACATCAAAAACGACAACATAAATTCTCAAGCTCGTCCTGCCTGTTGACATCGCAGTCGCAGTCTGGCAGATACTCCTCACTGGGGCATCCCGCCATATTGTCCGTCCCTGAATCCAAAACCATGGGGGGGGGGGGGTTTAGAATTCCCAAAGACAACCTTAACGTCAACCTTATCTACAGTGTAGATCCAAATGCTATTCTCTTTCCACTACGAGCTCCACACTGGACTTCTTCTGAATTCTGTCTCTGCAGACGGGGGGAGGGCAGGCAGGTCGTGGTGGGATGGCACAACTGTTGCGCTCCGTGGTTAAAAAAAGAGAACTCTAAACAGGCGCGAGTGTGTTAGTGTGTCTGTGTGTCTGTGTGCCTGAGAGTGACAAGTGCTGCTGTTTCTAAAAAGAGACTTACAGTCAGAGGCATGTGCCACATAGCTGGAGTGTGTTGGAATATCAGACGCCGAGTACACACACAGAGGGTGTGTGAACACAAGCGAAGGCTGCAGGCGCCGCACATGCGAGCAAACGGCAAATGGAAAAGTCAAAATAAAACAATAAAGCAAAAATGTTTGCAAGAGCGAGAGAGAAAAAAAACAAATCCATCCAGAAATACTCTTCCACAAAATAAAAAATGTTAAAAGAAAAAAAACACTGCAGTAATTGTCTGCACCCTGAGATAGCTGCAAAGTCAATGTCCTTAAGTTAATTTAGTTATGGGCGGATTTAAGAGGCAAAGCGAGAGCAGCTGTCCATATGAGGTCACACAGTGTCCACTCTCTCTTCCCTCCTCCAGTCCCAGAGGGAAACAACCAGAGAGATACTGGGGGGAGGGGGAGCTGAAGTGGGCAAGAGTCACAGTTTGTGTTAGGTCACTTTCTACTTGCAACACAGAGAAAGAGCTTCTCATCCCTAATCAACATAAACATGTGAATGAATCCCACTGGAGGTCAGGAAATGCCTCAGCAGCATTGTGGGAGAATGAATTCCCCATCACATGATCTGGAGTGTGAAGAGGGAAACCATGGAAACAAAGCCAGGCCAAGGCATTTATTCCATGATGTATACACACTTCTCCAGCAGGGGGAGGAACACAGATACAGGAACGTGTTGTGTCAAGTCAACAAGGATATCTGAAGTTAAAAACCTTAAGTTACTTCAAGATCGTATTTAAATATTTTATTCACAGTTCTTTGGTTTCCAGATTTTGCTTTGCATATTCACAGTAACAACACAAACTATGAAGCAAACAAACAAACAAACAAACAAAAAAACACTTTTGTGCACCCACCTGGCAGCGATGAGGTCCAGCAGGTGTTGCCAGCGCTCGCTGACTTTGCTCAGTTTGTGTTGGATCTCGGCCGCCTTGCTGTCCTGGCTGGCCCTGGCCAGACGCTCGCCCATAGCCTGCAGCAGCTGCTTGTTCTCCTGAGCCACGCTGATCTCCTCCTGGTAGTCCTGCAGGAGACACACCCAGCACGTTAACACAGCCTCACTGTGGATTAGACCTGTACACTGTTCACTCATTTCATATTTTTGTTTAAGGATGTTCTGACATCACCTTGCGTAGTTTTTCAATCATCTCTTCAATGCCGATGTCGCCATTCTGAGAGACCTTGCTCTCCATCTGCGTGAGCCACTCGCACAACTCCTTGTTCTTGTCATTGAAGACAGCCCATTCATTCAGCTTCTCGCTCACTTGCTGCCTGCGCAGGGAAAGCTGATGAGGAGGACGGGGAAAGAGAAAAGAGGAGGGTAAACGTGGAAGACAGCAGGATAATTACAAATGACAAAACAACAACGCTGAGGAAATAAACTTGGAAATGTATTTGGAGAAATAATGCAATTTTTTTCACTACACACACACACACACAAATAAACACGCTCCCTGAAATCCCAGGTACTGGGATTATAGTACTGAGAATGTACCTGGTGGCAGACCTCCTCCCACTGGCGCTGTAGCAGCTGGAGGCGTTCTTGTAAGAAAGTGATGTCATTCGAGCTAACCACGCCCTCCAAGGACTCCCTCAGCAGGAACAAGGAAGTGAGGTCATCAGTCCATCCCTCCACACTGCTCTCCAGCTCCTGAATCCACATGACAAGACAACATAACACACAGAGGTGTCAGCCACAGCCTAACATGCAAAGCCGCTCTCAGGCTGGCCTGTAGACGGCGATTTTTCCATTTGGGAAAAACCAAAGTGAAGCAGGAAAAACACAGCAAACGACTTATGGAGCACAACTGCACCTGCTGCACCATCACAAACTGTAATGCTGCAAAACACAACAGCAAACCACTACACATTACAGCAATGCCTGTTCCTAAAAACAACACCACCCCTGCTAAATCCCAGAATTCCATTTTGGAATAAAAATAGATACGATGTTACAGAAGATGAAACTGCATCAGCTAGATTCAAGGTTAAAGAAAGGATGAGGCAACAGAAGCATCTAACCTTGCATCTCTTCCTCCTCCTGACAGTTGTGCTGCGATGTAATGATTTGTGGACCGGGGGAAGGTCTCCATTACACAACACGCACAAAGGGAAGCATACGTATGCAAACGCACATGCACACACGCATACATACATCCACCCTCACAGGAAGCAGGGATGCCGTTTATCTCCCCCTCTCTCTCTCTCGTGTGCATGCACTCTCTCCCTCCCCACCCCCTCTCTCTTGTCAGCTGATGGTAACTGTGTGCAGAGCCTCTAACTGCCCTCCTCCTCCTCTTCCTCCTCCTCCTCTCTGAGGAGCTGGGGACATGTCATGCATGAAATATGACTGCATACATTGTCCACTAGGTAACACAAATACATTACTTTGATGTTTCACACAAAATTATGTCACTTGTTTTTTGAAGCAAATAGAGAAAAGAACGGCATTCCCTGTTTGTTTGTTACTTTTACTGCCCCCCCAACACTAAATTAGATAAAAACTTGAAATACAACGTCTCTGTTAAAACAAATAAATACAACAAAGTAGTGCTTTGCATGTACTGTATGTGTAATAATCTCACCTTGCATCTGATTTGCTCTGTGTGTAGCTCCTCATGGTGGTCAGGCAGTGGTACAGACAGCCTTCCTTTGAAGGCCCTGAGCTTCTCCAGCGACGCGTCGATGCCCTTCTCACATCGTTCCCAGTTCTACACACACACACACGTGTGAACAATTAGAGCATAAAACACAAACACACACACACACACACTCAGACCGCACATATTCTCAGACGCAGAGAGGTTGCTATAAATTCATCCTGCAGCTGCAGCAGTAATAAAAGCAGAGACTCTCATTACGAGTCTCTGCTTTTCACAGGCAAGCCTGCACTGCAGACTGTTGGCAAAACAGACTCATTAGACCAAACAGATCTGCATATCTGCAAAAGTTATGGTTACTCCATGCACATGCTTGATCAGTATTTTTTTTCCCAATCATTCATACAGCCAGTGTTTTTCTAACACTGGATACCAATGAGTATACCCACTTGAAAAACAAATGTCATGTCTTATCATGTCCATATGTTATGTTGTCACACTTATGGCTAAGAAAGTAGCACACACAAAATGTCCCAAAGACCAACAAAGCATACAAAAAGTATCAATGACATTTCTTGCTGTTGTTGCTACTGGTGTAGTTTTGTCGGACCTTGAGCAAGCCGTGGAGCTCCCTCCTCTGCTGATCCAGCCGATGGTGGGCGTGCCTCCACCTCTCCTGGATCTCCATCAGCTCTGTCTGCAGGCTGGACTCCGCCCTGGCATCAGCAGAGAGCAGCAGGCTCCTGCCAGCCTCCACGGTGAGGATGTAGCATCCCTGCTGCCTTTGAAGCATCCGCTCCCTCTGCTGGATCTGACCTAACAGGTTTCGGGCGTGCTGCAGGGCCACTGCTTCTCCTGGCTGTTGAACATCTGGATCGTGGGTCACTTCCTGGAGCCATCGCAACAGCTTCTCCACCATCTCCCGGTAGTTCTGCCACTGGCGGACTAAGCCATCGATAATGCCTCGCCGTTGCTGAGCCCGCCTCACTATGCACTGCCACTGATTGCTCAGCAAGGCCAGCTTCACACTGAAGTCGTCTCTGTTAGTGCGACAAAGCATGAGAAGCATGAGTGCAGCTCACAACTGTATACGTGTGTCAAGAGATAGATACGCTTGTTCAAATCAAAATGAGTGTGTCGTATGTGTTTATGTGTTTACCTGTCATCCACCTGTCCCTGGTCCAACATGCGATGACCATCACTGATGATGGAGTACAGAATCTGTTGCCTGCTAAACATTTCCGCCTGGAATAACTGTAAATGCACATATGGCTACATTAAGAACAGTGCTCTATGCAGCAATCACAACATGTGCACTCTCAACATGTCTCTGACCTCGTGGTCTCGCTGTTGCTCCAGCAGACTCTCGTAGTTGCCTGAGATCTCAGCGACCAGCTTTTCTTCAGTCTGAGACAGGAAGTCCATCCAGGCCTCGCACTTCTGCAGGAAGCTCTGCTGCTGGAGCAGAACCGCCTGCAGCTTGCTGGTAGGAGCAAATGAAATATTACACACACATTCATAACCAGCTGTGTCTTTATCAGTGTACATTCTGCTGACTAAGTGGTTACAAACGGGAAATATGACGTACCTGAATCTCTCTGTGAGGTTTGCGCAGTGAGCAGCCCAGGCCCTGTTAAGACTCTGCAGCTGTTTCACATCTCTGTCACTGACAGGTAATCTGTACACCAACTCATTAACGCGCTCCAGGTCAGGAGACAGACTGCTCAGCTTCAACAGGTGAACCTGGAAATAAATGATTATTAGACGTTTTCAGAAGGGCTGTATTTTAATTTTGTGTAAAATATTTTTTTTGGTGAAAACATCCACATACATAAAAAACAACAACATGTCAGACAATAGTTTTTGTTTTGTTTTTTTACCTTGAGCTTTTCCATCCGTGGCTGGACCACACTGAGGTCTGGTGAGCCGACAGAATCAGACTCCTTCAGCACTGCCTCAGCCTCCTCAGCCTGACGGGACAGTGTTTCTAACTGCTCTCTGAAACTGTCACACGCCTGCGATCCAGACTACAAAACAATCAAGACGGTGATGGCAAATCAGTTTCCACTTCGTAAACTGTGGTTGTGTGTAGTAAAGAGCAAACGTGTGTTTGGGAGAGAAAAATCCCTACTATCCCTACTGTCCTACCTGCAGTACTTCCTGCTGCCTGTGAAGGGCGTGCTCCACCGCTGCTAACCGATGCGTTAGTGACAGGTGGTCCGACTGGAGGGCTGCAAAAGAGGCGGCGTCGATTTGGCTCTTCAGCTGTTCCCCTAAAGCCTGCAGCTGCTGGAGCGACTCCTGCACAGAGGCCTGGTTACCGAGGCAAACCTGCAACACAGAGGCCGGTTAGTAACACAATCACTGCAGACACACAATTCATTCCTCATTCCAAAAACACAACCCATTTATCTTTGATACTTTTACATCTGAGTTTTGGAAAGGAAAGAATGATCAAAGCATGACATGGTGAGAATCCCACTTTCCTCCAGGATTCATAAAACCAGGGTTGTGTGTTCAGAATGCTGCCTCCTTAAGTGTGTAGCAACAGTTTGCATCACTGATCCTCAGTCAAAATAAGGGCCTGTTTACAGTATAAAGATAGTGTTTCTCTAGACGTGGCCCAGCACGACACAACAGAGGACCCCTGCAGGGTAAATCAGGGGCCTGTCTCTTCCTTCACAGGCTCACTCTGAAAAGGCTTTTGTTAGATTGTGCGCTGAGGCTATATTCAAGACGACTAAAGAACAGGCTGCAATTTGGTATTCTGCAGCGGGGAGAGAGGATTTGTAAAAACCTTTCATCGGGCTGACAAGCACTTTAGAAGCTTATTCAGAAGGAAGACGTGCGAGGAAGAAGTGTTTTCTGGATTCTGTTACGGTATGAGGAAAGAGTGCATACATCAAACCACAAAACACAAAACCTAGGTGCTGATAAGCAATAACTTGTGGCCAACGTGAAACTTTTCTATCTGCACTCACTCTGCAGTCCGTCATCCAGGCGCTGCTCTCCTCCTCTGTGATCTCCTTGTCAGACGCACTCTTCAGCAGCCCGTCAGCGTGTTGTTCCTGTTTGTGAACCGCCGTCACACATTGCCCCGACAGCGTCCTGTAGCGTTGCCATAGCCCCGACAAGGCCTTGCTGCTCCTCAGCTGCTCTGAGATCAGCTCCAGCAGGCGGTTCCACCTACGATAGAGAAAAGGGAAGGGAGGCTTTTGGCGTTTAGGTCTGAGATTAAAAGTCAGAGGAAGAAATGTGTTTTTGTCACCCCTACCTGATGTTGACGTCCCGGTGGGCTCTGTTGAGTGTTTCAGCCACAGATGGATGGCACTCTGTCAGCAGCTGGTGTGTTACAGAACCAAACTTCCTCAGACTGCTCTCCTGTTTATCCATTTCCTCTTGCAGGTTCTTAAAAACACAGATGGCAGCTAAAAATTACTTTCAACCAACTGATCATTTTATCGTGCATCTTGTGTAACCGTACATATTTCCAATGGGAGAAATTCTGTAAAATAACTTTAGGATTACATCACATAATTAAATCTCTTAAAAAAAATAATCTCCACTCCTCACCTCTAAACCCTCCACCTGCTGCTGCACTGCCTCTAGAGACCCATTAAGGAGGTACAGCCTGGACACAGAATAAATCCCCTCCATCAGGTAACCAGTAATCTCCTCTGAAGCTCGCCGATACAACGTCCACTGCTCCAGCACCGAGCGCAGGCTGACCTTCATCTGACTTATCTGTTTGAATAAAATGGGAAACACGATGTGTACGTGTTTGGAAGGACAATGAAAAGTGATTAGCGCTATAACCATTAATGTAAACAGAATCTGAGAAGCTCACCATGTGGTCCAGATGAGCCCAGGACTGGTTCAACCCCTTCAGAGTCTCCCTGACAACAGAACAAGCCGCTCCTTTCTTATCCTGAGTGAGTGCGTTTCCTCGTTCCTCTGCTTTCTCTAGATCTTTCTCTTTTTCCTTCACTAAGTCTTCCAACTCCTGGAAGACCAGTTTTTTTTTACACAAAATACAAAGTTTAGTGTAAATATAAAATACAGGTAACGTGTGGAATTAAGAGTTGCTATGTGCCTACCTGACAGTCTTTCAGTGCATTCTGCACTGATGCTACATCCTCGATCCTGTGTCTCTTCTTCAGTTTCTCCTCCTGCAGTGTGAGCCAGCTTCTCAGAGCCTGGACTCCATTTTCATGCTCTAACCAACCTTCCAAAAGTCCTTCCAATACCTGAATCTGACAGACAAAAAAAAAAAATCACAACAATAATATAAGTAGACCAGTCTATAGAAATAAGTCTACGATACTGGTTTAATTTGTGATTGATATAAAAGTTGAATATTACCTTTTCAGCAATAAGCCCCTGCAGGATCTGCCATCTTCTGTTCATGGCTCCCAAATTCTCAGCAAAATCGGTTTTGTCGCTGCGCTTTCCCTCCACGTCCTGACTGCTGATCTGCAGCACAGACTGGTTAACGAAGTCCACAGTGAGCTGCTTACACGTCAGGTCAATGCGGAAACCCTGCCAAATACAAGCGGACACATTGTGAGGCTGTGATTAGTTGTTTTCAGAAATTCACTACATTGCTCGGTTTCTGCTATTATGTTTAAATGCTTTATAAATGTAAAACATGTTTTCACTTTGTCACTGTGGGCTATTTTTGTGTGTGTGTGTGTGTGTGCATAATATATATAATGTTGTACCTTATACTTCTGCAAGAAGGTCTGGACCACCTCAGAGCCCACAGCTTCCATGATCCTATCCTGGTCTTCCTCTATGATGTTCTCCATGAGAGAGATCCAGCTCATCAGCTCTGTGATGGCATGCCGTGATGCCAGCTTCTCCATCTGCAACTGAGGGTCCCAACATCCAAAACACAGCTTCATCAGACATGTCATGCCGGTGCTACTACCACTCACATAAATCTCTCAGGTTTTTGTTTTTTGTTTTCAGACCTGGTGTAGCTTCTCTTGCACTACAGGAATACGAGTCAGCAGCTCAGCCCACTGAGTGTCCACCTGGCCCAGTGCTGTTCTCAGACCAGCTGTATCTACTCGCTTCAGTCGGAGAAGCTGATTGCCTGTGCTTAGCACAGAAGAACGCAAAGATGACTTAGCGTCCACCTCCTTGGAAAACTCCTACCAAAAAAAAAGTTAAGAGAAGTTGGAGTTCACTGAAATGGTCATAATATTATTTCATAGATAGTGTTGTGAAGTTCTGGCACATGATTGATCTGACTAACCAGAAACGCATGGAGGTGGTCTCTGACAGTCTCCAGCTCCTGAGGCACCGTCACTGACTGGGTCGCCCAGAATTCAAGTCGATCTAGAGCCAGGTGCAACCAGTGGCTCAGCTCTGCTGACTCTCTCTGGTACCTGGAAATAGAACAGACAAGAAAAAAAATCATATATTTCCCTTATGACAGATTCTTAAGACTCAGGGAGTCCAGATATCACAAACAGCTTTATAGGCCAAAACAACAGCTAAGTACAAAGTTGGAGATGTTTACAGACACTGACCTGCTCCAGTGTTTGAGCGTTGAGTCGAGGCGGTGCAGCTCCTTGTTGACCTTGGTGGTGGAGGAGAGCCAGTGTTCTCCCAGTTGGGTCAGCTGATTCTCCAAGTCTGAACAGCCGACAGACAGAAGAAGCCTCTTGCCCTCCTCCAGAACCTGATACAGCTGGGGCTGATGCTCTGTCAGCGTGGCCTTTAGACACTACACACCAGAGGGAATGACACATTCAGATAACTCATCCATTTAATATTTATATTACGATACGACTATGCATGGATTTATTTTTGGATCCAAATATGGACATTTTGTATTATGTTGTGTACCTGGTAGAGACTGATCCTCTCAGTTAGTCTCTCTTCTGTTTCCTCCACCAGACCCACAGTGGGGATGCTACACTCCACAGCCTCCAACTCTCTACACAGAGCCTGGTAGCCTTCCACAAGCCTGCTCCATGACTGTCCCAGGGCGGAGAGAAAGTCCAGTGTCATCAGAAAGTACTCACACCCCATTCACTTTTTTTCCCCACCATTTTGTCATCATATTGTCATCTACATTCAGGATTTAATCAAACATAACGATATTGCTCAGTATTTCCCACCTCCAGTATGCCCTCCAGCTCCACTCCTCTCCTGTGGGCCTGTTTGAGCACGCTGTGGGCTAAAGCCATGGTCTCCTCCAGGGCCTGGCTTTCCCTCTGTGCCACCAGACCAGACACTTTACTGTATAACGTCTGGGTGAGGATCATGTGGCATTCCAGACCCTGAAAGAACTCCTGGGACAGAAGAAAACAAGCATGTGGAACCGTGTTAAATATCAAAGACATCAAAGCTGAACATCAAAGTTTGGTGATTAAAATCTCTGGTCTATTCCAGATTTGGTCTATTCCTATTTCTCCACCCGACTTACTTTGTGTTTGTCCAGTAACATCTGGACCTCTAAAACGGAGGCCACTGTCATCTTCTGGTCGGCGGCCATCTTGTCCTGTGCGGTGTCAACCAGGTCGGTGAGGTCATGAAGTGCAGCTTCGTACTGAGCTTTGAGAAACAAGCCGTGGTTGAGGCTGCTACGCCTGGATCCCATCATCAGCATCAACTCCTCATACGCATCCTACATAAAACCAACAAAATGTCAGGTATTTAGTCTTTGGAATGTATGTATAATGTAGACACAGTGTACCCAACTAGTTAAGATCACAGTATAGGATTACCTGTAGTTTGAGTAGTTCCTGACTGGAACTTTGTTCAGCTTGTCGTCCTTCTGCTTTTGTCTTCAGCTCAATCAATCTCTGTTCAAACTCCCTCAGACTTTCCTCAACTTCTGATAACGCCTACAACAGAACAACATATTTACTGGAAATCAGTTTCACCATTTGAAGCTTCTTCATTCAACTTCTGAAGGACAATTCCATACCTCTATCTGTTTGGATGCAGGTCTGTCTGCACTTCCAGCCATCTTTTGCAGCAACTGGTGTTTACTTTCGTTCAAAGCTGTGAACAGCATCCTGAGTTCATTCTGGCCAGAACAACAGAAGTGACGTTAGTAAGTTAAAATAAAATGATGCAGGCAAATATAATATAAATCCACCTTGTGGTGAAAGCAGCTTAGCACCTGAAAAGCTGAATGTTCCTGCAGCCTGTCTCTCATGTTGTCACAGTGTTGCTCGAGGTTGGAGTCAAGCAGGCCCATCCTCTCCTGCAGACCGTCCAGTGTCTCCTCCATCAGAGCCTGGTCCTCTCCTCCACACAGCCGGCCTGCTCCTCCACCAAGCAGATCCCTGCACTGGTTCACCTCCCTGGTCATCTCCTTCAGCTGCTTATTCAGACCCTGAACAGAAGAGTCCAGGTCAATAAACACCAGTATTTTCTGGTCCAGCAGACGTTTCATTTTGACCGATCACTGTCCCACCCACCTCTAGATTTGTAAGCTGTGTCTCCGGATCTTCTAGTAGCAGCACAGGACCAGAAAGCAGCTGGTTCTCAGCTGCGTCCAACCAGAGGGAGGCAGCTGAAACTGCAGCATACAGGTCCTGCTGGAGTGCCATGTCTCCAAAAGACAACAGCACCTTACTGTCACCGCCCACTGCCTGTAACGGGGAGGAGATAATATAGAATGAGTTGCTGAAAGCTGTCCGAATGAGATTTGTGACACGAGACAGTGATTTGTTGGAAAATGTACTTATTTTATTCACCTCTTGGGCGATTCTCTCCAGAGTCTGGCTGCAGGCCTCAAACAGAGCTCTGGGAGAGTGGGAGTCCTGACAGCCAGATTCACCTTTAAACACCATACTGGGGCTGGACAGACGAGACCGGTGCAGGACCTGCGACAAATACGTCATACAAACACATCAACCTTCAACCGTGAGTTCAAGACAACTTGAATATATCATCACAAAGCCTAATGCCTAAAAACACGGCAACATGAATCAACAGAGAGCGCATGTGACCTGTACCGGGCTAAGTTGGTCCTGTTCCAGGGTGTTAAGGGAGAGCTGCAGCTTTGTGCTCTGATCCTTATTCAGGTATTCCCAACGTTGTCTCAGCTGCTCCAAAGGAGACAACATCTCCGTCTCCAGCAACACTCCTCCTGGGATGGACACCTCACTGTGGGTGAGAGAGGAGTCAGCTGTCATGACTAATATCCAGTCCCCTGAAGTGTAGTTTCATCAGAAGATTCCAATGTTATTAGATGTATTCAACGTACCTGTCCCCATTGGGTGTGGTCTGTTGGCTGAGTAACTCTTCCCCGACACTTGCCACAGACTGGAGCAGCCTCCGCTGTTCAGCTACTTGCTCCTGCAACTCCTAGACGTAAGAGCAGTTGTATTAGATTGAGACAGGACACATGTTACTCCCGGCTATCAAAAGCGGCGTGATCCATAATTCATGTTGAGCTTCTTCTTACTCTCTGTCGAAGCAGGTTGTCATGGTGTTGCTGTGTGCGTGTTGAACGTATTTGAGACAGCCAGTCCTGGACATTAGGACTCTGGGACAGAGACGAGTCTGGCTCACTGTCCTCCTGGTCCTGCAGTGAACCCTGGAGGACAGACACAGGGGACTTTCATTGCTGAAATCCAGCTGACATGCAGACAAGTTAACTGAAACTATTACATTTAAAAAAATCTAACTGGCTCTGACAGCTAATTTAATTTCTTTCTACTGCATTAAAAGAGGAATGTCGCAGGAATGTCATTAAAGAACCTATGGATGGAGCTAGTGAATCAATGTAATGGATTTACTATAAACTAAATTAACTTTGTTTTTCTGAAACTGGGACATAATAAGCACTAAAGCAAAGAGGTAAAAATGTTGCGTCATCAGAAACACACCTCATGAGGCACGTTTAGTGACAGCATGTGATGAGGCGGCACCTTTTGTCTGCAGTCTAAGGGCTTATTGTTAAACACACAGGCTCTTGTTGTTCCACAGTAGAAAACAGATGACTTTTATGGGTGTACACGCCGTGGCCTTGACTATTTGCACAATGCTACCATTGATGCTTCAATCAATGCGGCAGGATGCAATACAGAGAGGAAGGAAAAGTTTGGAAGTGGACACGCAGAGGGGAACAGCTCAGGGGAGGACAGGAACATTTATGGTGACCTCTGACCTCACCTGTATGTCAATCTGTTTGTCCTGCAGCATCTGCTGCAGCTCCAGGAGGCTGTCCTTCAGGGAGTGCAGTTTGATGGTGAGTTGCTCCGCCTCCTCCTTGGTCTCTGCGCGGCCTTCCAGGAGCAAGCTCTCACTGTGGATCGACAGTTCCGACAAGTAGGACACCTTCTGCTCGATCTCAAACAGCATGTTCTGGAAAGACGGGAGGCACAGTGAAAACTCAGAATGCATATTTTGTCAAATCTGAGTTGCTTTTATGTATGTCCACAGACAAACAATGGTAAGAGACCCTGCTTTTGCAGAGTGTGTGTGAAATGTGGCAGGATTGTATGGAAGTGGACAGAAGAGGGATTAAGGCTGTACCCTTGTATTCATTCAAGGCTCTAAGAGCCCTTGGCGATTCACTACAGAGAATTTTTTCACAATGCAAGAACCCTCACACGGTCTCTTTTCCGCCGTCTATTTAAAGTTGTCACAGTGTCATGAGGTGGGAAGGTGGCAAAAACAAAAGGTATTTTGTTCTTTTGTATACAATGCTTTTGGCTCTGTTTCAAAAAACTTTTGCTTTGACTGAGACAACTACACGCACTAAAGACTTCATATTCTAATCCTGTCTAGGTGTTAAAATGAACAGATGTTTCACCTCAGCTAATAAACCTAAATCAACCAAACAAAAGTACGATAATCATGCTTATAATTATAGAATTAATTATCCATAAATCTCCATAATCTCATATTACTTCCTCACATCTTGGCCTTTCACGAGGTAATACAGTTTTAACAGGAGGAGGATCGACACGAGCCAGAACTTTAGATCTGAGCCATATGGAGCCATATGTGAGCTATAATCAGCTTACCCTTTGTCAGCTGCTGCAAACACACATCTAAACAACTGACCTACTGCTGGAGAGGAGAGGCCAAAACAAAGCATTCAAAAATTCATCTGTCAAGTGCTTGATGACGTCAGTAAACGTCAGTCTGACCTGACAGTCAATGAGCTGCTCCTCCATGTCCATGTCTTTGTTTTGGGGCTGAAGAGCAGAGCTGAGAGTGGCGCGAGTGCTGAGCAGCCAGTGGTCAAGCTCCTCGGCCTCGCTGTGGTAACGCTGCAGCGCCTGCTCCTGTCGCTGCTCCTCCAGCTGTTCGCTTAGCTTCTCCTGCAGTGGTCGAAGAGAAAACGTTGGATATCGCTGGTGTCGGATACTGAAGTTTGAATATGATCCTTCGTGCAGTCACTCACTTCCAGCAGCTGCCGCTTTCCCGAAGCCTTCATCCGAATGGTGGCCATCCTCTCTCCCAGTACAGTGAGAGTGGACTGGAGCGCCAGTTGGTCACCAGCCTCCCCGTCACCGTCACTGTCTGCCAGCTCCTCGGAAAAACATGTCTGTAACTCACCGATCTCATCCTGCAGCATCAAGATCTCATCCATCACAGCCTGGAAACAGAGATCAGGAATATGTGAGGTGTCACAAAATGGAAAGCGGAGATTGGGGGATAGATGAACATCGTCGAAGGAAGAGACTGAGAAATGGACAGCGCACGAGCAGCGATGGAGGGTTTGTCTGAAGAGCCTGACAGTAGTGTTACAAAAAGGAACTGTACGGACCATTGCTGTGAAGTTGGCATAGCAACAGAGAACAGTGCCACACAGTCTGTGCAGCCATTGCACAGGCTGGTGCAACATTAAACCACTAAATCATTGACTGTTCCCCCGAAGCAGGCTTGTTTGCGGTCAGTTTAGTTTTTTTCCCCCCAAGAGATGTCTCCTGTCTGCCTTAGAATAAACACCTAACATGTAGCAGTACTTCACCGCACACTACTGCTCTCTCTCCTACTCACACTGTCTACAACTTTGCCATATCACTCACCTGATGTGCGGCCATTTGGCTCTCAGGGCTTTTGCTGGGCTCCAGGCCCTCATTGAGCGCCCCCTCGATGGTCTCCATCTTGGCGGAGATGGATTGGAGAGACTCCTGATAGTGCTGCTGCCGCTCCAGCGCCTCATACAGACTCTTCTGCTTCTCGCTGATCTGTGGCAGGAGATCAATGAGAGACAGGAAGACAGAAATGAACGAGACAGTGGCTACAGAGGAAGAGCCAGTGCACCGGTGATTTTTTTTAAAATTCTTTTCCTGTAGCTGATAATGTGACATACAACATTCTTGAGTGTTTCCCATGATCTCTGCAGGTCATCCAGGTTAGCAGCGCTGGTCTCCATGGAGGGGTCATACAGCTCCTGGAGAGGCGCTCGGCTTAACGTGCCTCGACCCTGTGACACAACGGCACAGTCATTGTTGGTTTTTATATTTATGTGAAACTATACAGCTCATGGCATTGTGTTGACACTCGTCACTCTGATCTCAGCCCAAAAAAAAAGCATGTGGCAAACAAATTGTCTGCAGCAAAATAAATCTGCAATATAATCCCAGTAAAGAGAGGAAAGCAGGGGTTGGCACAGCAACTCAAACATCCATTGTGTCGACAGTGGGGAGGATGAGGTCATGGTTCGGTGGTGGGAATCAGGTGTTGGCAGTGAATTGAGAAAATTGTGCATCTCCCGTTTCTGACATACTGGTTAATTTCAGTACTGTATATTCAAATTAAATGCAAATCGAAGTAATTAAAAATATTGATCTATATTTCTTTTACAAGTTGAAATTTCTTATTGCTCGTTTTTTTACGGTTTTCACATGTAGAATGCACTTTGGTGACAGGGCAGGTGGTCAGGTCAGGTCATGATGGAGGGCTTTCGAGGTTACCGGGGGGGCAGGCTGCAGTACCTGGTTAAGAGGAGCATCAGCGTTAGCCCCTGGGGAGGGGGAGCGGCAGGCAGGGGGAGAGGAGACCTCGCTGTTGGTTCCCTCCTCCCCTGACTCCTCCGTCACGGGGGAGAGGAGTGTGTGGCAGCGGCCGGCTGTCATCTGACCACACATACACACACCGCACGTCAAACACATGCATCAAAAGAAGCAGGTGGAGGAAAAGGAGGAGGGGAAACCAAACGGACAAATAAGGGGAGAGAAGGAGACAGAGAGAGAAAATATACAGAGAGAAAATAGGAGAGAGCATCAAAATTAATGGGGGAGTGCAGGTTAGGCAGATTACAGTGAGCACACTGCTGATTTATTAAACCGTTAGTAATCAAATTACATGGACATTAGATCGGACTGCTGGAACCATAGCACACACACACACACACACTGAAATAATTCAGCTTTAAAGCATTGCATCTGTGCTAATGGACAAACACTGGATTCCAGTGGCAGTGAATACACTTTTTAACAGGACACATCAGAGGAAAGGAATGACCAGTTACCAGGAAGTCAAAATCACACACACACACACACACACACACACACACACACACACACACACACACACACACACACACACAAAGCCATACTGTAGAGTTGCACTTTCAGAACCACAGTCATTTCCTTTTCCATCACAGGCACAAAGTTATCAGAGACTGAAACCAGCGTAAACAACAGCAGCGGCAACAGCTGTGGCAGAAGTGGCACAGTTGTCCGTGTGCCCGCATGCTTCAGTAAAGAGGCACAGACAAAATGTCAGCCAAGTCCCACCAGGCTGCGTTCTTGGCAGTTACTGCAGAACTTTTTCGACTGAGTCGGGACTTTTGTTACATTTGGACTTTTACAGTGGCTTTATGACGCAATCCAATGCAACGGCGCACAAACACATGCGAGATGTGTGTGTGTGATAAACGAGTGGGGAGCTCAGCGGCCTTACATGCCAAGATAAGTTCAGAGACTGTGGACTATTTGTCATTGAAAACACTAATTATGCTGAACAATAACAAAGCAAGCATATCAGCAGTCCCACACACAATCTTAAAATGCTCCGCTAACACACACACAAAAATGAATGCAGTAATATCCTGTTTCCTGGCCTGCTGACACCACACACACACACACACACACACACACACACACACACAGCAGTAGTAGAGCAGGAAACCAGATTTAGTGACTTATGTGTGAAGAATGAAAAAAACATGAATGATCAAGCTGGGGGCAGCACAGCATTGTAGCAGACAGACTGAGCCAGGTTAGTGTAAAGTGAGGTGACGCAGCACAGTGTCAGTGCAGTAATGCAGCAAAGAGGAATCTGCCAGAAACACTATACAGGAAAGATGGATGAGAAAAACAGATTGCTATGTTTGTGCAATATAAAAAAAACAAAACAAGGAAAGCGAAGAAACAGAACGGTGACAGAGAGGATGCCAGTGTCCCACATACAGGAGAACTTTTACTGCAACTTGTGATGAAATGTACTAATAGAAATCTGTAGTAGTTAGTAGGAGGAGTACTGTTTGTAACGAGCGAGTTTTGGTGTGACTGTCCAAAAACAGCTTTGCTACTTACCATGACAACAGAGGGATGTGCTGGAAGCTGCTTGGAGGCGGTGGTTGCCACGCCACTCGGAAGCTCTTCATCACTCAGCTCGTCCACGCCGTCTGATAAGCCCTCCACCTCGCTGACAGTCAGCAGCATGGTGGCGTGTTTGGCCTTCACCGTCAGCATCTTGCACTTGGAGTGGAGCGCGGCGATCTGCTCCTGGTAGCCACGGATCTTCTGGGCCAGCTCCTGTCAAAACATTCCCCCAAAACAGAGAACACCACCACCCCCAGGGTCAGGAGAGCGTGGTTCAGTCCACAATGGAAGATAAGTAGTTCCTGGTTTAATGAGATCTTGGGTGGAAAAAAAAAAAGAGGCGGCTGAGTTGGTTCAGCGTTGAATGTTGTGCCGGTATGAGAGGAGTAAGCGGAGCGGATGCATTCTCTCCTCTCCCGGTCTCTTGCTTTTGGCCTCACTCTCTCCTTCTTTCCCCCTGTGTCTCTATACTGTATCTGTGAGCCTATCTCTCAGCCAATCAGAGGAGCACAGAGGCGGGTGAGTCAGATCAGCCAGCAGAAAGGATGTTAGGTTGAGAGAGAGACAGAGAGAGAGAGAGAGTGAGACCGTTGCAGAAATAGTTCAGAATCCCTCAAACACTCCCTCTCGGACACACATACACAAATGGAGAGGAAAAAAACAGGAAGTGATCTCACTGCCTGTAACCCCCCCTTCCTCTGTCTGCACCGCCCTCCACCAATCCAGACTCCTCTCAACAAAAGAGCTACAAGGGGAGGGGGCGTGTCTACGGGGGAAGATTGACAGAGATGGTGTCAAATTACAGCTCTGGTATGAGCCGGGTCCGGCTGCTCTCTCCCTCCTCCTCTATCTATCCACTCCCCCTGTAACACAGATGGTCAACGCGGCGATAATCGGGTCATGTGACAATCTGGGCCAATGCGGTTGCGGGTGTCTGCTTAGCATAGAGATCATACTCTGAACACACAGCCGGGCCAAAACACAGCAAGCTCCTGCTGAGACTGACAGCCGAAGCAAAAAGGCCATGTCATGTGATCTTTGTGTATCAGTATTGGGAGTAGATAAATAAGCCAGAGGGAAAAACCACATAGGAAAAGTTAAACTAATAAAAGTGTGTTGCCTGTTGGGGAAAAAAGATGAATCGTTGCCTTTGCTTCAACCGCTCCACCATTTAATCTTTTTTTTCCCCACATGGGAGTTTAAACACTTCCTCGTTTATATAAATCTAATACGTTGGGTGTAATGTTCATGTGTCCACATATTGTTTTTATATAATATCAGACATAAAAATGTGTGTCGCCTCACCTCATGGTGGTGTATCTGAGCCTGAAGTTCCTGTATGTTGCTGGTGGAGACGGGCCGGTCCTGAATGATGCGATGGGCTTCCTCTATTAATCTCTGGAGGTTCTTCACTTCCTGCTCATACTGCTCATACTGCACCACAGCCTCCTGGGGAAGAAGAAACAGAAGAAGGGCACGATGAGGACACAGATTTAAATCTTCCTAGAAAAAAAATCCTGAGATGCTTTCATTGTTTAGGCTTTAGATAAAGTCTGGGGGTGAACCGTTTCTTCTTCTGGCTAATCTTCACTACAATGAGCTTAAAAGCAAAATAGGCCCAGAGCTAGAGCATTTGAGGATAACACAGGCGGGGGCTAATGGGGGCTAAAAGAAAACACAGACATTCCTGAGGAGACTTGTTGGGACACTACAGCAGAATTCACAGCATCCATCTCACCAAGTGGCCGAGTCAAACTTCATAATACTACAAATACTAGCAAAATGTCTAGTACTTACAACTGGTAACATTTATATATACCGCATGTAAATCTACATATAAGAAAGTAACCTGGGGACAAAACAAAATAATGAATTAAATTCTGTATTACCTTACTTTAGCATATTTACTGCTAATATCATAATATAACAGGATTAGACTCTCTTTTGCTAAAATTAACTTTTTTATTATTTATTTGACAATTGGGAGGGCTGCCCCCTACCTGCAGGATGTTGCACTGCTGGATGGTGGTGTGCTGCAGTTGGCTGGCCTCCTGCTGCAGTGTCTGAGCTGTGCGGCAAATAGGCAGACTGGCCACTACCTCCTCTGGTAGACGGAGGGCGCTCTGACACTGCTGCACTGCTGCCACCTGCTGCTTGAAGCCCTCCATCTCCACCAACAGACGCTTATAAAGAAAGAGCAAAGTTGAATAGGAATGAATGGGTGTGCAATAATAAAAAACATGTTGAGAAAAGCTACTTTTAATTTCTCAGTTGTTGATGGGATGGATGTACAGTGTATTTACTCTCTGTCCCCAGAACTCTATTTCTCAAGCTCTTGGGAGAAGGTGAACACAGAGAATCATTTTTGAATGTGTGTCTCTACCTGTCTCTGTGTGAGCTGCTCTCTGAGGCTGAGCCTGTTGAGGTCAGGAGAGGCAAGAGTGACCTGGATCTGGTCCACAGCCGCATGGAGGTTCTTGACCTCTGCCTCCAGACGCAGCATATCCTGAGGACAAACACAGACAGACAACATAAGTGGAGGTCGTATGCAGGAAAAGACTGGAAAAGACAATTTATAATCATATATTTTAAAATCTGGAATCTCAACATTATTATTCTTCTTGATGTGGACCTGCTTGTTGTATTGTATTATTGTCACAGATTATTGCTGCAAGAACTGAGGCAGTTCGCTCTACTACATTTTTTTTATTAGTTGGTATTTAACCATTGGGGGGCACTGTTTGATTGTGGCTCTGGTGTATCTGACTCATACACTATGCATCTCTCTTGTTGTGGACCAATATGTATAAAATTATGAAAAAAACATTGGCTGTGGCAGTAATTAAAGATTTTATAATAACAGTGCCCCAAAATAATTTGAAGTGTTGATGTGTAATTACTGTGATGTCTGAAAGTGGACGTTGTTTACCTTTGCTGCATCCTGCAGACTCTGGAGGCGAATCTTGGCAGTTTGCTGCAGCTCCTCCGTTCGCCTGCTGAGGTGCTTCACCTGTTGGCTCCACCTCTCCATCTGCAATACCTCCCCCAGAAGTGCCTCCCTTTCGCTCATGGCCTCCAAGTCGCCATGGAGACCGCGGCACTCGCGCAGCAACGCCTGTCACCACCAAGAACATAAATTACAAGTCATAAAGAGGAGCAATTATCCTAATTAAGTCAAGCCCATTCAGGGTACTGTACATGACATTTCACTGGAAATCAAACACGTATGTGAGTCCAATTAGCTGCAAATTGCTAAAAATGTCTCCAGGTTTAACTGGTAAACAAAAAATTAGAAGCATTTATTTCTGTGGAAAAATAGAGATCAACTTAGTTTGGACCCAGTTCATTTTACACAGGACAGCTGCAGTTTTCTGATTTAAAACCATTCCCCATGCTGTGTGACTCATTAAAGGCTGACCTGATGTGCTCGAATTTGCTCCTGCATCTGGGAAGCAGCGTTCCAGTTGATGTTACAGGTCACCAGACCTTTTGCCTTTTCTGTCCAGCCCAAGATGAACGCCTTCATACCCTCATATTCCTCCACCTGTCTCTCTGCCTGCTCACAAGTTAAATACCATGGACAAAGAAAAAAAAAAGTAATGCACATGTAAAAGGGAATAAAATTCCATCCATCCTCACAACAATGGGAACTTTTTTTCCATTATTCATAAAGCGAAAGGACGTCTCACCTTCTTCAGTCTGTTGGCTCTGTCCTGGACCTGCTGTGTCGTGTGCCGCTGCAGCTCCCTCAGCTTGGCCACAGCATCGCCGAGCTGTTTACACAGCAGAGGGTTCTGCTCACCAAACTCCTGCACTGCGACCCCTAACTCTGCCAGAGAGCGACAACAGGATTCACACTCTTCACAAAGAGCCTGGGAAGGAGAGGAGAGTAAAAAGGTGAGATAGATTAATTAAAAAAGAGGGGTCAACCTAACACGCCAACACAATCTAAAGTGCACTTAATGAGAAATCAGTGATTAATTGTTAAGCTTTTGAGGTACTGGTAGGTGGAGACTTTGTGTAGATATGCAGAGGAGTGAGGGAACAAAAAAGATGGGGTTACGAAATGGAGAGCAAGAGGAAAGGGGCTCTGGGGCCCATTTGGAAAATTCTTCTCAAAAGTGGGTCACTGGCAGAATTCAGTTCACACCACTCCAGCTCTAATGCACTCATTAACCTCAACATCTGCAAAATGAATAGCCAATTTAACAGGGGTTAATTGCTTGTTAATTAGTCAGTCTGGCTGGTTGATTACTTGGGTGTCTTCTTTGGCCTCCTCCAGGTCGGCACTCTTGTCTTGCAGTTTCATAGCAATGGACTTCAGCTTTGCTTCAATGTCCTGGAGTCGGGAGCCAAAGTCCTCTTTTACATCTCGAGTCTGCTGCACCTCCCTTTCCCGTGCCTGGACCTGAAGCAGATGGTGGAAACACACGCAATTCACCTCACAGTCTAACATGCGTCTTAATGGAGCAAATGCAACATTTGGACATAAACACAAAACACAGTCAGTGTTTGGGTCATGTATTCAGCGTCACCTGGTCTTCAGCTGAGCCCAAAGCCAGAGCCACCTCAGCCAGCTGCATACTGAGCTCAGAGGGCAGACCAGCCTGAAGGTCTTGGTACTTGGACTGTTGCAGCTCCGTCATACGCTCCACACTCTGACGCCTGCTGATGACCTCCCCATGTGCAGTCTAAAACACAGACATTTTCTGTTGACATGATAACACGCGTGTGTGTGTGTGCGTGTGCGTATACATGTAGTAAACTACCTCTAGCTCTTGGAGCAGTGAATCCAGGTCAGCGGTTGGACTCAGCAGTAAGCCGCGGGTGTCTTGAATCCATCCTTTGACCAAACCCAGCTCCTTCTCTACTTCTTCTCTTTCCTTCAGCTCTTGGTGCACATGAGCTCTGCTCGCTCTGACACATAACATAAGACTGGACAAGACACAGAGGGAGAGAATTATTTAACATATTTCAGTTTAAACAGGAAATGTGTCCTCTAACTTGCATGAAAATAAGGTTCAATTAAAAATGACCCATTTACTACACAAAAAAATTATTATCATTATTCTAATAATAATAATAATGATTATTATTAGGGCTCAAGAGTATACCAAAATGTTTTAGTTTGCAAAACAGCAACAGCACCGAGTCAGTCACCTGTCATATTGCTCCTGCATACTTCTGATCTCTCGTAAGCAAAGCGTCTCCTCATGTCCGTTCTCTGTTTTTGTCTCCACCACCTTCTCCTCTTCCCCCTCCTCTCCTCTAAGGCTGCGGGTGTGTTGCCCCAGCAGGGCCAGAATGGCCTGCTCCCTCTCCACCTCCTGGCTGAAGGAATCGTGGTACTCTAGGAGGCTCTGCAGTGCCGTCCTCGTGGCAGCCTTCTCTATCGTGCTGTCTGGGACACGACTCTGGAGGTCTTTGAACACAGACTGCACCTTCTCCATCTGAGGGCCAGAGATGTTTATGTATAAGGATTCAGGTTCAGTTGAAGCAGTGGACATGATTTGTAGCTGTTATCCCTTTGTAGTTATCCCATTCAAACAATCTGAATGGACATAAGATGATTAAAGGGAAAAGTCCTTTCTTGATGCTTTCAAATGTGAGATAATGCGAGCACGGATAACTGTGACCTCACCTCACATTTCCTTTAACTAATAATAATAATGGCAGTCTTGCCTGCAGTATGTGGTATTCAACAGAGACCAGGGCATTAAAAAAGAGACTCGAACACAGAGAATGACATCATGTCCAGTTGAACAAAGGCACCATAGACAACCACTGAACAACAGAAATGTGCCACATATGAGGAAGTGGCCCCTCCTTACAGTTTGACCTCATTTCCCTTTTAGAAAAAAAAAAGTGCTGTGTGGGAATTCTTGGGAATTTGCATTCAAACTCAAAATAGGTCAAAAGGCGGGAAAGCGCTTCATATGACACAGTGTTTTGGCAGGAGACAACATTGGGCCTGAAGCCTGGAGTTACATCACAGCACACCAACTGGTAGTCAGCTGTTGACTGTATTTGACCTAAATCTGCAGAGGCAGGAACACTTTGCTCGACATGTGTGTTTACGACCAGGTGAGTATTAGTTTTGGAGGTAACACAAACACACGGGGAATCATGCACAATGTCACAAATGCACCTGTATCTATCATTTTCTTTTATTACCTTCTCTGTGAAGTTCCTCCACTCCCTTTTGGTGTCTTCCAGTGCCCTCTCCTGGGCTCGGGCCACACTGCGCAGCCTGGTCCACCGTTGCCATAGCGATGACACGGAGTGGCTGGTGACACCTTTGCTGGACTCAGAGATGATCAGCTCTAACTCTGTCGCGTCCTCTTTCAAAGCATTTAAAGGCACCTCCAGCAGGTCAATGTGAGTCACCAGAGACTACAGTCAAAGGAAAAGATTCAAAAGATTCATACAGTAAATGAATTCATTACCACATTTCTATGAAAGATTTATATCATGGAAAACCAAAACACTTTACTACATTTTTCAATTCCACAGATACAAGCAAGAACATAAATGCACAAACACTCAACTGCTGAAATATTAATGAACATCTGCTGCCCTGACAAGTACTAATCCTGGAATTGAACACAGCAGCCACATGGGAGACAACATAGTCACATTATGATGATGATTTCTATGAATAGCTAATCAGTCCTTTACTACACTATTTCTCCTTTCTGGTTGAACAGTAAGACTGCAACGCAACCTTGTATCTCTGACACTTGTCTTCTGCCTGCTTGACACTTGTAGCTTTGGCTGTGGAAAACATGGCCATCTTTCTCTCTGCATCATCCATCTGTTCAACCAAGGCCTCTCTCTCATGTTGGAAGGAGCTCCATAGAACTGCACATCTGGGAAAAATTATGACAAACGACAACTGAATAGTGAAATAATACAGATACAGCATATAGCATATGAAGAAGGTTTTGCAATGCAATGTAATGTTGCATATAAACTGCATATGCACGTTTTCATGAACTGACTCTGCATACGACACAAACATGAATAATAATAATCAATGTGAACGCATTAATTAGCACACACCTCTGCAACACTTCTCTGTGAGCTTCCAGCTGGTGTTTGACTTCTGCGTTTTTCCATTGCATTGTCTCAACCTCTTCATTCATCACCTCTGCTTCCATAAAATCCATCAACAGAGGACGCAACGTCCTCAGGTCCTCTAAACCAGCTGTGAAGCTCTTTTCCTGGGCTGAAATCTCTTCCAGGTGCCGCACACAATCTGCCTGGTTCTCGAGCTCCACCCCCAAGCCTGCCTTCTGGAGCAAAGCTCCAGCGGCGTCCAGCCATTTCTGCATGGTCTGCAGAGATAAGTGGTACCTCTGGACCAGGGAAAGAGCTTTCTCCACAGCCAGCTAGAATATGAAGGAGGTGGTTTTATAAACTTCAGTTTTGTTCACTCAAATGTAAATGATGTAAATGTCACCGTGGTTGTAATTTATGTACAACATGTACACATACCTGTTTCTTGTGAACGCCTTCTTGAGCTTCAGCTCCCAGTTTTGACAGCTCCTGCAGTTTCTCTTCAACATGGGCGGGTGGAGTCTCTTTATTTCCACAATACCTTTGTTTTTCTCTGCAACTCAAGGCATCTGCCATTCTCAGTCTACTTCCCACTTCCTCTTCCATGATTTTCAGTTTGCGCGCTTCCTCCTGCACCTGCTCAACTTTGACCTCCGAAAAAGCCAAAGGCTCATTCAGCGTGTCTTTGATAGTCTGTAGCCACTCCAACAGTTTCTCGGCCTCCCTTGTGAAATCTTTGTTCTTTGTGACATCGCTTTCACTTTTATCCACGAAACATTTGACCTCGGACCGTAAAGACTGCAGTGATTTTCGCTGCAGCGTTGCTTCTTGAAAAGCAGTGGGTTCAAACTTCAATCCAAGGCATTCGGTTTGTTTGTTACATTCGTCTGTCTGAGAGATTGCAGCATCCACACGTTCTAGCAATGAATGAAGACTTGTGATTTTATCCGTGGCACCTACTTCTTCTTCTGACTTAAGGCTGAGCAGCTTCTCCTGAACCGATTTTATCACCGAGCCCACATTGGTTAAAAGTCTGTTGTGCTCCACTAGAACGCTTAAGCAACTATCTAGGAGTGTGATTTTCTGGTCATTTCTCCTCTTCAGTGTGTTGTGGAGACTGATGAGCTGCTGTGTCTCTTCGGCTCTGTATTGCTGACCCCTGCAGAGGAACCCCTCACTTTTGCTATGAAGTTCACTCACAGCAGGGCCTATGTGGAATAAACTTTCCTTAATATTCCTGTATTCGCTGAGTAGACTCACAATGTCCTCCTTTCTGATACTGATAGTCTGCTTTTCCAGATTGTCAAAGTGCTCCTGAAGTTCCTCCAGTGCATTTCGAGTAACATCAAAGAAAGTGCTGAACTCTTTTCTCTCCAGAAGCATTTGTTGGATTCTGTCTTTTTTCTCTTTGGCTAGAGCTAGGATGGCATTGTACTGCTGAGGCAGCGCATTCAGCCTCTCATCTAGGTAGCAATGGTCAATCTCATTCAGAGTACGAAGGATCTCTTGGCCTATTCTTTGGACAATAAGAAGGAGATTCTCATATTCTGAAGCTTGTTCCAGGACATTCTGAAACTTAGATAGCTGTGTTTGCAATTCTGAGTTTTCATCCATGTTGCTCAAGTTGATTTCAGGGAAGGTGGTAGCATCTGCTTGTCTCAACCAGTGACAGATCTTGTCCAGGTCAACCTGAAAATACTTCCTAGCAGTTAATGCTTTCTCCAAGTCTGTGAGACGCTGCGTGGTCCTCTGAAGGGCAATTTCAAAGACAGACTGTAGTTCCTCAAGTCTTGCCAGGGTTTCCGCTCTCTCTTTGTCAGTGGCATCTCTCTCCAGCTCTCGCCCTTGTGTCCAGAGAGATGCCAGCTCCCTCTGGTAAGCTCGCAAGCCGCTCTGGACGCCCCGACATGTAGCAACCTGCTTGGACAGGTCTTCAGGAAGAAGTGCTATGTGGTCATCTATCAAAGCCTTCCGCTCTTGTTGCTGTACCCAAGACAGTGCTCTGCCCAAGCCTTGAAGGAACTGTGTCCTCTCCGTGAAGGCCTGGAGAGGAATCCAACATTGCAAAGTAACTGTCAGAAAAACACTTAAAGTAAAACAATTCTTTATTTTACAGTTTCTTAGACCACTCAATTTCTCTTTTCATCATGCCTTAACAATTCCAAAATCCAGCAGTTTACCTTGCTGAGGTATTTCCTCCTTTGGGCCACCCGAGCACCCAGAGCTTCCACCTCAGACTGGGCTTGTTCAACAAGCTCTTGGAGGCCTCTCTTCTCACTGAGCCCCAGTCTGGAAGCCACAGCCTGGGCTTCACTCACTGCCTGACCCAGCAGCTGCTGACGGGCTTCAAGTTCGACACATACACTCAAGTGGTCGAAAAGGAAACTCTGGGCTAGATCAGGGGGTGGGCTGGTTTTCAATGCAGATGTAAGTGCAGGCCGCTGCTCCTCTACCCAGTGCTGCGCGTCCTTCAGCTGGGTTTCCACTCGAGCCAGGTCCTCAAGTGTTTGTGCAGAGTCCTGGATTTTCTGCTGAATCAGGGTTTCAAGCTGGGCCCATCGCTGCTCCAAGTGACCCACCTGGTGAGAGTATTAAAAGAGGTGTGAAACAGAATACTTAACACTTTATTATAAATTCCCATCTTAGGAAGCAGCTGAAAAACTATGGGAATGGAGCTTCACCTGTTGCTTGACCAGCTCTTTGTCAAGCAGGCTAAGTCGAGGGAGAATAGCTTGTCTCTGGTCTCGGAGGTCTTCTAGAGTCGCTCTCTGCTCCTCCAGGTCACTAGACAGCTTTCTGAGAGCCTCCAGATGTTCACTTGTACTTTCTGTGTTAGCCCTAAGTAAACATAGACAGCGTTTGAGGGACATCTGGTCTTAATGCACAAACCAAAAAATCAATGTGCAAATGTTTCAAAATATTTAAATTTAAAAAACAAAAAACCACTGATACCTGGCCAGGTAGTCCCATTCCCTCGATACTTGGTGGAAGAGTTCCTCCACAGTGACAACACTCTCTTGGTACTCCCCACTTCGCTGCATGTCCTCCCCCCGCTGAGCCTCCAGCTCCTCAGCCTGCTGGCCCAAGTCCATCCAGCTTCTCCTAAGTCTCCTTATCTCTTCCAGGATAGGACAGACCTGTCCTTCTGTCAGCCTTCCAATGGCGTCATTTAAATGAGTTACCTCAGACTGTTTCTCCTTAATCTGCTGGAGAAACTCCTGCAGGAAAGATAACGGATGCTGGTTTAAGAACATTTTCCAATAATACAATAGACAGTTTTAAAGAAAAATCTTTTATTATCACCATGGAAACCAACCACAGACCTGTGCCTTGTCCAGCTGGTTTTGTGCAATCTTGGGCTCTAGCTCAGCAGGTCTCCTGACGAGGTTCTGAAGTTGCTGCTCTGTCTCTCTCAGCTGGAGCTTCAGATCTGCCTTCTGCTCCTCAATGTCCCTCCAGCTGTCTGCTACCTCCTCACAAATCAGCATACGCGCTTCATTCTAGACACAAAACACAACGCAGGACAAACATAATACAATGTATTCCATTTAAAGCACTGAAACAGAAGTGTGTTGTTTAAAAACATGTTAAAGTCAACTGACCTGCAGTTTGACCTGCTGGATAGCTGCTGCAGTCTCCCTGACCTTTGACTCTGACAGGTCACAGGCTGAGCAAACAAGTTGGAGGTAAGTACTGGCCTGCTCCTGAAGACCCCGCTCCTGTTTCACCTGCAAAACAGAACAATCAGCAATATTCTGTAGGAATGTTCTACGGTCACAACTGAGCAAACAGACTGTAAGATGACTATTAATTCAGAGATCTATTCTTAATCTCCGAAGTTAAAATAAGTGTCAAATCGGGGGTTATGTTTGGAGGGGTTTAATGACCTGTTGTAGCGCCTCCTCCAGGCTGAGTGGAAGATGAGCAGGAGGTTCTGGCTCGTCTGAAACAGAGGTCAGCCAGGTCTGACACTGCTGCAATGTGTCTTGGAGACTCACGTGTCTCTGCAACTCATGATCCAGACTCTGATATACCTGTTAAGATAAAGACGTACACAGTACAGCACGTGTAAGAGCAATACAAATGTACAACTACATCATGAAGAACAACAAATGGTTTTCTTACAATGGCAAGAGAATAAACAGTGAGTAGAAGAAACAGGAAACGGTACAGTTCTGCATGGCAAAGCTTTCGTTTCAGCATGGACAAACACAAAAAGACAAACACTGAACAAACAGGCAGTTATGCAGAGTTGTATTTAACAGGTGTTGAATGCGGAGATGTCTCTACCCTCCAGGGGAGAGCAAAACAGCAAGGTCTGATTGACAGTGTTAATATGAGAGGCTTGAAGGGGGAGGGTATTCATTGGCAAACTGCCCAGTGTGTTTGGCAAAAGACAGAAGGGTTGGCACAGTGGTTAAGTGCCAGGCAGGATATTAGAGCTGCGTTGTGCTGGGACACAGTTGGCAGCCAGCGTAACACTGGAGGAGCAATTGCAGTGAAGCCAGCAGTGTAGTGGTAAAGTGTGGCTGGATCACACAATGCCAGAGTGGATGTGTGAGTGGTGGCGGCGGTGGTGTTGTCCTGGGAGTTGAGCAGCGATGACAGAATGGAGGTTGCCAAAATGACAGCGCGGGGCAGGATTAGAGGGGCTCGCCAGATCTACTGAATAGTGGCGTGTGACCATTATTTGGCGAAAGCATGAAAAAGTGAAGTTGACAGGGGCTGTGCAGAGATTAATATGGGGAGATTGAGTTAGGGAGTTTGGCTGTTGGGGTCTGTCTATGTACGGATGCTGTAGAGCTCCATCCTGGCAACCCTAATTGGTTGTGCCCTCTACGCTGGCTGTCTTGAGAGATGGGTTTAAGTGTTGGAATGGAATTAGGTGAATGCCTAGCCTGAATATTAACAGCCCTGTATTAACTGTAAAACAAGTGTGTGCGTGTGTGTGTCACCATGGTCCCATGCACATACACGGATGCATGTGTAAATGTGCCTTCCATTGCATAAATATATCTTGCGTTGTGAATCCCTAAAGTACCATTTGGCTGCTTAAGACACAGGCTACATGTCTTTCCTCAGCTTCCCATCCTTTTCTCCTCCCTCCTCTTCAACGGTTCCCCTCCCTCATTACTTCTCCTTCTCACTCACCCTCTGCGCTGTGCTACAGATGGCAGAGTAGCTGTCTCTTGTGCCTTGCTGGTGAGCATGGACCTGCTGTCTCAGCCTGCTCTGCACACGGTCGCTACAGCCTTGTACCAGGTGGTCTCCACGCTGCTTCAGGGCTGCCAGGCGATCCTCAAAGCCCGCTATTTCTTCCATGATGGCCTGTGGAGGAAAAAGTAACCAAGTGGGATCATGTTGGAGAGAGTCTCCATGGACGTGTTGTTTTATGATCTACATAAAGACATATTTCAGAACGAGTCAAACGTCCAATGAAAACCGAGGCAAAAACCAAGTGCAGGTCAATGATATAGACTCTTTTGCCCCATGTTCAAAGCTCATCATATAACTACAAACTCAGCAAACTAGAGCACAACAGCACCATCAAAGGCAGCTGGTCACCTTGTGTCTGGCCAGTTGTTGAGTGGCGGCCTCCAAGCTGCTCGTAACAGTGGGATCGGGAGTCACCATCCTGCTGGACATCTGGAGCAGCCAGCGCTCCACCTCCTGGAGTTCATTGTGGTAAGCTTCCTGTTCTGTCACCTGGACTTCCAGATTCCCCACGTGGGCCTAAAAGCATCCGGGGCACATATATAATATGTTGATAAAGATATACCGATTTTCTTCCATACACACACACACACACACACACACAAACACACACACACATATATAAAACTACTGTCACTTACCATGGCTTTTTTACAGAGTTCAGCATAGTCCCTCTGCAGCCTGTTCATTTTGTCTCTAATGGAGGGGTAGTGGACAGAAGCCAGCAGAGTATCTCCCTTCTCCACCACTGACCTGATGGATCCTTCGTGGGACTGAACCATCTGCAAAAGTGCCTGGGGACACACATGGACAGCATGTATCAAATACAGAGTAATGAGCATCGTTTGTACTGTAAGTATGTTGTGTATGTGAAGTTACTCATTGCTGAAGGATTCTAATCGTTTCGGGAAATTTCCTACAAATGACCTCGACCGTCTCAACAATTTAACAATAACAATCTGGAAAATGGTGAGCAGTTATCTTTAGAGTTAATGGACTAAGACATGCAAGGACACTCATGTAGTCCATTGAACTAATAGTATTCAGGAAGGCCTGCTGCCTTTTGAATTCACTGAAGGCCAAAATTGCAGAACATGCCATTATTGCAATAATCTGTAGAGCTGTATACTAAAGATTACAAATGAAAAAAGAGAAATTACATAGTTGATATACTTTATACTTAGCCAGCTGGGCTCTCCGTTGGTACAGTTCCGCCTTGGGCTCCACCGGGGTGTTGAGCAAAGCTCGTGTCTCCACCAACCACTGGGCCTGACCCTTGTACCGGTCCTGGAACTCCTTGGCTAAAAGTAAGGCCCGCTCAAGGAAGCTGTTCTCCTGCCTCAGCCCACCTGCAAGCTCCTCCATCTGAGCCAGACGACCCTCGACCTCCCCTCCCAAATGCTCAGCGCCAGGCTCGTCCAGGAAGCCTGCCGCCTGCTCGGCCCGCTCCCTCAGGGATTTCAGGAAAGTGTGACCGTGTTGGAGCTCAGACTGGAGAGCCTGGGTGAAAGACAGGGAAAGAGTTACAGCCTAGCAGAGTTCTACTTCAGTGTTATCACTCCTTCATGACCAGTAACCCCCAGTCAGGATATTTTACCCATTGCTGAATTTAAGAAAAAAAGGTAAAAGGCTTCTCTGTGATGAGCCAAATGAGTACATAAGCTCTATGATGTGCAAAAACTTCTGTGGCAGCTTCTATGAATGTAAAGGTTTACACTCAAAACCATTATCACTGGTTTCTTTGTCCTTCACCTTCAGTGCTGCCCCAGTCACCCAGACCGAGTCTGGCAGCGTGCTTGAAAGACTTTGAACCCACCAGGTAGGCTGACACCTGCACGGTGATGTGTGGAGAAGACTGGGAGGTCATGGTGTGGAGAAAGCACAGTGAATAATATGAAAAGGAGGACCCAATTATAAGGGCCCTTAACAGGCAGCAGTAGCCACGGGGGTTTCCAGGGCAACCACAACATACCACATACACACAGACCTCCACTCGATGGGACGCCATATAGCTTTCATCATCAGGCTATTATTGCTTCAGTCAAGAGCAGTTTCACGCCGCAACAATCCCAGATCTCCAGCGACTCTTATTGATAACATAACAAGAACTGCGTATGTCTGCACACATCCATGTTTGCTGCTTAATAAGGGGCTGCAGGCATGCTCACCATGCCAGTAATAAAAGTGAATGACCAAGAACCACTTAGAGAACCACTGAAATATCTTGATTGTTGTAGGATGGACTAACAATAACTTTCTCAGTTGTTTTCTCACAAATCTTTGGATTAGAATGAGCTACTGATTATCCAATTATCCAATTAATGCAGTCTAGTGAGCGTTATATATGAGGTCCGGAACACAGTGTCTTGTAACATGTCAATCCCAATTATCCACGTCAAGGGTCTTGTGCACCCGCTCGAAATGATGAGCACCAATGATTCTGTTTCTTATTCTGCTTCAGTTCTCAGGCGCCATTATCTACTGCGATGCATCGACTGCAGCACTGACAACCGTGTTCATCAGTATCATTATCTACTTATGCAGGAAGAGCCTTACAAAGGTGACCCTGAGAGGAGTGTAGTCGCTCTACTGTCATTAGGTCCCTGTCATAGAGGCGTAAACTGCAGCAAAACGGCAACACAGAGCTACACTGTACACTGCATAGCACTAATGACTGATGCTATCTAATTAATTTCAGTTTTCTTTTGTGATATTTGTAATATAAATGTTACTGATAGCAAATGAGAAATTGAACATGGACCTTTGTTTTCCTTTGCATCTGAAATCAACGGGGATTTTGTAAATGACCTTGAACATTTATGAAATGCAAGCGAAATTAAAATTGTGAACGGGGGGAGGGAAGGGGTGGCTTAATTAGGCAGAGGAGAAGGCCCCTTTCTTTTTTTAAACCCTCATTTCCAATTTTTGCAGGGTCTAGTAAGTGGGAAATGCTTCCTTGAGCACTCTGGGTTTAGGAGATAATGTGAAAATATAAAAAATATAGAGAAGAAAAAATACATTGAATAAAAGGGTGTACTACCAACATTGCCCAGTTAATAGGGGAAAGCAGTGCCTTCTGACAAAATGCAAATTGGTATTACAATGTGACATTGTCACATTACTTTAAATTTCAAGTATCTTAATTGGGTTACAGCATATTTCTGTCTGACAAGGCCCAACAGCATTGTCTGGCAATTACAATTCAATAGCTAATGAAGTCCAAATCCAACTAATGGCCCTTGACACAGCTATTGACTGCTGGTCTTTGTGTCAATGCATAATCACCCAGCTCACTGAAATTCCCACCCACCCTCTCTTCGGGAAAATGAGTAAGTGATGGAGCACTTGTGTGTTATCTGCAGTACTGAAAGAACACATGTGGTGACAGCATATCTTCAGTCCCTATGCAGCGATGGAGGATCGATCCCAGACGGGGATTACCGCAAATCCCACACCAGATGATGCACTGTAAACGCCTGTGTGCGCGTCTGTCTGTGAACGGGTTTCTGGATATTTGCATGTGAGAAACTCAGTGAGAAATGAGCTGTGGTAAAGGATAAAATAATGATGTGGGGGGGAAAAAAGAAAAAAAAAAACGTGTAAATTTGAGAGGTGGTGCAGCTTGTTAGTCAGTACTTTGGATTGGGTTTGAAGTATAGGAGTGTAGGAGGAAAAGTGTGTGTGTGGGGGTGTGTGTGCGTGTGTGTGGTGAAGCGGTAAGGGCACTGCATCAATTACAGTGTCTGTGCCAGCAGGTTTCTGACATTGGCGCTTCTTCATCCTCTGCTTCATAGTGGGAGGTCTCTCCCTGCTGCCATGACGCCTCTTAAGCGGCACCCGCTTTGTCTTCATAAAGGGCCGATCGATACACACAAACTTTTAACCCTCTAAACACCCAATATTATCTATTCCAAATAAACGACAGTGGTAATTTTCGTTACACCATGGTGTGAAATGTGCATAATTCAACGCCACTTCATTTCTCTAATGCAAATTTGACCAAAAAAAAGCAAAAAGCAAAACACAGTTATGCTATTTAATATTGTGTTTCTAGACCAAAAGAAACATACTGAAATATCGAAAACAAAATACTGTTTTTGATCCTCCCAGAAAGTTCATGCATATATATTTTCCTGGCCAGACATATTGTCGCTGCCAAAAGAAACCTGTAGAATTGATGCTACAAGCAGGTACAGCATGTTGCTTGGCAGAAAAGTACATAACCAAAGAACATTTTTGCAGGTTTGGATATTGTCTGCACAACCTCTCCACTGTAAACTGGAGTCTTGCTGAATCGTCAGTTTGCCATGGTAATACCCAACAGCTGGGCTGATTTATTGCAGCTTGTTCAGGAAGGTGTACTAGTGCCGCATTGCACCTTAAATCCAAATACCTGACTGACAAATAGAGGTTCAGCGCTATGACTATGACATTTAAGCTTTTTAACCCAAAAGTAAACACACCAACTAGAGGAATAGATCCATACCTGTAGTTTCTTCATCTTCTTCTCCATGGCAACCCGGTCCATGGGTTCAGAACTATCACTTAACACTGTAAAGCTTCTCTGTGTCGAGCTGAGCCAGTCAGTGAATGACCCGCAAAGATTTTCTGCCTCTTCAATGACCCTTACTTCCTCCTGTAGCTGCTTGATAGCATCCTGAAAAAATAATGGACAAAAGAAAGACATGTATATAAATATATATATATGTGTGTGTGTGCGTGCGTGCGTGTGTGTGTGTATACTGTATGTATGTATGTATGTATGTATGTATGTATGTATGTATATATGTATGTATGTATGTATGTACGTATGTATGTATGCATGTATGTATGTATGTATGTATGTATGTATGTATGTATGTATGTATGTATGTATGTATTAGCAATTACTATTACAAAAGACATGTTTTGTAGAATCAATGGAAATAGACAAGACCCCATCACAGATCTACCGTATCTACAATTTTTCTGATATTTAATAAACATCCAATATAAAAATTTAATTCAACAAGAAACTGTTAGTAATAAAATTACGTATGTTTCATCATAAAAAACAATAGTAACAACAAACCCTGACTTCTTTGTCTTTCTAAGGTCGGAACGGTTGTGAAGCCAGGGGAATATTGTGGAAACGTGGTGTTTCTACCTTTCAAGGTGCGAGATCTGCACCAGCAGTCAAACACTGGCCCCCCAAGGACCAAAAGTTCTCTGATCAGCCATCAAAACAGAAAATATCAGTTTCCCCCCTGCTCTTTCAACTGCTGAATGTCAAAAGCTACACAACAATGTGGAGAGGGGCTGCACGTTTTTGACACATTATTCACTTGACTGAGCTTTTGAGCCAATAACACCATAAGGATGGAGAGGGCTTCTCGCAGGTTTTACACATTATTCACACACCTTGCAAATCCTGTGGTGAGAATCTCCAATTAGCTGATAGTGCTGAGTGCACACCTTTCGTGACTAGACAGATGTAATAGCTTCCCACCTCAAGCCCATATGGCCCCCCACTTCACACAGTGTAATTACAGGCATCCATTGTAAGACAGGGTGCATGATGTGTGTCTGCGTGCATGTGTGTTGTTATGGCTGTAAGCATATGCATGCTCGAGTCAGTTTTGAGCGGGGAAGGAGTGTGGATATAACAAAGTGAGGGAGTGATGGGGAGACACGCATGCATTCACACACACACACTCTCAGATGTGTTACTGAAGGTGTAAAAATCAATGTACTGCAGGCAAAGCTTCTCAACTCCTGGCACTGGGTGTGAGATTGCGTTCTGTAGCCTTTAATTATAGCCTTTGCCCCAGACCAGGGGAGCCCCATTGATTTTGCTTTAGTCACCCCCCCTCACAGAGGGGGAGACAAATAGAGAGGATGGATTTGAGTATACAGAACAACACAGGCTGGGCTCAAGGGTAAAACCCTAAAAGCTTCTTCAATGGAGAGCTGTGGAGGACTATAACAAAGTACCTCACTGAAGTACATGCCATGGTGAGACAGCATGTGTAAAGCCCACTGCAGGCGGAAACCCCACAGGCCAATACACACAAGTTCACAAAAGCTTTTATATTTACTGAATCCCACAGAAACCCTGTCATATTTTTCAGTTGGGGTTGGACTTGTTCAGGGAACATCTGGAATAAATGAACCCACGGAGTACATTCACAGATATGACCTTTAGAAAGAACATCTTACTTGTATGTTGAGCAGCAGGGAATGGTAACGAGCGGTGAGTTGGGTGGCAGTAACGCTAACACGACTACTGCTGATGTAGGTTTCCTCGAGGACCTGCTGGGCCAGAGGGGAAAGGCCATCCACTTCCCCTTGCCGTGCGAGCACCGCCTTAAGACACCCCTGTTGGCCAGAGACACAGAGACATGCGCGAGTTCTCATATTGTCGTATTTTACTACACAGGAAGATATAGGAGCAAATGGTCTGTTTGTTTATGTGTGTGTTTCCCTCTAAGTATAAGGAAGGAAAATACTGAGACCGTCTGACATCCAGACACTGGCAGGAAGTGTGTTCCTGAGGGAGGAGTAGTAGCCAGTAAGAAAAAACACATGCTGTGAATGGAGGATGAGGATTAGCTGGGGAAAAAGTGATGTATTGTGGTGCAACACACCAGGATACCTCATAAATTTCAAGATCTTATATATTATTGTGTTGTTGCGTATGTGATGGCTGAAGTATCTAATGTAAGACACAGCACCAGTCTCTCTCTGACCTGGAGTTTCTTCAGCTGGGTCACCTTGGCAGCTCTGTCCGACCTCCGATTAGGTCTGATGTTTGCCACCCTCTCCATCTCCTCCATCCACTGGGCCAGACTCAGAAACTTTTGGCCCATCTGTCTTAGCCTCGTCAGTGTGGAGCTGAGCTGGGTCCGAGTCTCCTCCAGGCGACTCTGATACGCCCCCCACTCTCTCTGCGCAGTGTCCAGTGCTCGCTCCTCGATCTGCGGCACGCCCCACTGGATCACTCTCTCTCTGCTGGTCAGCACGGACGAGAGTAACGACTGGCCATTTGAGCAGCGGCCCTGCAGGAGCTACGAAAGGAACAAGACAGTGAGGAAACTGTGGAAGCTGTCGTGAAGACATCAGATGTTTAAAATATCTGTTTGGCTACCTGTAGCTGTTGCAGTGTCCTCTCAATTATATCCACGTTTCCATCTGGATGGGTCAAGGAGGCTAGAGTGGCCTGTTCTTGCTCCAGCCAGTCCTCAAACACATGTAACTCCCTTTGATATTCCTGATGGACCAGCACCAGTCCCTTGGCCTTACTGACTGCGTTCTGCCAGAACCAGGTTGGAGATACATTCAACATTATTACCGCACAGGAGGATTTCAGTTTTGTTTTTGTTTTTAAAAAAAACAATAACTGAGTTATTGGGAAATTATGGTGCAATGTTAATATAAGACAGAATATTAATGTCGAGTTGCTGATAAAAGAATACTTAGAATTAAAATATGAAATAGGTCACACTCTTTAAGATAACTGGTTTTGATGAAAGCATGTGGAGAAGGCGATTTCAAAATAATAACAATTAATTATTCAAATGAGACCGTATGTTGTGGGGCAAGTACCTTGGCTTTTTCTCTCAGGGTGTTGTATCGACACTGCAGCTGCTGCACCTCCTGCTGTGTGGTGCAGTGTTCAGCCATGTTGGACCCCTTTGTGGCAATGGTCTCCAGAGGACTGCTGTGACTCAAGACTTCCTCATACAGCAGCTGGAGGTAAACAAGAACACACCAAGACTATAACCAACAACACACCAAGACTATAACCAACAACACACCAAGACTATAACCAACAACACACCAAGACTATAACCAACAACACACCAAGACTATAACCAACAACACACCAAGACTATAACCAACAACACACCAAGACTATAACCAACAACACACCAAGACTATAACCAACAACACACCAAGACTATAACCAACAACACACCAAGACTATAACCAACAACACACCAAGACTATAACCAACAACACACCAAGACTATAACCAACAACACACCAAGACTATAACCAACAACACACCAAGACTATAACCAACAACACACCAAGACTATAACCAACAACACACCAAGACTATAACCAACAACACACCAAGACTATAACCAACAACACACCAAGACTATAACCAACAACACACCAAGACTATAACCAACAACACACCAAGACTATAACCAACAACACACCAAGACTATAACCAACAACACACCAAGACTATAACCAACAACACACCAAGACTATAACCAACAACACACCAAGACTATAACCAACAACACACCAAGACTATAACCAACAACACACCAAGACTATAACCAACAACACACCAAGAATATAAGCAACAACACACCAAGACTATAACCAACAACACACCAAGAATATAAGCAACAACAAACCAAGACTATAACCAACAACACACCAAGACTATAACCAAGAAATATAGATCCGATACCTTAGTCTTCCCGAGGTTGGCGGTCTTGTCTCTCATCTCAGAGTACTGTCTGTCTGAGCTGCTCAGTGTCTCCTCCACACGGTCCATCCACAACACAAACTGAGCGACGTCCTCCTGGTAGCTGGTCCACTGCGACAGAGCACCCTCCAGTTGACTGTGACAAATAAACAAAATGACAAATGTAAGAAGAATTAACCCAGACGCTACTAACAGAAATAAAGAGACACAACACACACACACACACACATGCATCCTTTATAAGTCAACCTGGAAAATCTGATTTCTCCCTTTAACATTTCACCTAACTAAAATCCATCAACAGTAACTTGACAGCTGCCAGCCCCATGCATCTGACTGCTTGACAGACTGATTGAGTCATGATCACCACCTTTTACACTGAATGGAGGCAGAAAGCAGGCAATCCCATGAGTCTTTGAGGTCCTGGATCTGTTTGCGAATCACTGGGACCCCCTCAGCCGAGGTGTTTCTCTGGACCGCCTCTCCTCGTGTCAGCAGCATCTTCAGCTGGATCTCTCTCTCCTGACGAGCAGCCAGTAAGGCCTGCAGACACAGCACAGAGAAAATATCTGACACCGGAAGTAAATGTCTCTCTTCTGATTTTGATTTTCTGAAAGTCATTGTTTATTTTTAAATCGTCCCACACAGATCCCCACCCCCCACTTACTTCCAGATGTAACATCCGGTCCTCCAATACGTTTTTGTCAGCGGTGGCGGAGGTGCAGGTGCCGAGGACCCTCTGAGCCTCACACACCCAGTCCTGCAGCTCTTTTAGACCCTGAGAGAAGAGGCGGTGTTCCCCGACGATGCGTTCAATCCTGGAGGCTTTGTCCTTTCAAAATCAGAACGCATTACTGGTAACACACTCATCATACTTACATCGGTGATGAGAGACAGGTTAGTACTCAATTGAAAATATCACAATTGTTTTCTGTGGTTACAAATTGTAGCTTTGTATTGTTCCTTTGATTATTCCACCCCCTCAATACAGCACATACGCAGTGTATTGTCTTTGCAATCACCACTTGCACATCTTCCATATCTATGTAACAGCACAGCAGGGCCACAACGACACAATCGACACGGGGCAATCTTAAATGATTTCATTCCTGTTTCCAAGTCTGGCAGGGAAGAGGACCTAAAAATAGCACTCCACTAGTTAGTTGGTAAAGCAAATAAATCCCATTCATCATTGTTGGGGCACTCTCTTTGTCCTGAGGTAGGAGAGCGGTGTTTCCTGGTCAGTGTAAGCGTTTGTTCTACACAGAATCAAATTAATCTTTACAGTCTGAGCAATCTAACAGCTTCAAAAGGTCAGATTCTTGAGCCCTGACACATTTCAGGCCTGGCATTTTAGGTAAGGCCTTTTTTGTTCTGGTAATGCGAGCACAACCATGAAGACGATCTGCAGGTGGGAAAAAAAAACAGATTATTGTGCTCAGGTCAATCGGTCTGGATATGGAGATGTTCTTTGGTGTAATATATTCGTCTGCTGAGGCAAGCCGATTACAGCCACCATGACTGATGCGCAACGGGGGAATAATGCATGACACAACAAATTACACAGACTGACAGTAAACAATATGGCTCAACAGAGGGGGGGCGATAGTTTTTTCTTTAAACAGTTCATGAATCAAGCGAGGCAAATTTAAGCCGCGGCTGCTTTGCTCAGACAGAGGCACAGATAATTAGGCGAGAAGGGTTACAAGGTGGAAGCGCCATTACCTTGGTTAAGTTGCTCAGGGCTAGGTACTGCGCTGACAGCTGGGACACACGGTGGACGAAGCCCTTGCCGGCTGCTTGTCCCTCCCAGAGATGTTGAGCTCTTTCCCTCAGCCTGCCCAGCTCTGCCTCCTGACCGGCTATCTCCTCCAGTACACACTGGCCAAGTGTAAAGCAAGAGAAGGTGGCGATGGCAATAAGATGTGGGGGGGGGCACAGTTGGGGATGCAGGGTTAAAAAGTGGAAGATCGAAAAGGATGGTTGTATGTGCGAAGCATAAAGGGGAAAAAAATATGATGGTGACAGAGATAGAAAACGGAGGTGTGAGACGCAAGGGTTGGGTTGTGTGTCACATTAACAGACAAAACGACAGGAGCACATCACAATACATGGATAAAGACAAGGGAAGAGGACACTGTGAAACCCAGCATCGGCAGGATTTCTCTTGATGTCTGTTTTTAAATAGAAACATGGCTGTTTTGTTAGGCGTCTTGGAAAAGGCAGTGGAGACGAGCCTGATAATATATATACGACAAAGGGAGGGGGCCACGTTGGGCATGTGACAAGGTAAAGAGGATTTTACCGACGCAGGTTCAGACACTGAATGCGACATATACTGTATTGAACTTCAGGGGCCGAGGGGAGAAATGTAATTGCTTGCAGGGCCAGACAAAAGACAACCAGGAGAAGTGCTACAGCAGGCGACACAGTCAATACAAAAATAGCAACAACGATAAGGGCAGAGCTTTGAGATGAGCTTGATATTTTTCCCCCCCCTCTTTTGTCAGTTTTATCTTTTTAACGCTCCGTGCCTCTCTTCCTTTCTTTTTTTTTTTTGTCTCTGCCAGACGCGGCAGAGGCTGTTATCGCATCCTGAAGAGGGCCTTTTAGCCACGCTGCGCTTCAGCCGTGACAGAAGGAGAATTAATTAGATTTCTGGACTTTTCCTCTGACTATTGTGTCAAGTCGCTGCTCTATTTTGATCCAGCGGTGCTCAACAAATGTAATTAGGTCTTTTCTCTTTTCCCAGCTGATTTCAGATTGTACTTTAGGGATCTGTATCTGATGGAGAGCTTCAACTATTAAGTATAATTGGAAAACCCACTTACTATTCAGTTAATGCCGGGGTTTAAAAGAGGAAATTAGAGAATGTCCATGACAATAAGAGTAAAAGGCGTGTTCCCAGTTTGACGTAATGTAATTTCAAAGACAACTAGATTAAAATGCCTCAATGTCCTGGAAAACAAACGGCCAAAGGAGTCGCCAGAAAACCCTGTTAAACTAATAGGAAGCCCAGTGAATTACCATAATACACATAGTGTGTAAAAAGCATGACCTGGCACTACAAAAATACCTGAAGTTTGCTGAGCTCCTGTTTCTTGGCTGGTAGGTCATGTAGCCGAGCACTGCTTTCCTGAACTCTGACCTCTGTGCTGTTCAGCCAGTCTTGGAGAGGTGCAGCACTGGCCTCAAACTCTGTCATCTGCAACTGAAGGTTCTGGAAGTACAATTAAAAAAGGGTTAGAAAAACAACAGGAAAATATGTTGTCTTTGTTATTGGAATATTATTTATTGTAATTGTCAGGGTTGCTTATTAACCCAGTGTATTTATCCACATAGTCATTCTGAGGTCCAGATTTTCTTTGTCAGGGCAGACACAAAGCAGCGTGCAAACAAAAGTATACATTAACCAACCTTGAGTGCATCCTCCCTCATCTGCAAGTTATTCATCAGGCCCTTCCAGTCGTCCCTCGCATTTGTCACCTTGGCCTTGATCCCGTCCAGTCTGTCTACGGACACCACTGCCATCAGCAGCTCCCCACTGGCTCCCACTGTACTCAGCCTGGCCTGGCCATGTTCCCTGTCACTCAAGAACTCCTGCGGGGATACACAGACCCAGACAAAAGAACGGTGACTACTCAACACAAACAAACATAGGAAGGGAGGAGGGTGTGACCGTTAAAGAAGGAGGAAAACTAAACGTCCTGAACGACAACCTCAAATTTCTTTTTGTCTTCCTGATGCAATGGCTGATGGGAAACTGAAACCACTATGGACGTTTTGTTTTTGTCCTAGAATCTCACTTTACACTGTAAAAAGAGTCATAACTAATTCCATGCGCGGGCAGGAGGAGGGGCCTGACCCGGGGATGCAATCCCCGATAAGGAAAAGGCAGTGAGTCTGAACCGTGTTGGGTTTTTACACAGCTACTCTGTACCCACCCACAACACACACAAGGACACACAAAGACGCACACACACACACACACACACACACACACACACACACCCCTCCCTCAGAGATGAGTCGATGACAGTAGCGCAGCAGGGACCACTCCACCATCTGTGCAGTCAGCACATCAGTTACACACACCGCGGCTCCAGTCTCATCACACACACACACACACTTAATACAGTACAGCCAATCATAGCCACAGATAGTCTGTCTCTATCTCTCTTCATCTCCCTGTCTCTTTACTTTCTCTGTCTTCCATGTCCATTCGCTGTCTTTTTCACGCTCGCTACCATTGTGCCTCTGCCAGTGTAACTGTATACCACCAATTAAGTGTGACACAATGAAGCCCCCCCTCCCTCCCTTGCCCTCCTGGAGGTCAGCCATGTGGAAACATTGTTCTACATTCCTCACCAAGTCAATAATAAATAAAACATGACCGTCTCTATACTTCTGTCTGCTTTGCTGCCATATACTCAATGACGTTTGCTCCAGTCGTCAAAGCTGCAGTGAAACTTCTGAAAAAATGAAACCTTTATAGTTCTATAGGTGACTTTTCTTTCTTCAAATAAACCAACGTTACTTCATCATTTGTGACTGGTTTCTTTTTGCTGATCATGTCACTAAATACACTCCATTTGCATCTTGCAATAAGGCTGAGCTCAAAGTGAGATTACCACAATTCCTTGGTGGTAATGTAGTGGTCGAGAGTGGTCAGGTGTCTGAGAGGTAATTAACTGTCTGGTGCAGGGATATGGGGATGTCTACCTTAAATGACAAGCACCTGACTCTTAGCCAGGGCCCTGGGGTGCTCTAAAGAGGCTGCCAGACTGTTACACCTGCCAGCTTCCCAGAGAAAGTCACAGAGACTCTTCAAAAAAGGAGACACGGGAGATATTTTGAGGAGAATGGCAGAGAGACCCCTGCTGTGGACCTCTCCGTTATAGTTCTTGGCTGTGTGCCTACTTTCAGCTTATCCAGCCCAAGGCAGGTCCCGCCACTACAACATGCCCACCAGAGGACACTCAACAGTGGGTATGTCAACACAGACGTCCCCTTGAGCAGTCTCCCCATTGAAAGCGGATTGATTTTTTTTCAACTGTTGAAGTGTTTCTCTTTTAGCGGTTTATTTTGTGCATGCATCACAATAATAAATATAAAAACTGAAAGAAAGAAAAAAAAAACACTGAGGGGATTAAAAGCATCTCAAGGAGTAGTTACAGTCCAAAGGCAGAAGAAGATAAAAATCATTTACGACCAAAAGGTTGCTGATTTAATTCCCTCCACAGGATAAAAGCTCCTGATTGTAAGTAAGTGAATAAATGACACCCTCTTAACTTCACTATCAACAGCGACTCTCTCTGAAACCTGGCAAAGAGCCAATGTTAAAAAGGCGACATGGCCCAGCTGGATGGTGGGTGATAATGAGATCAAGATTATTATTATCTATCAAGCAACCAATCTGCAGCAAAAAGACAAGACGTTACAACTGCTATATTGTTGTCTCAGAAATCATAAAACTATTACTTTTAATACTGGGTGACATTTAATATGCATCCTAACGCTTTCTAGCCCCAATAATGAAAATAATAATAAACTTAATAAATCAACATGACAAAGGAGGGCTGCAGGTATATAATTCTATGATGACAGCGACAATAAACAAGCAATGACAAACAATTGACATCAACAATATTTTATAAACATATACAAACAAATATAGAACATATCAGAATTGTACAGATGTCCCATATGTCCCAAAGATATAAGACTGAAGGTATCTCTCACCTGGATTCTCTGCAGAGCAGTGGAGACCTCTGTGACACTCTGTGGCACATCAAAGCATTTGGCGGTGCTGATTTTTGCATTGACCAACCACTGCTGGAAGTCTCTCAGGGCTGTGCGGAATCTCTGCTCCAACAAGCGCTCCTTGTTTTGACACTCTCTGGAGGCACGAAGGCTGAGACTGGAGGGGAAAAGATAAAAGAAAAGGTCAGATTTAACATGTTTGCACAATTTCACCTGATGAAATGAACAAAGGACGAAACGGGTTACAACCTCAGGAACTCAGTGGTGTCTATGTCCCACATGCTCATCTAAACAAAGCATGTGCATGTGTGTAAATGCTCAGATACTATACTGTACATACTGTCCTCAACACTGTGGAGGAGGAGATGGGCAGAAGTGAGAAACAGGCAGGTGGAGAAATGGCAAAATGGGTGAAGTGGAAGAAATGAGTGCTGGGGCAAAGAGGCAGAGTGGGGGATGGTGTTGTGGGGTACAGCGTGGGAGGGGGTTGAGAGGCAACATATGAGTGGGGGCAAGAGTTTACAATGGTGACAAGATGGACAGAATGAGGGATGACAGGGTGATGCTATGAGAAAAAAAGTGTGAGATAGAGGGGATGCAACAGAGATGAAGTATCCAAAGGGAAAGAATGTGATGGTACATTTAAGGGAAACTGTTATCGGGAATTTAGTGGGATGTATTTCTTCTCCAGTTATAATTTTACAGGTAAAGGGGGTTAAACACACATTAAATAAACATTAAATCTAAACATATCCTTTTAAAATAATTATCAGATAATTATGCAAACACAATACTCGATTCAATAATAATCACAATAATAATAATAATAACAACAATACTACTACTGCTAATATTATAATAATGATGATAATAATAACAACAACAACAACAATAATACTAATAATAATAATAATACTGCTAATAATGATGATGATGATGATGATGATGATAATAATAATAATAAGTATAACAACAACAACAACAATAATAATAATTATAATAATAATAATAATAATAATGTTATTTTATGTCTAGTACCATAAATAGAGGGCAGTGGTGAAGGTTAAAAGAAAGGGGGAGTGGAAGAATCGGTGAAAAGTGTGACAGCAGGAAACAAGGTGCGCAGCTGTTTCACCATGTTCCAGTCAAAAGGGAGACATTAAGAAAGGGCAAACACAACCTTCCCCTTACCGTAACACACCTCACCACACGCACAGACGCAAACATATGCACATAAACACCGTTGAGTTTTAATGATGCGATGAGGGCATGAAAGGGGTAACACAGTGGGGAGAGCATGAGTGTGGAGGAAGCACTTTTTTCTGCTGTGACAGACAAATTCTGGGCATGTGCTTTGAATGGGGGGGGGGGGTTACTGCATTTGCCTCTTCTGACTCCTTTCTTTACTCTCTCTCTCTTTTCTCGCTCCACTTTCTTCAGTGCTTCATGCAGGACAGGTGCAGAGAGCACAGAGGCCAAGTCTATTACAGACTGCACTGCCAAGTGGATAAAGAAGGCTGCTGTTGGCGGCCAAAGGCAATTACCTGCCAACGCATCTCCAACCAGTTACCCTAACTCAGGTTAACCACACTGCTCTGCAGCATCTCACAATCACACTGAAATATCCTTACCGATTAAACAGATAAGTAATTCTAGTAAAGCTCGTCATTTATGGTTCTGCACAGCTGGAAAGTCTCACCCACAAACAAGCGCTAAGTGAACACAGGCTCAGTCGTGGGCTCAAACGCAGGTAATTAACGCTCAGTAAAGGCATGGCCAAAAAAAAAAAAAAAGTCCTATCGAAATGTCCTTCCCACTAAAATCACATTTAGCCTTGCATATGATTAAACCGGAGTAGGACATAAATCAAAACAAATTAGAGGGCAGTGGTGAAGGTTAAAAGAAAGGGGGAGTGGAAGAATCGGTGAAAAGTGTGACAGCAGGAAACAAGGTGCGCAGCTGTTTCACCATGTTCCAGTCAAAAGGGAGACATTAAGAAAGGGCAAACACAACCTTCCCCTTACCGTAACACACCTCACCACACGCACAGACGCAAACATATGCACATAAACACCGTTGAGTTTTAATGATGCGATGAGGGCATGAAAGGGGTAACACAGTGGGGAGAGCATGAGTGTGGAGGAAGCACTTTTTTCTGCTGTGACAGACAAATTCTGGGGGGGGGGGGGGGGGGGGGGGGGGGGGTTACTGCATTTGCCTCTTCTGACTCCTTTCTTTACTCTCTCTCTCTTTTCTCGCTCCACTTTCTGCAGGGCTTCATGCAGGACAGGTGCAGAGAGCACAGAGGCCAAGTCTATTACAGACTGCACTGCCAAGTGGATAAAGAAGGCTGCTGTTGGCGGCCAAAGGCAATAACTCAGGTTAACCACACTGCTCTGCAGCATCTCACAATCACACTGAAATATCCTTACCGATTAAACAGATAAGTAATTCTAGTAAAGCTCGTCATTTGTTCTGCACAGCTGGAAAGTCTCACCCACAAACAAGCGCTAAGTGAACACAGGCTCAGTCGTGGGCTCAAACGCAGGTAATTAACGCTCAGTAAAGGCACGGCCAAAAAAAAAAAAAAAAGTCCTATCGAAATGTCCTTCCCACTAAAATCACATTTAGCCTTGCATATGATTAAACCGGAGTAGGACATAAATCAAAACAAATAGAGCTGCAGAGCAGGGAGGAAAAAAAAAAGGGAAGGTGGTTAAAATGTCGCTTAGCAACTGGTGGCTCTTTGTCACCTTTAACCCCTGTCTGGCTGACACATGTCACGACTATGTCACGAGATCACCATCTCACACACGCACACTTGTAAAAACGTGTGAGTTGTGTTTTGCCAGACCTTAACCCTGTGTGTGCTGTGGTATGGGAATGAATGAATGAACAGGTTATGCACTGTCCAGGTTCTGCTTTCCCACTGGAATGCAAACAGGGCCAGACAAAACAGATGGTACAATATTATTCACTATACATTTGGAGGCTGATTAAACGACACAACTTCTGCATACAAAATCGTACATATATTCTTATTCACATAGAAACAAATTATATTGCACAAATATTACACAGTTTGTTTTGCATGAAGCCAAATGTGTTAGTAATTACAGCGAAAGCCATGTGCAGATGTTTGTAGAACAACAACCTGGTATGATCTTAGTTTTGTGTAGAAATGAAATAATGATAAGACAATCAGAGGATTGCTCTCACCTGTTGTGCTGTTTGATAACGGCGGTGACCCGGTCTGACTGTGTTCCCAGGTCTCGGGAGTATCGCACCAGGTCGTTCAGTTGGCCTTTCAACTTCTCGGCCATCGGCTCCGCACCCTGCAAGCTCTCCAGTATATCCTAAACAACACATACAGACACCAGCTGTCTCAGTGTGCAAGTGTGTGTGTCTGTGTGTGTGTCAAGAAGAGACAAAACACCTAACGGATCTGCATGACGCCCTCCAACGAGAGACCCCACACATTCCTATTTACACCCTGGCTCGCTTCGTTTCGCTCTTCACACGCAGACGCGCACGCTAACACATACTCACTCAGTGCTGCTTGTACAATAGCATTTCTGTTCCTCGGAGTGTGGCAGGAAGGAGCTGCGGATAACGTTCTCCCGCTCTGCTCAGCGTGCCTCACATTCTGCACACACACTGTCATGAAATCCTGTCCCATGAAATATGTAAGCTCTCTCTCTCTCTCCCCCTCTCTCTCTCTCTCTAACTCTCACTCACTCGCTCTCGTTCTATCTGACGTATGACCAATAAACAACCCTCCCACCCTCCCTCCCCTCGTGGACTCGTTGCTCTCTTCTCCTCTCTTCCCTCCTCCTATCATCCCAGTACTTTCTCTTCTCTCCTACCTCCTCTTTATTTCTCCCTCCTCCTTAGCACTTACTCGTTCTCACCTCTTTTTTCCTCCTCCTCACTCTCACACACACACTCTCTCTCTCTCGGTGGAATTCAGCTGTCAGTGCTCACAGATGCAGGATTGGTTCAAACATACACAAATGGGCGCGTAACGAAAACAAAGCTGGACACAGGAAACCGGCTGGAGGAGGAGAGAGAAATGTGGAGGAGGGTGAGAGACTCCTCCTCTGCTCCTCAGACTCAGATTGAGGAAGCCCAGAGAAAGCCAGTGGTCGAAGACAGTTGGGGAGTAACATGAGCCAGTACATGGTGACATGATCCAGACAATACAGAGAAATGGCCCCACTGTAAACATCCTTTTTGCTGGTTAGAAACAGTGCAGCAGGGGAGTTCAGGAGCTGAGGAACTAAACAACTAAACCCTGCAGCCAAGAAAGGCATCAGCCTACACTTGGGAAGAATGAGGGAATGTTTGGGGATGTGGAGATCGTGGGGGGGGAAAAAGAAAACAAAAACAAAAGGAAGAGGGGTAGAGAGGACAGAAGGGGCAGACAGATTGAGCAGAAAATGATGGGATTGTAGCTGTCACTCCCTCATCATCCCAGTAAAGCTGATTTACAAACTAATCTGTTTTTAGGATTTACGAGTAGAATGGATAATTACTGACAGCGAAAGCATAGCTGCACAATGTGTGTGTGTGCGTTTACGCCTGTGTCTGCGTGGACTTTCCATTCAACAATGCTAATCGCCTTCTCTAAAATTAACATGGCACAGTATTGTACAGCTTTTACACTTCACAGCTTACCAACCAAAACTGTTGCTAAACACAAGAGCTTTAAATTTGCAATTATTTTTTAAAAACAAACTGTTGTGAGTAGATGAACAGTGAATAATTTAGACATTATGGTGACATGTCTTAAACTCCATGCTAACGTACCTTAGCCAGGTGCCATCCTTCCACTGCTTCCTCGCCGTTGCTCCGCCCCTCAGCTTTAATCAACTCCTGGCTCCACCGCCTCAGCCGTCCATCAAAGTCTTTCAACTCATCTTCCAGGCGAGTGGTCAAATGGTTGTATTCCTTTTCTGAAGCTGCAGCAGCTGCCAGGGCCCCTTCCAGGCCATCCCTGGCCCTCAGAGCAGCACCTTCCCACTGCTCCAGAGCCTGGGACAGCGCCCCCAGCTGTCGATCCATGGCCTCGCAGCCTCCTGCTGCAGTGTGCTCCGCCGTTGTTGCTGCACTCCGACGCACCCGACTTAGACGCTCTCGACCCTCCAATAACCGACTCTCCACACGCTCCTGAGGAAAGAGGAAACAAAGTTGCTACGGAAACTGTGGCTACGGAAACGGCAACCTCTGGTTGTGCACTCGACTATTTAAAGCCACCTACATATATATATATATAAATATTTCATACTGAACGTCTCCTGCTCCATCACTTTCTGTCTCTGTCGCAATTTATGTGATGTCTGTCTTTGCACCATCGGTTGAGATGTATTTTCGTTCACCATCTCAGTCTTCGCTCTCATTATGACTATTTTTGTCCTCTGTTTCCATTCCTCTGTGCCTGCTTCTCCGCTTATGTGTGGAAAGATAGCACTTAGTGTTAGCGCTGAGCTGACTGAGGAATTAACGAGACAAAAAATGGGTAACATCCTTCAGTGTGTGTGATAGGATATGACAACTAAAAATAAAAGGGAAATTAGAGTGCAGGTAGTTTGTGTATACAACAAATTATATTTCCTGATTTCCTTAAATTGCTTTACAAACATTCATTATAATGTGATAATTAAGGCCCATGTGTGAAATTTGAATGCAAATCAATATCTATTCACCCGGTTCATTTCCTCTGTGACTGTACAATTGCTGAATAGGGAAAAGCTGAGGCAACAATTTCACTGCTTCGCTTCTATAAAAATCTAACACAGTGAAAGATCATCTTATGGGCAATTGAAACGTCCAGGAGATATTTGGCTGTGACGCAGAAGCAAACTGAGGACCAATTCCAATTCCCTCTTTGCCCTCCTTCACAGCAGGAGTCCATTAAGATCGGATAGATTCACATAATTCAGTCAGTTACCTTAGCAACAGTGATACAAATTCACAAATACACCACACATCCTCAAAGCATACATGTAACACAGACACATTTTGCAGTTAACTGAAACTATTATACTGTAAATCAAAGACAAAAATGTCCATAGGAATTTAGATTAGGACAGATATTGTAGAGTGCAAATACAAAATTTTATTTAAGTAAGGTGAGGGGGAAAACAGAGTTAGGATAAATGTTTCAGTGTGAAACCCGAGCTTACCCTCACTTCTGACAGTTTCTTTTTGATAGAGGCTGAGTCTCCAGATGCTTCAGACCAGTGCTGGAGCTCCTCTCCTGCAGTCATCAGCCAGTCAGTCAGCTCCCTCACAGCCTCCAGGTATTCTTGATGCTCCAACACCACGGCTTGTGCAAGATGTACTCTCTCCTGCAGAATCAATACCATTTTTTTTTTTTTTTTTTTTGCAAATGATAATAATACCCACATTTTCTGTTAGCTACACAAGGTTTGAGTTTCTGTACTATCTAGGATAAATAAACATCTTCTGCACCTCCACCAAAGACGTAAGGTCATCAAACTGTCCCTGCAGCTGAGTTCGAGCACCGTGGTTAAAGCTGGCGTCACCGGTCTTCTTGAAAAGTTCTCTAGCTTTTTCCTCCAGACTGGACAGCCCCACCTGGTGGTCTTCGAGGTCAGCCAGCAGGGCTCTGAGTCGCTCCAGCTGAGAGGCCTTTTCTCTAGGCCCAGGTTGAGGGGTGAGTGGAGCACACACCTCCCGCTCCACAACCTCCATCCAGCACCGCAGCTGGGCAGCACTGTCTAAGTATCCTCCCCACTGTGAGACAGTCCACTCTAATCGACTGGAGAGGAGACAAAAGATTCCTGTTTAGGACAATGACTGGCAAATGAGTGTTACAGTCAGAATAAAAATATGCTACAATATTGTGAAGACAATCCATACTTTGAACATTTGTATTCAAGTATATGTTAGACCATTAATATGGCCTAGAAACATAATGCAACAATATTAGCCTATTACATTCATTTCCTGTTTATCAGGGTATTCAAACACACATGGGCTCAGACACACATGCGCAATTTTCGTTGCCATCTGTTACCCCTGCATGTACTAATAACACCAATATCCACACACTCACACCCCCACACACACAAGCACCTTCATTTCACCCTCTACCCCACACCTCCTGTTATCCTTTCTCCTAAAATATAAACACACCCCATGTGTGACCCACAGTTTGCCATCCACTATTTAGTCCCTAATGAGATCAATTTTTTCCTTGGCGTGGCCATAATTGCTCAATTACACACATGCAAACACACGCACATACACACGCACAAAATGTGCATTTTGTCATACACACACACACGTGCACTCACACGCGGAAATGGCCAATAAATCAGATACATTAATCAGCATTACAAAATGAGACAAATACTTCTCATTATGTATTTAACCTAATAGTAACTGATGGCATTCCAACATTAATATATCACAATGAAAAAAAACAACAACATGTTCCTAAAAGAGGACTCATTTACCATCACATGGGTAAATGACCTCCAAAATTTTCCAGGGGTAAATGATTCAATGGCACAGTAGAAAGGCAAAACTAAAAAATGTGGTTGCAGCTATATGGAGTTCTAATATGAAATAATGACAGACAAGTCCAATTCTTCAGAATTAGAAAGAATGCATGCAATGCTTTAATTGCACATATTGTATCTAAGCCATTTGGTTAGAGGTGCTGTGATAATATAAGGTGAGTAGTTTACCTGTGGCAGCTCATGGCAGTCACAAGCAGTGTGGCCCAGGCATCCTCCACTTCCTGAAGCTGAGCGCGGACAACTTCCTGTCCAGCTTCCCCATAGTTGCGTAGGGCCAACTCACACTTACCCATTGCCATATTCAGCTTGACTTCCCCCTCGCCCTTCAGAAGCAGGATGTCCTGTGAAAACAGAAGGAAGAGCGGGGTTAATTTATTGGACTTTATACCACGTTTAGATGTTAGAATTTAGAAAACTTCATGTAAACAGCCCCCTCTTGTGTTCACTGGTACAACTTAAAATGTAAGTCTTTTTAAAAAAGGCATTTTTTATTAGAATAAAATGATTACGGTTAGAGTAAAAAATTAAATGAACGTTGTATGAAAAAAAACAAAAAAACAAAAACACACACACTCTCACCTGAACTGTCTCCAGCCTCTGTTCCAACTGTTCTTTAGTCCCCATTGTGCTGTCTACTGTACCCAGTCTCTCCTGGATCTCCTCGAGCCAGGCCCAAACTCCCTGGAGGGTCTCTCCAAAGGCCTGACTCTCCTGGCAGACGCGCAGCCTCTCCCTGGCTGCTTTCAGAAGGGCTTGATGTTCCATCTGGAGCTGGCCTGTCACTCTGACCTCTCCTCCTGACCCACGGCCTGCCTCGGACAGAGACTGGGCCTCCTGGCCGATACGCTCAATCGAGTCCCTTGCAAAAGTGAATCATAAGCTATTGGCTCAAATATTTAACTGCTATGACATTAATAACATGTCACACATATGTGTATACCTTCTTGCTAGTAGTTCCTTATGGAGGTTTTCTATCCTCTCCAGCTCTTCTTTGGTATCAGGGGCTCCACGTTGGCTCTCAGCCCCAAGAAGAGGCTCACTCTTCAGGCTGAGTTCCATCTGCTTTAGCCAGTCTCTTATACCCTCCACACAATCATTAAAGCTGCAAGAGGGGACGGAAAGGGAGAGGAAAAGAAAAAGGAAATCAAAATTGACTTAAATTCCTTGACACAAACACATGAAACAACAAGTGAGATGACTCACTTTTTCAGGAGGTCAATACTCTCCTCCAAATCTTGCTGGTTCTGAGAACAGCTGTTCAGGTAGTTCCTCCACGCTCTCTTACAGGAGGACAGATGCTCCTGGACCTGTGCTGCTCCAGCTTTGGGCAGGTGGAGTTGCAGCCTTTCCGCCTCCTCACAAATCTGAGAGAGATGCTCCTCGTGTTCGGACGTCTTTCCCACTGACACCTGTATGTGCAGAAGGAACATGGTGCTCACCAAAAACTGACATGTTCCTGCCAAATAACTTCAGTCGTGAGAAAAAGTAAAGAAAAGAGGAAGAAAAAGTACAAGTACCTTCATTCTTTGCAACTTGGCTCCAAGGACGGTGATGTCTCCTGATTGGCTTGAACATTCTTTCAGCTCTAGCTGAAAATCTGCAAGCCAGGAGTGGAAGTCTTGGGCGAGCTCTGCTTCGTGAAAGAGAAAGGATCAACAAAATTTTTTTAAAAAAAAGGAAAAATATGCAAACAAGTTAAGGTAAACTGATGCTGGGCAAAACGACGAGAGAGATTATTTGAATCTGAAGGAACCAGGAGTGGGAGAGCAAGACGAGGAGTTGTGTTGAGACAGATGGGAACTGTGGGCGTGTCCATGCTGCGCAGCGCCAGGTTGCCCTGGCAACAAGCCCAAAATGACTCCCTCGAGAGTAAATGTGACGAGGGCAACATTATTCTCCGTGGCACAGGTGTGTGTCTGAGCAATGAGAGCGCAATGATGTACCAGACAGTGTGTGTCTATGTGTGTGAGTGTGCGTTGTACTAGGCGGATTTTGCTCTGGGGAAAAATCTAGGATAATCACGCTCAATCTCCTGCACCACCAACATGGACAAATGACAAGCCATGTAGTTATGCACCGTTTTATTTGGTAATTATTAGTGTTATTGAAAATCTATTTACATGGAGTAACTTATGATGGCAACCTGAGTGCTGTACATACTGTAAATCAATATGTGAATCAGAAGGAGATAAGTAAAGTCCAGTTCATTCACTTGTTATGAAAGTTAAAAAATAACCATCTTACTGTTGAAGTGAAGCTGTAGCTCATCTTGCAGGTTGCCCCTGGTCTTAGCACAGCGCTGAGCAACAGCCTCCGTTCGCTTTGCAATGGAGGTGAGGTCAGACGAGAGGAGCGACAGCTCCTGAGAGGGGTGCGACCTGCACAGGGCGGTCAGGGCATCTCTGGCCAAGTCCATGTCTGCCCTCTGTTGCTGCACAATGCTCTGCAGGTCCTATAAATGATGAGGATTCAGAACAATCAAGACTGTATTTATATTCAACTTTAATGCTCTAACGTGATGACAGGGAATATTGGAAATATTGGAGATACTGGAAATATTTCCAATATTTCGTCAAATTAATAATTGTATTATTGTACCACAGTGAAGTAAATGAAAGTATTATACCTTGACAGTACCAATATCCTCGGGGGAGGTGGCTTCAGTGAGGTCAGATAAGGAGCCCTCAACTTCCTCCAGCCGCTCAGCCATCTGGGACATAAGGTCCTCCAGTCGCTGCTTTTGGAAACTGAAGTAGGTTAGAGTATGTTTGGCCTGGTTGTACACCTCCTGTGCGTGAGCCATTTTCTTCCTCAGGTCTGACTCCAGGACCTGGTGCCATATAGAAATGAAGTAACATTACGCCACCAACATGTGCAACACTGTTTGAGAGGTCATGCAAACAAAATGCGACAAAAATTCACCTGGATTTGTAACGGCGTTTCCTGAAGCTTGGCCAGCTCCTTCAGCTGCGTCATTCTTTCTTCCAAACCATCCAGCCTCTGCTCCCTTTTCTCAACTTCAGCCTGTACAGCACATTGCAAGACACTTTAATCATATAAACTGAATGTTACAAACAAACATCACCCATTATAGACTCCTTTCATGCAGATTGTGCAGCGCTGTCTGACCTGAAAGATGTTGAGTTGGGCCTCTGCCTTCTCCCTGTCACTAAGATTGGTGAAGCTGTCTGTGAGCTCAGGGATGGAGGTGTCTGTCCACTGGTTGATATTCTGCTCCATGGATCTGAGGTCGTCCCACAGGGCCACACAGTGGCCAAGTCTCTCTGTGTTGGTTCGTATTCTCTCTGAGACCTGAACAGAGACCAGCAGTGAGAGAGAAGAGAGAGAATACATCTCAGTCAACAAGACACATAGGATGCCTCTCTTCTTTTGTGGTGTGGTGTGGTGTGGGTTTCTCTCTGTCTTTAACAAGGGATGGTCTGCTTTACTGGGAGATGGAAGGAAAACAAGACTTAATTGGTTTGGCAGATGTGGGGATGAAGAGTGTGTATAAGTGAGTGAGAGAGAGAGAGAGAGAGAGACAGAGGGGCAGATAACATGTCTAGACTTGTTTACGTTTCTGTCTCATTTGTGACAGCTGAGCAGCAAACGAAAACCTCCAAGAGAAGAAAGGAAAAAAGAAAAAGAAAGAAAGAAAGAAAGCCGACAGAAATAGAGTTGCAAAAATCACATACATGTCAAGATGAGAACAGTTCATTAAACCCAAAGGATTATTTTGCAACGTCTGAACATGTAGCTCTGAGATGTGACTGCAATATTTTGTTGTTCTGCGTTTGTCTAAATAAAACAACATGATGTGTTATTTACCGTCAAGGCCTATTCACCAAAGTGACTGCATAGCATAGCCACCTCATGTGTTGTCATGCACCACTCACCTCCAACCACTGGTCCCTCAACATCTCTACGTCTCTCTGGATGGCGCATGTATCAGAATGGGGAATCTTCTCCAGCTCTCTCTGCAAGTCTTCCACTGTGCTGATGAGCTGATCCATTTCTTCCTGTTTTGCTCTCAGCTCAGCCTGGACTGTCTCATGCTAGGGTGACACAGATGAAGAAAGAGGAATAACAACAGATCACCACTAGAGGGAGAGATGGTGGACTCAATCTCCAAATCTGCTAATGTATCTTTAAAAATTCTATTGACCTAGTACTGTGCATTTGACATGAAAAAAAAAATCCATATTTTTTGTTTTAGAAAATCAAAAGTTTCTGACCCGTGTGAAAATCCATTTGGCCTCGTGAGCACTGTGGTTGTGGTCGGGCAGATTGTGAGCAACACTCTGAGCAGTCGCCACAACAGTGATAATAACTGACTTCAGGTGGTGACACCTACGGAGAAGATCTACCACGGTTCCACTTTGTTCCTGACTGCATGAGAAAAAAAAGTCAACAATAGCTACAACTGCAGCTTTTTTTCTGTTCAACTGTGTCAGAGCACCAGAAACGAATACAACAAAGGATTCTTAATGAGATACGTCTAAATCCCTTCCTGTCAGCTACCCTCCTTACCCGTTGGTGATCAGTGTCTTGATGTTCTCCCAGGTTGTCTTCACCAGGGCTACCTCTCTGAGAGCCTCCACAGCCAGCTCATTGTCTCTGTGGGCCAGCTGGCTTCCCTTCTCCTCTAACCACTGCTGAGAGTGCTGCAGACACTGAAGCTCATCCTCCAGCTGGACGAAGAAACGCAGCCTGGGAGAACCAGATGCAGAGGGACACAATGGGGGGATCAGTAGCCTGATTCCAACAAATCAAATTTTTCAGGAGATCATATTTAAACGGATTTGTCAATCTGTGTTTTGGCTTTACTCATTTATTCAGTGTGTTCTTGGCAAGTTTGTCACACAGAGGTGTTTCTAAAGGTTTAAACCTGCAGGTGACGCATAACAAATAGCCAGAGAGAACTAATTCATTCAAATCTATCTTTTAATCCAAATGATACAGACACACTGCTATTTTAATAGATAAGATTGTGCTTCAATTTTCTGTGTTGCATACAGCTTTCATTGGAAAAATAAATACAACCTTATATCTCGATTAACGTCTTCCTACCTGTTTTGAAACGCCTGAACCGTGCTCTCTCTGGCCTCCTCTTGCCTCACTTCATCCTCCAGTTTCTTCAAGTTCTTCATCACCTCCTCCCTCTGCTCCCTAAAGGTGCTCCACAGGGCGCCTAAGGCATCTGCTTCGCTCTGTCTCCATCCCACACCCCTCTGTACTTCCTCCAGAGCCATTGTGAGGGCCACTGCCTGTCCTCTGCAGGAAGTTCTTCCCTGGGCCTGGCTTGCATCTCTGGAGCCCTGCCACTCTGTGCCACACAGGTACAGGTGAGCCTTGCTAAGCTGCCCGTCCAACCCGACTGCCTCAGCCTCAAGTCTCGCCACGTCTTTTGCCACCTCCCCTATTGCATGATGCAGCTCATCAGCTTTGGAGCGATCCCAGCTCCCCCTGCCCTCCACGGCTTCGTGAAGGCTGCGCACAGCCTTAGCTGTTGTGTCGTGCTTCCCGAGGAAAGTCTTTAACTCAGCCAGGCACTCGTTACGAAGGAGCAGGAGACGCTGGGATTCTCTGAGGGGCTGGAGGCAGTCCTCCTCCCAGCCCTGGAGCTGCTGTTGGGCTTCCGGGGAGCAAGAGTGAAACAGGGAAGACTCTCTTCCATGGAGTGTCTCTCTCTGCAATGTGTACTCCTGTAGCTGTGTCTCATGCTCCTGCAACATGATGGTTAATTAGACAAATTTGTGCACACTAATGGTAATCAATATAAACTTGGTCACAGCAACTGCTCTAATAAACAGAGCCTATAAAAGGACGTCGTTGTTAACAGTTAATTATTGATTTTTTGTTTTTTTTTTTACCTTCATCGTCGTAATTGCAGAATTGAGATCAGCAATATCAACCTGCGAAGAGCTTCTCAAGACAGACAAGAGGTTTTCACTCCTTTGCGTCAGAGTCAGCAAGGCCTGATCAAACGACTCCAGCTGAGACAAATGCAACCCCAGCAACTCGGACCTAAAGGAGAGGTCGGCAGTTTGGGACCAACAATGAGTACCACACTGCACCATATGTGATAAAATAAAATAAAGGAGATGATCCATTCGATCATACAGAACACAGATGTGAGTTACAAAAATCAAACACAATGACCTGTGTGATGTGCTGTTCTTGACAGAAACATATCTCTTCTGTAGCTGTGTGAGATCATCACTGAGCTCATGGACACGGGCGTTAGGCGCCGTGGGATACAGACACAATCCAAGATTTACAAGACCCTGGAGAAGGACCTCATAGGACTGTGTCTCCCCTTGTATATCCTGAGGGTTTGAAATTTGGAAATACACACTGCATAATAGGTGAGGTAAAAACATGAAGGGTTGATCAATAAACTTCAGTAATTCAATAGAAAATGAATACTGAGTAGTGGAATGATATACCTGTATGTCTTGTAATTCATTTTTAATCTTGACTTTGTCGGCAGAGAGCAGTTCGGTGTCTGGACAACAGACCGACTCACACCTGTCCAGCCAGCTCCTCATGGACGAATTCTCCTTTTCAAACCTGTAAACAAAAAAGGGTCGAAACGTATATAAAACAAAGAAAGTGTATGTGGCACCATCTTAAGGCTGAAGCGCATAAATGTTGATTTAACAGATACAGTTAATAATCCTGAAGCGATTGATCGTGTCTGAGTTTTTTTGTTTTTTTTTTAAATCTGACTATGGCTCAGGATCAGTGACAGGGTCATAACCGGACAACCATATCTCGTCGGGACACCTAGTGCAGTAACTAATCCCTCGTGCATCCACCTGCAGGGGAAGAGATGAGGTCAGCTGCAGGGAAACACAGACGCACCCGCACACACTGGCACACACAACCCTACACCAAGCAGCAGAAATACAAATCAGCTAATTAAAACTGTCAGTGGCTGGGTAAACACTAAAAAAAAAGCTTTAGAATTTTAGACAATTACCACTGTGACTGGAACTATTTTTTTCCCGCCGGAATAGTACAATGAACAAGAGACAACTGCTCCACTCGGGGAGTCTATTGTTTGAACAGAGGAAATCATAACAAAAGTGTATTATTAGAATAGAAATGGCAGACAGGGGAGAGACACAATGTGTCTGCTCTGGTTATGTTTTGGTAGTTGGTAGGGGAATGAATCAGGCAGGTCGAGATGCAACAATATTTTAAAGCTAGACAAAAAGAACTGCACAAAAAAAGTGTGAGCAGTGGAGGCAGGGAGCTGGCCGGCCTGGAGAGTCTTCACCACAGTGCACAATAAATGGAGCAATTTTTATATAACCAAAAAATAATAATACACAATAATAAGCAAATTAGCTTCTCCAGGATGCCACATTGCTTATATTCATATTACCTGGCGTGAGATGACAAACATTAAAACATAAAACATAAAAATGCAACGTGTGGGGTCTGTATTTCTGTTTGCTGTACCGTTGCCATAGCGCTAGAAGGCTCTCTAATAAAGCTTGCTTCTCTGCAGCCTTCTCCAGAAACTGTCCCTGTTGTTCCTGGAGGTTCGCCACCTCTACATCCAGCTGGCTGCCCTCTCTAAGTCTCTTCACGGCTGAGCACAGAGCCACCAGCCTGGGCTTCAGCTGCTCAACTGTCTGGCAGACCTCCTGGAGGAGACACAAATGTATTTGTTGGTATCTCAGCAGAGGATGCTAATCCACTATGGCTACAAACAGAAATCTTGAGGCTTAAATTTAAAAAATAACCGTCTCCGTACCATATTTTTATAAATCAAGTCCCCTGATTAACTTCAGTTAGGAAGGTTAGGTAGGTGAAAGATACTGCGTGTTTTGCCTTACCATGTGATTCTGGAGGATTCTGTAGGTGTCAGAGGATGAAACACAGTGTGCGACTGGACAGTCGAGCTTCTCTTCAATGCTACTCATTGTTTTCTTGAGCTGACGGTTTTTAAAAAAATCAGAAATCCAAATACTGTCAGTGCAAAAACTTTAAAGACAATATCTACTCCATAGAGTAAAAGACTCTAAAATATGTGATTAAAGGCAATTATGACTTGAAATCACATTTGTAACATGATAACAGTATTAGACCTGTTCAAGGTTGTCATTGTATCTCTGCCTATTGGAGGCATTCTGGTTGAGCTGCCCTCCCAGCTGCTGTACTCTCCCCTGCAGCTCCTCCCAGTGGTGCCTAATCTGGGCAAGTCGTGCCCTCATGCATCCAGCTTCTCCAGGGGTCACAAAACCTGACAGGGCCTCGCAGTCCGCGTCCATGTGGACCAGAGCTTCCCTTCTCTCCTCTAAGCCTTCCCTCACCTCCTGGTATGATGTGAGACCAAAAAAAGTCATTAAACCACAATAAACGAAACAAGAGATCTTTATGACTCGTGAGAAGTTGCACTGTTTTGAGATGTTTTGAAACTTTGACAGCAAATCAAACTGCTCCCTCAGGATTTAAGTCCTGATATTCCAACATTTGGGATCTTGACAGGCCGACTGCTTGGACTGGTAAGATTTCCTTCAATTTGATCAGTTTACTTAAATCCTAGAATTCGCTGACCCAGTTTTTTTTTTCTCGTGGTTAGATTCAAATGACAGCTCATTTCATCTGAATTCAAATAACCCTTAGGCCACACTGACACTGTACTCCACAGACATAAACCCAGACAGCATATTGGACTCATTGCATATTAACTTTAATGTGTGAATGATGCATATGTTTGTGAATATCATAGTATTTCCGGCAAAAGCTATGTTTAAAGTGCGGAGACAGAATTGGGAGTGACACATGTTTTGGTCCAGATGGACTGATCTGAAATCAGAAAACAAATCCACAATAAAGGATTAAAAAGCTTTTATCCAAGGAGTAACAGCATACCTCCACTGTGCTGATGTTTTTATCTAAGGGGTCCAGGGAGGATGCAGTATTGATGGCCCCAAGCGTCTTCTCTGTCTCATTGATCCAAGAGGAAAGGTTCTCAGATTCACTGCTGAAGCGCTCCCAACACACACACATCATCTCCAGCTGGACAACACTGGCGGATACCAGATTAGAAAAGAGTTGTTATGTGGTTTGTGGTGACGCTTGTGATACGTGCTGCTTTACTTGATTACAAAATTAAATTGAAAAAGCATAACTCAAATGGATTATTGGGATATTGAGGTAAAGATAAGATAATTGCACATACTTCTCACTGAGATGGTCTTGGAGTTGTGCGACTGCTTCTCTGGTGGACTCTGCCTGCTGTAGAAGAAGAGTCTCATTCTTTGGACCAACGTGAATATCGCCTGTCTTCTCTAGGAGGAGATCGGCTCTCACGCAATATTCTTCAACCCCTGTGAACAGCTCCTACAAAAAGGACAGGTGTCTTTATATTGCAGAAGAAAAGAGAGGGTGTATAGCATGCCACAATGCAAAAACAATCCCCACCACACACACACACACACCTTATTTCGCTCCAGTTCAGTTCGCAGGCTTTCAAAGCTGTTGAAAATAAATTCTTTGTGTAGTTCGTCGTTGGTATTGACGATAAACTGCCGAACTATTTCTTTCTCTGCCTCGAAATCCTGCCAGGAAGTCAGAGTGGCCTTGAGATGATTAAAAAACAAGAAGAATCGCTTATTTTAATGCATCAAGTTTTAGGTTATGAAGTCAAAAGACCACAAATGAAAATAGAAAATGAACCAATTATTAAACACTTGAGTTGTAAGTTGTAAATTAAGTTTGTCATAACTCATAAACATTGATCCCTGCTGTTTCAGGGTGGTTTCCCTTATAAAACTGAACTAATGCATTCCAGGGATCTTTCCTCCCGAAACGTGTCAAGTTCACCTGATCGATTCAAAGACAATGATAAATTGCAGAAACAAATCCCAGAACCACAGGCACAAACAGAATTAATAAACCACATAAGAATTGATGAGCAGTTAGGGTTCAATATGGGCCAATCAATGATCACAGCAGGTGTTTGTGTGGATGATCAATGACACTCACACACATAAACACGGCACACTGACGTGAGAAGAGTCCCAGCTGCGTCTACCTGTAAGTTGTGCTCCTTTGCCCCTGACTTGCGATCAGCCTCTCTGAAGGCTCCCTCCAGTTCTCGGAGGGAATGACTGAGTGCCTCCCCCGTCTGCAGCTGCTGGCAGTGGGACACTAGAAGCTCTGCCTCTCTCCTGTTCGCATGCAGACGCCTGAGGTGTTGCTATAAAACACAAACAAGACACATACAGAGGACATCGTGTAAGATTTTGACTTTAATGTAAGAAAATGATTGTAATTTTGTGGGATCCCAACTATAATGTAACTTTAATGCACAACAGAATGCCTTATGAAACGTGAATATGTAAATATAAGAGCTTTTCATGTAGATTACTTTGCAAATATAAGATGGCACAACTAAATGTGTGTTCACTGCATGTCAGTTACATCTTAATGTATCTTCTGTAAATCAAATATCTGTACACAGTTGACAGCACAGTATATGCACACACCTGGTGAATATGGTAAAGTTGTTTGGCCTTCTCCAGGTCCTCAGCATCGAGGATCCTGGTAGTCATCTCCTCTGCCTCCCTTTGTGCACTCAGAACTTCATCGAGAGCACCACGCACCTCCTCCCTCAGCTCCTCGTACTGCAACATGGCAGAGCCCTCGTCATCCCACTGTGATTGAGGAGAGTCAAAAAATGTAAAAAAAGGGGGATTTTGTCGCGACAACATCGATATAAACATATTATTACACTCGGAATACCTGACGGAGTGAAGAAAAGAGCGCCCGCAGGTCAGTGGAGAGTTTGACCAGGGCCTTTCTCTGTCTCTGCACTTCCAGTTCAGAGCTGACCTCAGACAGCCTGCTCAGGAGGCTTTTTAGCCACAATAAGCTCTCCTCTCGGGCGTTGACTTCTTCCTGCAGCGCCTGAAAATGGCGGTGGCAAGGAAAAGAATGTAGGTTGAAGTCGAGCAGCACTAAATCGTAACCTAATCTCTGCGGCTACAGCTGCAAACACAGTTTGCTGGCTCACCTGCACAGCTGCCTCCACTCGCTCCTGATGGCTGGAGTTTGCTGCAGTTTCTCTCAGGAGCCTCACCTGCCTCCTCTGAGATGACATCCAATCAGACAGTTCACAAAACCTAGATAAAAGAACAATTGTACTTTAAAAACTTTGGACTGATGCACATAAAGTTGAGAAGTTTGTATTTTCGTTTTTTTTTGTCAATCTCTACCTCTCATTCCACTCTTTCCATTTATCAGGGTGCTGCTCCAGCTTGAGGTGGGTGTTTTTAATTTGCTCCGCTACCTCCTCTACGTCCCCTCTGGTGGAGTCGAGTGTTCGATAAGCCACGTCGTTGTCAGGCAACTTTCGACACAGATCCTCCATGTTCCTAATCCCCTTCTCACACAGAGTCAGGGGTTTGCGCTCCCTGAAGAAAGTCTAGCGATAAGAGAGAAGGAAGTGATGAGCCATGGGAGCCACTTGAATCATGATGATAGCGCTGTTAAGTGATATCATCTTCCTCTCACTCTCCGTTTAATCTCGTTAATTACGGTTCTACCAAATCCAGTGCTCACCCTGTGTTCTTTGATCACCCGCTCGCTGGTGCAGGTACTGGACAGAGCTTGCAGTTCTCTGTCCAGCTCTGCTCTGCAGTCTTGAAGGATCAAGGCCACTCGACTTCGCTCCACCTCCACCTTCAGACGGAGCAGGTGAGATGGCACTTCACCCTGGATGTCCTGTGGGAAAGGCAGAAGATATGTTGCATAGGAGACCAAAAAAAATACATTTATAGGTAGTGTTAGTAAACAATGAGAGGGAGGCATTTTAACCTAAGTAGTACAGGTGAATAAGAAACGCAGATGACCCCTGACCTTCCAGTGCTTGTGCAGCCTGCGAACAGTGTCTTGCAGTCCCTGTTGTTCCTCCTGTGGCAGGATGTCAGTCAGCTCATCACATGCCTTCAAGAACACACTCAGCACCCGCTGATCCAGCTGCCCAAAGAAATCCTGCACCACAAAGTTAGAAGACCAAATGAGGCATGGTAGTTTCTTGAAGTGTCAAGTTCTGTGACTCAGCTTAATACAGTAAATGTTAATACTGTTCCCTTTCTACACTGGTGATGTGTGTATATAAATGAAATGTACCCCTCAGGTCCCTGCTCAATTTACTAGAAAATAATTGCATGTTAACATACAGTATGTTTCTTCAGCAGTGCCTCTGCATCTCCCGTCTCTCTCAAGCAGCCCTGAGCTTTCTTCAGCACCCTCTCCAGGTCCTGTCGTGATTCTTCGAACCTTCTCCTCAGGCAGTTGTTGGCCTCTTCTTGCCGTCTCCAGTCCCCAATCTCCTTCAACAAAGCCTAAGAGGATGGGCAGTAGGGTAGTGTTGGTTGTAATTGCTTTCCCTGGTAGTATTGTTTAATTACTTTCATTTGTGTTACGCGACACAAAAGAGTAATGAAACATAGGAGTTAAATGTGTACTATTGCCTCCTGGGTGCTTCGATGTTCTTGTAATCTCATTAATATAATCATCACTCACTGTCTGGCCTTCTCATATGTGTAGGTATACGTGCATGCTTGATGTTTACCTGCGCGGAGCTCTGTATTTCAGCCACTCTCTTTTGCAGCAGCGACAGGTCAAAGTGTCGGAGCACCTTACTGGATGCGACTGTCCTCTGCAGGGCGTGATGGTTCCTCTCAATCACTGACAGAGATCGTTTGCAGCTTTGCTGCTGGTTTAATAAATCCTAAAGAAATTGCAAAGAAACAATGTTTGAAACAAATGTTTGTTGATAGTTGTCCAGAAATAAAGAGAATAAACAAGACAGTGCACAGAACTGTTGTAGAATTAAGTATGTGCAGGTGTAGATTATGGTGCTACTGTTATCTATACAATAAGAGTGAAAGAGAGTTAAATCCTTGCATTGTTGTCATATCTGACCTGCCACTTTTGTTTCTGCTGAGTCTGCACTTGTGAATCTAGCTCTCTTGCTGCGGAGGTGATGCGACTGGCCCGCTCCAGGGCTTGGTAAAAAGCGGTGATATGTTTCTCCATCTCCTCCAACAGTGGCAGAAGGACATGACAGTCCCTCACTAGGGACGGGCATCGCTCTCTCACCTGGACACAAAGTGGACAGGATTATTTAACAGTGACACGGGACGAGGTGTGGAGATGGAGGTTTCATACTGCCTCCTACGTCGTTACCTTACTCAGTTGACCTTTGGCTGTTGCCATAGCAGCCATGACCCTAGCAGCTTCCTCCTGTGGTGCATCCTTGGCAAGGAGCTGGGCACTGCGGGCTGCCAACTTGTATTGTGTCTCCATAGCAACAACCTTTTGCTTGATATTCTGAAATGGGACATAGAACCATGGGGTCAACTTACGGATCCTAAAAATAAAATGCACTTTCATCCTTCCTGCCTTTGGAAATACATTTTTCTTTGAAGCTCTGACTTCAGTGATGTTTGGGGTTTTTTTCATTTTTTTCTTGCAGTGACTATATTACGTTGCATTTGTGATACTGTCCTATTCCTCTCTCAAACTATCTTGGGTTGAAGCAGCTTGTGTTCCTCACCTCCACGTCCTGCAGAAAGCCTCTAACACTGAGGAAAGACACTTGAACAGTAGCAGTGAGCTTGGTTTCTGCTAAGTCCAGCAGATCCTTCAGGGCCAATGAGGCCTTCAAGTGATCTTTTCGCCACTTCTCCAACTCGTCCACTCTGGCATACTGCAGCAAAGAAAGGATAAAACAAAGGGAACAGTTCATTTTTTATTGATAAATGTTCCTTTCTCAGGTTTGAGTATATCACTCTAATCCCGTCCTATAGGAATCTAATATAATATATACTTTTGCTTCTATCTGACATACAATAATTTAAAAAATGCTAAACATGTTCATTACTTGTTTGACTTTGAGGAAAAGGTCTCTCCAACGTCCATTCAATAGAAGTAGCTGCTGCTTGAGCTCAAGCGACACGTTCTCATCACATGTTTCAATAAGGAAATTCCCAGAGTCGTTCATAACTGCATGCTGATCCATCCAGTGGCTGAGATTCCTGAAAAACTCCTGCAAGAGAAGCAGACGCCATAAAAGACAGAATAATCATAATGATAATAATAGACACAAAGAAATTAAGAGTCACAAAGACCAAAACAAAGAATGGGTGTCAAAGAAAGAAACAAAGACGGCTTATCAAAAAGAGACAAAGAATGGTGATTCAAAGAAAGGACAATACAAAACTAGGGTAATTAGCCCCCTAATCCTTGGTGAGGATGTGAATCTGAGGTAACCATGGCAATGCGACAACTGGAACATCCTTGGTGGCTTTTAGAAAGTCAAGGAGATCATTTGATAGATGAGTGGAGGCTAATAGAATTCCACTTAAGCAAACTAAAGGCTGGAAACTGGTCTAACTTACATTCAATTGCTACTAATTAGAGTCCATTAAATAGCAGCATGTGTGAGAGAACTCTCAATCAATTAAAATTCAAGTATTTGATGGGTTTTCTACAATATTAAAAGTTAATCTCATACCCTTTTAGTGTTTTCTGGTTGGCTCAGGGCTTCCTCTGCATACTCCAACCAGACTTGTAAGGAGGCCACAGTGGAGCTGTATCTCTCCCAGTTGGACAGCACCTCATCCAGCATGCTTCTCACACTGCGGGTTTCCATGGACAAACTCCTCCACTGAGTCACCACCTCCTGCATGAACTGGCGCACCCCCATCTCACCTTCATCCACTAGAAGACAAGTAGCTCATGTTATACAGTATTCATAGAATTAGCATGGAAACACCAAGCACAGGACATGTTGAGGCTGATGCAGCTACTGTAAATGTATGTGCAGACAAATCTATGACCCCAAAAACTCATTTCATGGAGAAAAATTATCTTTGCATGTGTAGTTAATTTCCTTCTATGGTTCCCATACGTCCTGCACTACTAACTAATACCAGCCAGTGTATCCACCAAATGCAAATACCTAATTTGGAAAAAAATATATCTCCAGTGGTACTAACTACCAGCAGGGCTCACGTGTGTGGTGATGGGGGCATTTCAATTGTGGGATCGACCAACTGAGCATCAGATGCCCTGATTTCTTGCCACGTCTCACTTCTCTGCTCTGCATCCCCTAAAGCAGCGTAACCCTGAAACCTGAAAGCGAGCTCACTTTGTGCCCAGAGACGTGCTCCTCCAACGAGCTGTAAAACCAGACAGGGGCAAACTGAGAACTAAGAGGAGTGAGTCTGATTGGTTACTGAGCTAATGACAGCTGAAAATAAAGCTGAGATCTACTGTAGCACACAATGGTGAGGAATTTACTGTCAGAGAGCTTAGCTGGAAGGAGTCCAGTTTAAGACCACAATGCAATTAGTATTGAAAAACATGGCATCCTATATCATACGATGATGTCAGATTGTGAATTATCAATAATTTAGCCATTAAGAAATATATCGTTCTTTATAAATGTATTACACTGATGTGGGAATGGGAAGATAGTATATCAAAATGTGTAAGATCTTTTGATTTCACTGTTCAGGTTTTTTTAACTACTCACCTGAGCTGTCAGCACTGACATAGGCGTCAGCAGCCTGTTTCAGGGACTGGAACAATGCCTCGTAATTCTCAAAGAAATGTTGCTTCTCTACAAAAGACTGATACGAACAGAGGTGGGTGAGAATTTCAGAGCCTTGTGACTTGCATTTAATTTACTTTTAATACATACTGTATCTTGACTTTCAAAGTGAGAATGGTGACTCAACAACAACAACAAACACTGAGCTTACAACATAGTTGTGTAGCATCAGTTCCACAGACTCTTGTCGCCCATATTTGACGATCCAGGATTTGAGCTTGGTCTCTGCTAGAGTGAGGAAACCCTGCATGTGGTGTTTGTTCTCCAAGAATTCCATCTTCACCAGGTGGACGCTGGAGAATGTAGAGACAAAGTTCATCCTAAAAAAAAAAAGACGTTTCCATAAAAATTCAGTTTACAGCTTGTTCCTTTGCAAAGACAGAACATGAAATCACACATTATGTGATTTGAGTGGTCCGTGAGTTTCACACCTCTCAGCCATGTCTTGGAGTTGTTCTGGGGGAACAGGGACTCCGTCAACACTTCTGTCCTTATGGATCCTCTGAAAGAGCTTCTGGTGACTCTCCAGGCTCTTCAACAACTCCTGCACAATTGAAAGACATGAAGCACGCAAGTCCAGCAACACAAATACTTTCTACATGTTCGTTATCCGTACTGTTTTTTTTTGTTTCTGTACATCACTCCATGCTAACCTTATGCTGCTCCAGAGCTCTGTGGACAGTCGTAGCTGTCATGTCATCTGCTTGCTGGACCACGATCTCTTGACGCAGGGCTCCTTCAGCCTTGTGCAGCCACAACCCCACCGTGCTGAGAGGAGCTGGGAGAGATCGGTCCAGCTGCAGATGCCAGTCCAGGAGCTGACATGGAGAAAACCATTGAGCCAAAGTTGTCGTTGATCATTCAGTTTGTAGCATAGTACTTACTAAAAATATTAAATTACTAAAAGTAATTTTCAACACTTGCTCCTCTCACCCTGTTGGAGACCCGTTCCCATGCTTGTTTGACCAGAGCCTGATCCACCGTCAACATCCCATCTCTCTGAGTGGACTGCAAAGCTCCCTCTACATGTTTACGCCTCATCTCCAACTGGACACGGAGACTCTTGAACAACTGAAAAGAATGTCATCATTCAGAGCTGAATCACGTCCATCTATAAGGCTTCAAATTGTCAGAAATGGGGGAATATTCCCCATGCTGCTGAATATGGAATGTATCCAGAGGCTTGGTGGTATAAGCCAGATTGACAAAAAAAGTGACGTCTGCCGTCTGATTCCCACTGTGTTGTGCCGCTGATTAAGTTAATAATAGGAGCGTCTGTGCCTGTGTGCCCAGTTTAAACAGTGCACACACACACACACACACACACACTCCCAGCCACACAGACACCAACCTGGTACTGCTGAGTGAGATTGGCCTCAGTCTCCTGAGTCTGTGTCGCCTCTCTCTCCAGCTGGTCGAGCCACATTTTGATCTCCCTCAGGCTCTTTCGCTGCTCTCTCTGGGAGGTGGGGACAGTGTGTGGAAAGATGGACATTGACAAGTGCACAAGGGGAAAAAAACATTAATAAATAAAATATTAAGAAGGAGTGGGGGGGGGGGGGGGGAAGGAAGGGGGGGGGGGGGGGGGGTGTAAGGAAATATTTGTAGAAGAAAAGAAGATGGGAGAGATTAAGCAGAGAGTTGTTTATGGAATTGTTGAAAGGATGGAAAGAGGACGAGGGTGAAAGAGGGACAATAACGTGTAGTGTGTAACATGTTCTCCTAATCCTCTGTTTCCCCATGGAGGAAAAAAATGTCAAAAACCCAGAGCTGAAAAAAAAAAAACTCAGCTCAGACTGGGTAGACCTCCCCCACCCACCCACCCACTAACATTTCATTGGATTTTAAGTAACCATGACGATAATACTGCGCCACTCAAAGGCTTGTGTGACAGTTAATTCTGTTTCTGCCCCGTTCAGTCGTTTCACTTCACATTGGTTCCTGTGAAAAGCCCATACTTCATTCCTACTCTGTAAATATAATTTTCATAACCATTGGTTCAGTTGCCTTTGTTTTAAAAATGCAAATACTTGCTTTGTTTTGTTTTGATTTTTTTACAGTAACACAACAAACTGAACCTCTATTGGTGAAAGAAAAGAGTCAAGACAAACACTTGTTAGTCAACAAAAGGACAAAGCACCTGGGAAACACAACTATAAAAAGCTCCACTGCGCTGTAAGACAATAAAAAAACAACAAGGTGGGACCAAAACAAGTGGTGAGCACAGCTTTACAGCACATCGCGGCTCCTGTGACACTGTGACACCTTAAAAACAGGCGACCTCTATTCGCAAACGTCCCATAAAATATGCTGTATCAATGCACACAGCTGATGCCAGAGGCTTTCATTGTCATGCTAATGGAAAACCAGGAGCCATAGCACAAGGTAGAAACATTAATAAATGGTAATATCACATCTTATTATACTGGACTTCCTTTTGTCATCAAGGCTCGGGAACCCTGCGGCAGAAATATCACGTCAGGTATGACAAAGAGCCAGTATTAGCGTCCGGGCTCCATCCTGACACCAGAAACAACTATGTTTAATCTTACCAGTATGTTGTACAGTACACTGTGGTGATGTAATTTAATAGAAGAGCCTCAAAAATAAGCACTGATCAAATTGATTTGGAAAACCTATGAATGTGAATGGCTGCTAATTGTATTCGGTTGGGAAACATGATGGAAAACCTGCCCCTGGGACCTTAATATAGGTTGCTATATAACCTACCTCTAACATTTCCTCTATATCGCGAGGAGCAAGATCGCGCTGTAGGGCAGAGGCCGGCGGAAAAAAAAAAAAACACAGGAAAGCAGTCACCACACAGAAACAGCAGAGAGACAGACAAAGAGACAGAGAGAAATACAACATGGAAAGACAACATAGTGCCAGCGTAATTACATTTGTACTTTTTGTTTGTTTCAAACCTACACTGAATAAACAGCAGATAGGTGGCTGCTACAGCATCAGTCTATTTTAGTAAACATGGAGGATGTTTACGTTATCATTTCTCTGACTATTATTCTAATGGACCACAATAAGGAAGGCTCCCACGCCCTGACCTTACATAGGGTGAAGAAAATGCTGTTTCTATACAGTACTGTACAGTACGCTGACTTTTAAAGAGACAGACAAAACATGCCTGATGCAGACAGAGAGGAGACAATGAATGTCGTATCCAGACTGATGCCAGTCTGACAGCTGGTTACCTCGTCCTCTGGCCGTCCGGCTGACTCACTCTGCTTTCGGTCAGGATGGTGCTTCAGAAACTGGGCCACATATGTCATAATGGATTTTTCATCTGGTTTGTCTACATCAACATCTGAAGAGGGAAGCAAAACAAATACAATTATGATCCAGATCTGGTTGAAGCAGGCAGATCAATCTTTTACAGAAAAAAACACTGACGTACGAATTGAGAAGCTGACACTTGGACCCTAAATGAAAACAACCTTCAGCTCTTCAGATCACTGTCCATGTTTGCTTTGAAGGTTCCACTATGCTGAATCTCATCACCTAATGGACCTTAATTATACTGATGTCAAGCTTGATTTGTCAGAGCTCAATCTGAGGGGCAGGCGTGAAGGGGCACAGATGGTGCTGTGATAAATATTCACTATTGTAATGAAACTCCAAATAACTCCTCTGGTGCTTCATGAGTAGCTGGTGATTTAAATGACCTGTAGGGTCATCATTCTATAAGGGTCTCCTCTTGTGAAGTAGTAGGTACGTGTTGTGGTTGGTTGTTCTCTGACCACAGACCTGTTGCATTTAGTTAAGACTAAGACTATCACTAGCAAAAATGTTTAGCAAACATTTACCTTCTGGGTCGAGAAGTTGTGGAATGCCTAGCTCCGTCTCAGCTAATAAAAAGGCTTCCTGCAGATTTTCACGGTTGGGTCTCCTCAGCGCGCGCTCCATGTCGACCAGATTGGGCTGGAGAGAATGGATAACCGCAAAGAATGCGATACCTGTGCGCCAGCTGGGACCAAAGTCTTTCACCTCAAGCCCCAAGCGTCTGGAAAACATGAAGGACCATAAGGTCACAGGGTCCAAAAACATAGCCAACCACACTGAAGCTTTAGGAGAAGGATAATACTGATTTTGACATAAAACTCCCACTGGTGATGTATCAGTGAATGAAAGTGCATTCAGCTGATTTGATTGCTAAAGCCAGGCAGCTCACATACTTGGTTGCTGTCTGCTGAACCCATCTCAGTAAAGCCTTTCTGGCTCCACCTTGAGGTGGGAAGGGTTTCCTTTTGACAGGTGGGCTGGTGGTCTCAGTGCTGCTGGTGGAGCTGTCCAGTGAGGAGTTGCTGCCGGCCTGGAGTGCTGGTAAACTACTAGTTAGCTCCTCAATCTGTAGGGAACAAGAGACTTGCCTACTTATTTACAGACATAGTTATTCTGGAAAAGTTAAGATCTATTTCCCTTCTTTGATTTACCTTATCCTTTCTACAAAGTACATGTTAAACTCACTTAAATTTATTTCATATGATAAAAGGTCTAATGATCTTTGTGTAAACTGACTCAACGCATCGATACCTGGAAATAAAGGATGATGGTCCAAACCAATCCCAAAACAATTGATGGTCGTCCATCAACAATGTCTGTGGAGTTAATGTTGACTAGTTTGATCTGTAACAAAACACAAAACCAAGTATTTTGATAAATCATAACAGCATGCAGCAGAACACATAATTGATATTTTTAGTATATCTGCTTTCTATCTCTCTGTGTGTGGGTGTGTGTGTGTGTGTGTGTGCGTGTGTGTGTGTGTGTGTGTCTTACTCTTCAGCCTTACACGTATCTTTACACAAAAGGAACAATATACAGTGTAGTGCTATCACAGATATCCTGTCCTCTCCTCTATAAACCAGCAATCATAATATGAATACTGACCGGAGATCCTCTGTAGGCCGACTGGAGGGCAGATAAGAAAAGGAGAAGAGACAGGAAGAAGGGAAGAGAAAGTGAGACAGAGGTGATGGGAGGGAGAGAGAGAGAGTGTGTATTTAGAAGTACTCTCGACACATTTGATTGAAGGGGCACGCCTCATTGGCTGTGAACTGGCAGATGGTGTAGCATCTCTGAAGTGAACACTTGAGGAAGACAAGTCAATGTCCCTGCAGAGACGAGCTCACACTTATGGCTTTATTTATGTATATCCAAGGACAAGCTGGCGATGCATTGAAAATGTTTGGCTAATCTCACACAGGGACAGGTTTGGGTAAAACCGCCGGTGTAGCTGGTAAAAGCAGGTATGAACCTTGTTCATACCAAAAATAAATAAAACACAAATTTAAGTCCGCAGATGGCAGGAAACAAAGAAGGACGCAATGAAGGGTTACTCCAGCCATTAAAAAAATCTTTGCTAACATTGTAACTGGAAAAGAAATTCCTGATTTCGTTTATCACACACAGAGGAATGTTGAAAGGTGGAGTAATGAGTAATGCGGGGGGGGGGGGGGGGGGGGGGGGGGGGGGGGGGGGGGGGGGGGGGGGGGGGGGGGGGGGGTAACAGGTTACACAAGGTCAGGATTCAGTGTTTTCACCCACAAGGCAATGGTTGAGCAGGGAGAGAAACAACTGGGGTACAGTGCAAAAAAAAGAAAGAAAAAAAACCCCAACAACAACAACATGAAGAGCAGGCACTGAATTCTCACCTTCCTACCCTCAAGGAATTTGAGAGCTGTACCGATGTTGGCGACCCAGTGGATCCTCTTTAGCTTCTTGCTCTGCTCACATGGCTGGAGGGGCAACCGAGAACAATGGCAAAGAAAAACATATAAAAAAAAAACAGAGAGGGAAAGAAATAGATATGTGGATCAAAGGAAAAAGCAGTATTAAAAGGATTATTTTAGATGTTATTACTTGTATTAAATGTACCACGTGTATGGAAAGGACCCACCAAATACAGTATAGACATAAAATAAAACAAAGGGAAAAAAAAACAATGACACAGATTAAGACAGAAAAATCAAAATTCAGAAATAAAATGAGATAGACAGAGATCCAATTAGACTTCTGTTTGCCTATAAAAAGCCAGATCAATAGGACGCAGGGAACTTAGACCTTAGGCAATATTGGAGAAGAAAAGTCCTCAAGCTGTTTGTGCTTCTGCCTTTGTTGGGGATGTGAACTCTGATCTGTCCTTGTTAATCTGGGCTTTCCGATCCAATTCAAACATTCTAATATGCGACGATCAATAAGCATTTCCATGTTATTGTCATGTTATTGTTTCAGCCAACGCTGAAAGCATTTCCCACACTGTTTACAGCTGACAGCATTGTGATCTCAGGAAATCAGGAAATGGAGATCAGGAAATTACGTTTTCTGACATTTTATCAACTAAATATTGGTATACCTGGTGAATTTTTGCCATTTTATGTAATTTCAGGGTATTTTCAGGACATTTTATGATTTTTTTTTTCCATTTTTGGCCACCTTCTTGCTATCAAGAAGTCACTGGTTAAAACCCCCTTAAGACCCCCCCACCCTTAAGATTCTATTATTACAGTTATTGTTACAGGACTGATGAAATAAAAAAAAAAACACTGATTCAGTTGCTGTTGTGCATATATGTTGACCAGTCTGAATTGTATTCAATCAGCTAAATGTGATCAAAATTTTATCGCGTGGGATTAGTGGATATGATGTGTTTGAAGTCTTTGGCCAAATCACACGGTGGAAAAATGACCACGAGACTCACCAGTTTTTGTCCAGACAGGACTTCCAGTAGGGACAGCAGCATCACACCATCCTTAATGTCCTCAAACAGGTCTGTCACCACCAGAGGTGGAACACGCTATGTGGAAAAACAAATATATCATTATTTGTAGGACGGTAAAGAAGCAAATGTCATACCAGAAAATTTAGAGCCTTTATTAAAATTAAGAAACTGCAGGTTTAAACAAAAGTTGTTCAATAAATTCACTGTTTACATAAAGATCACGTGCCATAGTTTCAGTTTTCCTGGAATGCAAAGCCCTGGGATTTAAGTCTTAGTGGCTCTCACAAAGGACACGGTGGTGCAAGAACTGTTTTTCCTGCTTGTTATCCTTATCTAAGTAGCACAGAGCATTAATATACCAGAATGCAATATATATGTTACACTGTAAGACGTTAATTTAAACTTGCAAAACAAGGATAAAGAAAATCCTTGTAAAATGTACTTGAAGTCCCAAAAGAGTTTGGCACTGCCCCATGCTACTGATAAAGTTAGCCGTAAGCAGAAATTTACCAGGCTCTGGATGGGGACTTCAAATCCTAAAATATGCTGATGATGTCAAACTGTATCCTTCTTACTGACTTCATCCCTGACCTGACACAGACTTCCAGACTCGGAAAATCCACATATCTCATCAAGGATTTCCCTCAAAGCACAATCACATGCTAGGGCTGAGGAGAGGTTTAGGCGGGGAGGTGGGGTGGGGGTTGGGGGGGGGGGGCATTTAGATGAGCGAGCCATTCACAGGGAGATTTGTGGCAATGGAAGAGAGGCTGAAGAGGAAAAGCGGAGACTGGGGTCTGTGCTCGAGTGCGTCTGAGAGTGTGTGTGGTGAGAGAGAGAGAGAAAAACACAACCCCCAACACGGCTGGATATGAGAGAGGGCTATAATTGAGTGGAAAGAGTGGCAGCGAGAGAGATGATAGAAGGCAGAGAGACGGGACACTAACCTCACATCCCTCAAAATTAATTAGCAAATACACTGGCCCTTCTCAGTAATTCCTCTCCTAATGTCATTTCATGGCTTTGGATATTAGAATATTCAGACAGCACTCGTGGCCCTATCATAAAGTGACAGAGGAAACGCTTCCAAAGACCCATTTGAAGGGATGGATTACAACACACGCTAATCGAAGTTAAATTCACCTTTTTGTTCATTATAATTCCAAAGCTAATGAGGAAATTTCTGACTAATTACAAAATAAGACAGTCATATCCATTTCCTCTGCTCAGCCACATGAGCCAAAAATAAATAAATCACAGGCTTAATGAGCTAATTGCTTTTGAGAGTCAGGGCAATAATTGATTGTGAGCAAAGGATTTCAAGATCTTCTTCTGTCTGTGCGCTCATGTTGTTCTGTAGTGCACCTGACACAGTCGATTCAAAAGGATCGGCAGCAATAGAGAGGGTGGAGCTGAAACAGCAAGGACAATGCAGGGTTTCATTTTAAGCTGCAATACATTCAGTTTGAAAGGGCAACTGATATTTTTCCAGATCTTTGAGGTAATTGTGTTCTTAGGAGTTACTATCTTAACATAAAACCACGAAAGTTCATTACTGTAACATATGAATTGTTAGTAAATTACATTGCACCTGCAATAAATCTCACATGTACTAATTTATGCTGTCTTTAGCCAACAGAGCATAAATGGGCTGCGACTATTAACGAAACCAAAAATTTGACTGTATAGATAAAAAACACTAAAAGAAAGACAATAAAAGAAAGTAAAAATACAATTTATACACAAGCATATTAGGCAGGCTGAAAACATTAAAACAAATCATCATTTGCCATCAAGTGCTGGGTTTTAATTTAGTGTGTATATATATATAGTATAGTATGTCATCCTCTCAATCCTCCTCTTTCCCAGAAGTGAAAAGCCGAGGAAGGGGGAGCAAGGGAAGTAAACAGTGAAAGAGACGCGGGTAGCTTCAGTGCTGCTGTAATCTGTAAGAACATCTGGTTCACTGACTGCTGCGCGCATGAGAGACGATGAGACCTCTGCCGTTCACACCAGCCACTTCGTAATTAAGCTCTAACCTTCTCAGAAAGGATTTGTCAAAATGGAAACTTTGGGTCCGTTCACTAACTCCCCCCACCCCCGCTCGTCACTGCCGACTGCAAGCCTGATATTAAATTCTAAAACCACCCCAAAATATGCCATGGCAGGCAACATTTAGAGGAGAGCACTATTGCAACAATATGTACATACAGAATTAGTACATGACCGTATTTAAACAAAGGAAACAACCTGCAAAAAGCATCAGCCTGAGGCTCTCGTACAATTTTTCCTATAACTGGTGACTTCTTAATCTGGTGAACTTCACCGAGTAATGAGAGCTATTAATCTTCCATATAAATGACCAGCTCCGATACATCCTCTCAAAGAGAAACTCTTTCACCGAGCTCGGAAGACTTCTTTTGTTATACCTGTGGAGTGAAAGAGGAAGGGGGAGGGGAGCGATAGAGAAAGGAATCCCTTTGCCACGTCTCAACTCACCTAACGATTAATCACATACCTTGAGGCACTGTATTAAAGACCTGTGATAACTGGAGTGGCCTAATCATCTGCATGGCCAAGGGCGTGATCTATCCCTCTGAGAGCCAAGCTAAGCCAACTGTTAAAGCTTCTCCTCTGTCTCTTCTGTCTGTCTCACTCTCCCAATTTATTTTCATGCGCTTTCTATATCTCATTTTGTGTTTTTTGTAAATTGTCTATAATGTGAGCCAAGCACACAACATGTCATTCTATTCTTACCACACAGATCCTCCACACTCGCTCAATTGACTTTTGCCCTCTACTCACCAGAAAGCTGTCTGACATGACGACTATGACATTTTTTAAAGACAAATATGGGCCAATCAGTGTCACTATGGCAACGTCAGGCATCAGGTGAAAGCTTAAGCAGTTTCATGATGGTGTAGAGCAACTAATTTGATCAACTAGGTAGGGGCAGAAACACAGGGCACAGACGTGGTTATCTTTTCCCTGATTGGACTGTGATGGTATCCTTCATCTATTGATTAAGTAAATTTGTTAATTAAAGGGGATTTAAGTAGAACTAGAACTCAATATGCAGGATTGTTTTATTTGTGTTTTTTGTGCATCAACTGGGCTTTAGTTTCAGAAATGTTTGCCTGGCAGATTCAGTGAACAGAATATTTTGCTGTTTGGTTCGTATGCTTATTAGAAGATGTGTGAGAATATAATATAGGAAAACTCACTTACAAGCATAAATAAATCTCTTTTGTACACATACACACCTATTGTTCTCATCATAGTAATAATAATAAGCAAATATTTCCTAAAATGCTGGACCAGTATTTTGCCCCAGATGTTTGTGGCTCTCTTTCCTTGGTATTCTCTGAATCTCATCATCTCCTCCAATTCACTGAAGCCCCAGCATATTCAAGAACCATGAAATAGCAAAATGACCATATCGCTGTACTCGACTGTGTCAGAATGACTTAATAAATAAACTATGTGCTTATCTCATGTGTTATTTCAAACAAAATTCAAGGCATTTAAATAGTAGGCTGGGTGTTATTTTCTGCTAGCACGACCATGAGACATGATATTTAATGTTACGTCAAGATTTATTCCCTTCGGAGTGCTTTTCAAATGAATTTTCTGCTCCATGTCACTGCGGCTAAAGGCCTCCACAGCTGTCGTAATCAAATAGGAAACCTTGGGAGGAGCGTCACAGATTGAAATAACGCTTAATTGTGCCGCACCGTGCCATATTTGCCTTATCCAGCCATTCCTGACACACCATTCAAGTAATAATTGGTTAAAATGAGGAGCCTAATGCAGGATAATACAATAATTACACACACACATATATATACACGATGGCCCCTCAGCAGCGACTGCATCAACTCAAACTGTTTAGTGCCAGTAACAGATATACTGTCGCCCAAGCTCTTTGAGGATGTAAATGAGGGACAGTCTTTAACTAAAAAACTCTTATCCTGAGGAATCTTAATTGGCTCATATTGAGATGCAGCGCTTATAGGTAACTATGATTTAAATTAGTGACAGCAGCTCGCAGGAAAAGATAAATTACACTGTGTTAAATGCTGCAATGTGAAACTGATCATTAGAATAAGAGCAAATCCCTGCTACAAGCTATTTGAGATTGGAGGAATAAAAGGAATATGAATGGCATGTGATTAAGAATGAGTGTGTGTGTGTGTGTGTGCGTGTGTGTGCGTGTGTGTGTGGTCTTAGCCGGCACCGTCAGTCCCATGACCAGCTCCACGTTGTGTTTTGGAAATGGAGCAAATGTCAAGGCGAGCACTGTGATAGGAGTGTAGGAGAGCAGAGGGACTTCACATGGACAAGCAAAGAGTTGGGGCCGTTTACAGTCCACCAGCACTAAAAGGAGTAACACAATGCAGGCAGTAGTAATGGGAAGCAACAACTGTATCTTACCTTTGCCAAGTGGGAGTTGATCCATTTTGTGAATGTCCTTTTCTGCACTGCCTCTTGCTCATCTGTAAATCAGAGCCCAGAGCATCACTATCAGTCGCATGCAGTGATTAAGAAAATAGGGGATTTAAACACAATCTCCCCATTGTGTATTGTTTTGAGAGTCAATTGGTTCCACAGAGCCGGATGGCAGCATCTCTAATTAACTGCTTGCTTATTAGCTTATGTGTTTGCAGTCCAACCCAGTCATACCACACACTAATGTGGTAAGAGAAGGCATTTGACATTTAAATTTTTCAATTTTGACATTTCACTAGACGGACTCTTCCATGTGTGGACAGAAAACTGCTCTCAGAAATGCCCTTTAGATGATAGAAGGGCAGCGGTTCATGTTATTTGATGGCAGGTTCCTCTGTCAGGATACATAAGGCTTTTATTCATTCCTGGAGTCCAAACATGCACTTTAGTAAAGTGATCATGCCTCATATAAGCCAACTTACCCTATATATAAGGAAGGATATTGTTGGTGGTGTCTACAACAATAGAGCAGCATGCTGTGAACACACAATCAATAGACCAGATATCTGCTGACTATGTGACCGGAAAAAAAAAACACTTACTTAAATGAGAATAAGGCATAAATCAAGCCTTGTCACTCAAATGTGCACAGGCCATTGCAGTGTTATAGCTGTGCGAGCTGCGAGCTCGAACAGAGCAAAACCACTGAACCAACGTCCAGATTTTATCACAACACAGGATGTGATGGAGCTGGGTGCTGCCTCCATTTCCAATTCAAAACAGCACTTAAAATAATTCACTCACAAATGCTATTCTAATAAAGTTGGAGCTGGCAGTATATTTTGTAAATATTACACATATTTCAGTGTCTTCCGACTGCACGTGCCATGTGGAAAAAAAAAAGAAGAAGCTATGAAATTTGCCCTGAACTGTATTTGGAGACTCATTACTTTTACTCAGGTCGTAACAGAACCCTGCTGTAATTAATCTTTCTCAATACTTTTGATTACTGTCCAAGCAGTAATTGGACTTATGCAGCTACATCTGTAATTAATGTGCAACAGTCACTCATATCCTATTACAATGCATACAACACAGATTTCAGTACCATCTGCACCACAAAACAGTATCCTGGATATAAGTATGTTATCACTGAAGGAGGGCGTCTTTACCTAAATGAAATATGCTGATGGTATGATCACCCTCAGGTTGGTTAGTGTGAGGACATACTGTATGAGGAGTAAGGGGTGTGAGCGTGTATCAGAAAGATGGTTGGTCTAGCGGTCATTCATACATAATGCAGATACATTCACGCATAGTCACACGTGCGACTGAGCAGGTCCCTGTTCTATGAATTAATCTTATGATTGGGTCCTGGAGTAATCAATTATTGATGGGCAGTAATATTGGATGAGAATGAGAAAGATTTCGCCTCCTGAATCCTGCAGCAGGAAACGTGTGACAGCGAACATGTCTGCATGGACGTGGTGCCAGCCTCGCAGGCTCAGGGACGAGGTGACTTTCAACTCTGCACGCACACAGTCACACTTCAACACACACTCACACACGCATACACACAGACACTGACACTCTTTCGATACCGCAAAGGGAAACAGCCATCCTCAGCAAGCAAGCACCGCAGCAGCATTCTAACACACTTGATTACCTCCTTGATTACCCTCTCGGCCAGTGTTGGCCAGTATCATCATTACTTTTATAACCAGCCCCAAAATCTTCACTTGAGTCCCATACAGTGGAGATAATGTGGACGAAATATCATTAAAATCTAGTTTGTTTTCTCAGAGGTTGTATCAGTGACAAACTGTGGCCAGCGTGGCTCAAAAACAGAATGAAGTACATCCGCAAGCTCAACGCCAACAAGCTGCCAAACCACAAATCTATGTTTTGCTCATTTCCCCACAGGATCTATAAGACAATGTGGAATAACTCAATAATGTGAAATAACAAAACATCGTTGTGGTAATGTATCGACCCAATCTCATCTGTCAAACAGTGAGACACACAGAGAAGCAGGCGGACAGACTGCTGAATGCCCTGTATCACAATACAGAGCAGCAGACAGTCACACAGCCACAGGGTCAAACAGAGAGATAAGGAATCAAACATCTTGACATTCTGCCTGCTGTGCTCTGACACGTGCAGTGAGCTGATACTTCTCTGCTGGATATGCATGTTTCACCTGCTTTAAGCTCAGAGCTCAGTGACCTCCATCCACACACACACACACACACACACACACAGTCTGCCTAGGAGGAAACACCCCCTCTTTTAATGTTGGCCCATTTCACATAAACATACACCACACCCACAGCCCAAAAAAATCTCCCCTGCAGGAACACTTTGAGAGAAATTGCACTGCATATTGCACACACTCCAATACAGTAGCCACTGCACAGTCCATACTGCAGTGTCGCACTAAATCACAAACACACAGTGCAAGAGCGCACAACATATGCAAGATTACACACACGCTGTGTACCTCCCTCACTCACCGCGGAGGTAGTGGTAAAAACCCGTCACCAGGTCGAGGGACGTGCTCTTTTTTGGAGAGGCTTCCCCCACTGCTCGCCGTGCCATCTTGTACCCCAGACTACGCCTCGACTGCTGCCTGTTTTCATGGGGACGCTGAGAAGACATCCACGGCAACTTCCAGGAGAGGCTACACTTGTCCTTGCTCCTGTCCTTGCTGCCTCTCCCCCTCGGTTTGGGAGCTGTCGTTGAAGGACTCCTTGGAGCTCTGGACCTCCCAAGATGACAGCAGTGGAACTGTTGCTCTGAGGCACAGCGGGGAGGAATGTTTCACCCTCTTGTTCTCCTCTCGTCTATCAGGTCTTGGTGTCTTCTGTCCTGTCCTGCAGTAACAGGCTGCGGACTCAGTCACACTCAGTGTTTTTCTTGCCTGCTAAGCAGCTTGGGAGTGTGATGTGAGTGCACGCGTGATGCAAAGACTGTTTGTGTTTGTGTGTGTGTATGTGTGTGTGTGTGTGTGTGCATGTGAGTGCGAGAGAGCAGTGCAGTGCCGGCATCAATCTTTCTTGCTTCGTCCCTTTCGCCCTCTCTCTCTCTCCCTCCCACATACTCTCTCTCTCTTAATTTCTCACTGTAGGCTGCAGGAACAATCCACTTCCCTCCACTGGCCAGCCAATCAGAGTGCGTGGGAATGAGTGATGTCACAGCAGCCCCGTCCTGATGTGGAGAGAGAAGTGAGTGGTAGTGGGTGGGTTTAAGGGGACCGTTTAGCAGGTTAGAAGGGGAGGAGGTGGAAGCTCTTCAGGCAGCATCACACACGCAGACAGAGGCTGAAACACAGCGTCGGGACAGATGTACAGGAATTCCCCGTGTGATGCTGCCACTCTAATACCTCCCCTCTCTCATTCACACAGATACCATGCAGGGTTCTGAGGCTTGCAGCTTTCTACTTCAAAGAGCCTGCAGGGGAGCAGGCTGTCACTGACAGTCGTCCATCTGATCTACTACTCTACTGTCATCTCTATCATGTACACCACATTTGTATGTTTATTTCCCTTCGGGGAAGAAGTACTGAATAGAACGGTATACAATAAGATGGCTAGATTATCTGAAGTAGGATTTGGATTTCATACAGCATATAATGCACGCATGTATGTTTAACCAATAGTCTTTATGATTAAGATATTTACAGTATTTTTTGTCCACTACAAGAGCTATTATTGCTGATACTTAAAAAAAAACTTAAAATTACAATAGAAAATACTCATGTTTCAGTATGTTAACAGCTTCTCTTTTTCATTCTGTGCTTTTATGTGTATTGAGCTACGTTCTCGTTTACTCCTTCTGGCCATTTTCCACATGTTTTGTATCATTTCTCAAACACACACAGGCACACACAATACGAGCTCCGGCAATATTAAAAGCACCGGGCTCTTCTTTGAAACCAGACTTTCCTGGAAAGCAATATTCATGCCGAATAGCCTGGTAGGTCTTATATCAGCCTAAAAGATGAAAGGACCATTCATCATTTGTGTGATTTTCTCTTTTGTTCTTTGGGCCCCCCCCCATAAGGGATTTTAATTATGAAAGTCATCAATAACCAATGGCAGCTGTCATCCGCTATCTGTCTGGTGATAATCCCAGTACTGACAGTCCTTTTAGCAGCCCTGAGACTGGCTGCAATAGCGCCTTCATGAGCAATTTCCACAGTTCTGTCTTTGAAACGAGTATCTCTCTGCACCCATTTTCACATTTTTTCATATACAGTTTACTCACTAGGAGTGATCCTGAGTGTGTGAATGTATTCAGGTATTATAGATGTTCATATACATTGCCTTCCTTCTATTCCTTACTCTGGAGTAAAAACACATTATTTTACAACAAAGCAGAGTCCAGTAAAGTGTTCACATTGCACCCACTCAGAATACCCACACAATAATATCACTTCAGGACAATAACATCCTTTGGCCTGTACAGACTACAGCTAGACAATAAGAAAAAAATCTATTGTTTTCTTACATGCTGCTGTTTGTGCAGCGCCACCCAGCCCACACGTTGACAGTGACAGCTACACTTCACTTCAGAAGTGTGAAGGAACTATCCGTGGTGCTGAAACTGCCAACGAAATCCTTACAGCCTGTCAACGATGCTGATTTAATACAGTTGATTTGCTACAACGCAATGAAAAAAACAAAACAAAAAAACAATTACTGCCATCGTGAAAGTCCGAGAGGTGTGAGAGTTATTTTTGTTGATCATTCTTCCAGTTAACAGGCGTGTAGTGGAGAGCCAGAAGAGGAGAACTTCCCTGGAGAGCTACACTGTTTAGAAAAACAACCCCGGGACAAAATCAAAACAAGATGGTGAGGATTCTTGGGACTTATTAGGATTCACCATGGGAGTTGAAAGAAAAGAAGGGTGAGCAGGTGCATAGACACACACACACACACACACACACTGTACAGTAACCTGAATGGAGACAACTGTTTTCACATTCACTGTTTGCAGTAGACTCCTTTAGGCTGCAGACCTCGGGGATGTTCCAGTCTGCCCAAAAGAGAAGGGGGGGCTGCACTGAGGGTTAAAACAGACTGAACCTCAGCTGGTATGGATCCCTAATGGAGCTCCTGGCAGCCCTACAAAACACACCCAACCCCTCCATAAGGTTGTAGAGGTTGGACACGGGTCAACACCCGACGCTCATACAGGTATGTCTGCAGGGTGCAAAGCTTTGTGAAGAGAGGAGGAACAGTCTCTTCTCAGCCATTAGAGGAAAAACAAACAGCCTCCTGGAGGCTGGAAAAACGCTATTTCTGCTCATATCATAATCTATTCACCCTAAGGATATTTGGGTTTGCATTCTGAGCAGCCAGCCCTTCTTTACTTAGCCTTATGGGAGGAGCACCACCTAGTGGATATGGAAAGCTTGAAGTATGTAAAGTTCATTCTGTGTCTGACCTGCGCAAATACAATACAGAAATTGATGAAGACAAGCTCAACAAAGCCAAGGCAGAACGTGTCAGCACAGTAAAAAATGAGAAAGCTCAGCATAAACTCTGCTGTTTACATTGCAGCCTCCCATATGACCCTGCTCTGATCTCTCTTCATCTATTAATGACTCCACAACTCACCAGCCGTTATGGTCGGTGAGATATGGGCAGACACTCCTCCCACGAACTGTACAAGGTTACATGCTCTGCTGGCAAGTATTAATTTAGTAATGCATCAATTCAATTATATCATCTTAATATTATTCAAGCTTGTGGATATTTAAATTCAAAAACAGCACGGTGCCATACTGGTATGAACTGCTAAAGAGAGGATCTGTGGCAGAGTTGACATCATGCAGCTATAAAAGAGCTTTTTTTTTGCTACCTCAAACCATAATGCACCTTCTTTTACAGTATGACATTAATGGAACATGTCTGTTTGAGCTATCATCCACTAAATGGATGGCTTTGTTGTGTTCAACAGAGGTGGCCTGTAATCACTCCACACACACATGCACACACATTCACTGACACACAAAGGGATTTAACAGGGTTATGTGGCATTTCCCTTTACTTTCCCAAATAGCTTCTTTATCCACTTCCTGATTCCGGTTTTTTCCTCTTTCACCAAAACAATTCCTAATTTACAAAAAAACCCTCTCTGCACTTCCACCAGAGCACTTTAACCCTCAACACACTCAATAACATCCTCTACAACACCATCACTATTTCCACTCAACCCTCACATGCCCATTCAACCTCTCCATTTGTGATCCTAGTTCATTTACAGCACATTTTTACCAGTCTCCAACGTAAGTGCTGAGACGGAAGTCCAAATGCCAGCCCATTAGCATAGCTAATTACATTTCAGTAATAATGACACCACATTAAAAGAGAGTAAGAAGGGGGAACAAGTCAAAGTGATTATCCAAACAACCCTTTACTCTTTCAAGCACCATCACTCCCTTTTCAGCAGCAGATGTGCAGAGAAGGCACTGTGCCTTTGACATAAATGCAGCCCTGAAGAGTGTTCATTCAAGCTCGGCTACCGATACAAATTTCAGCACCTGCAGTGCTGACACACACACGCACACCCACACACAAAGCAATTAAGCAGATGAGAATGTCAGTGAATTTAAGTATTTATGATTTTCTTGTTAAAAAAAATGAAAAAATACAGTAATTTTAATGTTTAATATGATTCATTTCTGAAAAGAAATGCTTCATGAAATCAAACACAAACCAGTGACATATTATCACGGGAAATACACTCAGCTAAAACAAAACCAGGTCTTAACACCATACGCAAACAGACTGAACATGCAGCTAATACAAAGCATCTAATTCACTGAAGACATCAGGGGTCATATCAAAACAGCGCAGTGGCATAAAGAGTATTAAAAAGACTCGGCTTGGAAAGAAATATTTCCAGCATGGTGTTTCCCTGCTGCTCTCGCCCTGTGAATGTGTGTGTGTGTGATGACTTTGTGTCTGTATGTGTGTGTGCCCATGCAATGCTTTTTGTGTAGAGCAGGAGTGGGTCAGACAGTCTAAGCTCTTTATCCAGGTTCAGTGGCCCGCCACACATTACAGGCACGAGTAAAGTGAAAGCTCTGGCGTCAGCACACTAAATAAATCACTATGCCCAGAGCAGCAAATTCACTTATAAGTCTCATCTTTGCTGTGAAATAAAAATAAAATGCAGACTGGAACAGAGCCAGAACTGTCTACATAATCCTGCTGCGAGCAACCACTTATGTGTATTTATGTCCATCCCTCTGAGGCCAAAAAAGTGAATCTCAACAAATGATTTTCACAGCAAGCAGATGTTTGCCTTGTTTTAATCATCAAACACCTGTGCATTTTGTATATCCATTCTGTGAAAGCATTATTAATTTCCACCAAATTTCCTAGATATCGATCGCATGCTCACTCTTGCATCGTGAACCTTGCATCTTGAATTATTGAAAGAAAGTAGACGGGGTTTTGTTATGTCAGGTGGCAGGTTGTGTTTGTGTCTGGCGCTGGAAGCATCACGGACAGAGAGGAGAGTCCTGAGGGACATGGGTCAGCATGTGACACAACAGGAAATAATATTTCATAGAGAGCAATTCAATTTTGGGATTTTCAGTGAAATGGGTCAACACAGTTCATAGATATAGTAACTGAATCCAGTGAGAGTTAATAATGGCACTATGCAAGTAAACAGCTGAGAAAGTGCCTCCTTTGTCATGGATTTGTACAAAGTGAGTCGGCTTTTATAAAGAGGATAATAAAAACAAGTGCTGCAAGGTGTAAACTTAATTCTCCTTTTTCTGTTAGAGAGAGAAATTATTTTTAAAAAATACCTACTGCACAGGTAAATAAAAATAAAAGCTATGACCTTTTCACTTGCAGCTTAGGTATGCTGAAGTCAGCACATTATCTGTCCGGCTGACCTCTCAGAGTTCAGGACGTCACAGCCTGACCTCTATTTAAAAACCTTTTAAGTGGTAAATGGACCGCCGAAGGCAAAATCTTCTACTTTGCAATCACATGGTGACAGGTTAGAAAAGGGGGACGGAGGTTTCTGTGGATGAAAGATAAGAGAACGCGCGAGACTCAAACCTATTACAGACAGAGGCTGAATGTGTCTTGGGAGTCAAAGGATCAGGTGTCAGGATTTTATCTGTGGGGACATTGTTGTGTATGTCCATCAAAACTATCTGATTCCTCAATCTGACAGAAAGGAGCGGAGATCATACAGAAGCGCTGCCTGAAGTGTATCATGAAAATTCTCCTAAATGTAGTATTTGTTCTGTTTGTTTGACCAAATTTTGCCTAGGTTGCATAACATTTTCTGTTTTGTGTTGTTAAGTTCAGGAAAATCAGTCATCTCTGAAGAAACACACAAAAAATGGCATAGTAGGGGTTACGCTTATATGGTGTTTTTCTCCACTGAACTAATGTTGGAATACACGACGGCCTTCAGGAAGGCGTGACCTTTTTAAGAAGGTTGTGTGTAGATGACAGCTCCATATTGTGTGCATCAGTCCCTTAGTGAACCTAATCTTGTGATATGTCACTCAAACCCTCAATGGATGTCAAGTTGAAAACGATTACAATCTAATTTGCAATAGAGGCTGTCACTGAGAAAGTAGCATGGGCTAAACACAAACACCAATTAGCGCACAGACACACATACACAAAAATACTATTTTATCAAGCATAATGTTCTGTTACAGAGGCAGATGCTGGACCAGACATGGCCAACAAGCCCACAGGGTGAAAACAAAACCCCTGCGCTAGCTATCATGTGGCACGACTATGGCGACGAGTCCCAACACACAATCTAAGAAGACAAGGAGAGGAGGCAGCAGAATACATAAACAGTCATGCTGCAGTACTGTCACACACTGACCCGACAGTGCAGCACTTCTGAGGCTACAACAGTTTACAGGCTTCATGGTAAAACTGGCTGTCTAAAAAACATGCTCTGGGTTATTTGATCCACTCGGCAAAACTGCTGCTGACTCCAAGGAGTGTGAAATGGAGAAAAAAAAAAAACAGGCATCACAGCTATTTTTAACAGCCAGTGTTTGTTTCCCTCTCTCTGTGTGAAAGTAGGGATGTGTGTGTGTATGTGTGTGAAGCCACGGTGGTCAGAGCTGCAGACGATAAATGGTGGTGTCAGAACTAAACAGGAGGCTGGCATGGCTCAAGGTGACCGTCTGCTTCGGCCTTCCTTGGCTGCAGCCAAACCATAATGTCGCCCCTGGCAACAGGATGTCACCCTGGCCCCGTGCCAACCTGAGGATCTGTGCCAGTCCCACTCGCAATCAGAAGCCTAAAAACCGGTGTGGGCTTTCTCTACTCCTGAGTTTGCCTTGTTTTTCAGCCTCATTTTATTACGTTGCCTACAGCAGCTCTCATCCCAACTTCTTCAACCAAATTCTCTCAGTGTGGCATCATGTCGCTCATGATTCTTTTCACAGCTCTGCATCTTCTATATAGGAGGAGGTGCACCCAACACAATGACTTGATAGGCAAGCAGACGGTTAAACCCAGAGTTGTGGGCGGGGACTGTGTGCCTCTGCCGCCCACGACGGAGTAAACAGGTGAGAAATTGAAAAAGGAAGAACAGTGCATTGCTTTTCTCATTAAAGACAGACAACAAACAAGCAAACAATGCCACAGCATATGGAGGAGTTCAGGCTGGGAGGTGTTCAAAGCGGCCTTGCCATTCTCTGCCATATGGTGTCACTAATTGCTGTTTTTTTTTTTTGTTTTTAACGGCGACAGAGAGGTACAGTAACAGAAGTGGTTGAAGGGAGACAAACACAAACACAAACCCAAAACTGGGGCAAAACTTTTGATTGTTTCAATGTTGCACCAGCAGTTTTTAACAGTTTCTAAACTGAGCCTGAGGGGAGTCGAGCTCATTTCATGGTGTCTGGTGATTTGTGGGATGTGCCTAATTTGAGAACATTATACTGTCTGCTACATTTTTTTTTTTGAGCTGCATCTTGTTCAGACTAATGCAAAACATGAAAGTGCTCTTCTTTGATTCTTTGACAAAAGTGTCTTGATAATATCATCACAGGTTCGGTTCTCATTTCCCAGGAGACTGACAGCAACCAGGACACATCGAATAAAATGACACATTAGATAACATCCCATGTGCCCTCTGTAAACAAAAAAAAAAAAGCTAATGTGATCTTGCACTCAAAGGATAACAACACTGTGAGAAAGAACTGCACCTGTTGTCCAGTTGAATCCATTCACACCACGGTGCACACAGACAGTAATGAATGTCACTGCTCAAGGCAACAAGCAAAAGAACACAGTGCATTTCATTCACCATCAATACTGCCTGTGGTGCGTGGCTATGTTAAAGACCCTCAATCTGTCCAATGGGTAACCACGACAACAAGGCTCATCTTATCTGAGATGCTTGAATGCCACAATACATCAACAATGACGTAACTCTGGTTAAAGGACTATTTGGTATAATTAGAAAAAGGTTTTTCTAGCCAGTGTAGAGACACACTCCCAGACATACTCACGAGTATTCGCATCAATCTGTCTACACACTCGAGAGACCGTTTAAGGGGACGTTTCTAAAATTAGATCAATCCCAGTACGATCTGTGATTCAAAGTGCACACCCACACCTGCACAGAGTGATGCAGAGGAGCCACGTGGCTGGTGATGCTGCTCTCAGCTTTCACAGAAACTGCCACCTCAGAAGCTGCACAGGGAGCAGCCATGTTGGATCTCAGATCTGGTGTCACATGACTTTGCCGCGAAGCGTCATTAGTCTGGTCATGTCATGTATGAGATGAGTGATTTCACCACACACACTGATGCAGTATCTTAGGGAGAAGGCTTGTGAAATACAATATGGTCATATTATTTACCTCTTGGGAGGGGAAGGTAATGAATAAATGCTTATGTCTGCCAAAAGTACAGGAGACAAATAGAAGAAAGTTAGCACAGAGATTAGAGATTAGATAAGAAAACTAGGCGTACTAAATTTATATATTTCAAAGGTTAAAATGAGAAAACTTATGCGAGCATAATGGCTATTACATAGAATGGGGATATAATTGTCAACAGGGAAAGATAGACTTCATCCTGTCAGCTCCACTGGGGATGAGCTTTGCTACTGTCTCCCTGCCTGTCAATAACACATTTCGAAACTATTTTTTTTATTCAAAAGGGGAAAAAAAGACTATGTCAGCCATACTGCATAAATCTCTACACAGAATAACAGTTACATGCATCTCCATCTCAAACCTCTAAGAAAGTAAGGTAATGCTTTGATTGCAACTACACCATAGATAAAGCACAACTGATAACCACTCTATTTCATTCTCTGACATTGCATATCCATTTCTTGTCCTTCACATACCACAAATTTGTAAGCCTGAGCCTGAATTCCAACAATCCTGAGATAAGACCTCCAGGACTGTGAGTGCAAAGAAGATGCCCGCAGAGCATTTTTACAGTAAGCATCTTTAGCTGATGTCATTTTGCTGTGTCACGCCAAGCAGCAGGTCACCTCTAGAAATAGTGCAAACCAAGGTGGAGCAGTGTGAGTGAACAAGCACTTTGCACCTACCTTGCAGCTTCTGCATCACATTGGCAATGTCCCGTGTAGAGTGTCGGTAGTGCCGGGGTGATGCCATGCTGCTGTCCTAAGGTCACGAAAGTCACGTCCCAACTCCTGCGCTTCAATCTTGGCACCGCTCTGTACAGGACTCAGATTAGGCTGCAGCAACTTTGCTGTCACACGGACGGCAGATTATCAAGACTGAATCATGCACATGTTGGTGTGATTCTCCTCTCAAGTCATCCCTGTTGCAGTAGCACTCTGCAATCCTCAGACTCAGTGAGGCTCCTCCCCCTATGATGATGTAAGTGCACAGTGTTTGTGTATGAGAGGATGCATGTGTGTGAACCTCTCTCAGCGGTCCCCTCCCCTGCCTGAGTCCTTCACTTCTGCAGACAGGTTGGCTTCCTAGTCCACGTGCACTGCCACCTGCTGTCCAATCAAAGGAGTCGGCTCTTCCATCTCTTTTAGGACCAATAACGTGCCGGGTATATTTCATGCCTGCTGGTGCTACTGTGCTTGTCTGCAAGTGAGAGAGAAGAAGAGAAAACAGAATTCGCTGAATAAATGGAGCCATACAAAAGATGCTGATGTTTATGAATACTAACAGGATTAGTGAACCAATAGAAATTAAATATTTAAGTAAAATAGTCCAATGGGTCGCACCAATTTTATCTGTATTTTGAGACTTATCTCATGACATCATCACGACAGTCTCTGCTGTTCAGGTTAAACGGGGATTTGTTACACTTCACAAAATAAATCCGGTGCAATGTCCTAGAGCACACATGGCACTCTCTTTAAAAATATATGTTTCAAGATTCAAATTTTACATACGGAAATGATGAGTAAACAAATCAATAATCAAAACATGCCCTCGCCAATACAACATCCAAAACACAGCAGATCAATGCCACTCTTTGAAATACAGGAGGGAGGTGTGAGGAAGCACTGGGCTCTGAGCACTTATCGGGATGTGTAATCCCATTAGACATGTCCTTTCATCATCATCTCAGGAGAGCTCTTACAGAAGCTGAAAGGGGAGCTACGCTGCTCTGGCCACTGTGACATTCAATAAAATGAGAGACAGAGGAGTGGGCATGGAAAATATAAAAGTTGATAAATGATCATCGACTGCACATCCTCGGCTCCGTTTTAGTATATAACACTAAATGTAAAGATGAAGTGCACATTAAATAAATCAGCTGTGAGTATATATCTGTACCATCTGGTTTAACATTAATTTAAGGAATGGCTTCATATTATTAAGATGGTGACTGTGGGAGCAGACAAGTGATTAGATTGATGCGAATCTGTAGGACGGGAACAGTTTTTCGCTATTAAAAGTATTTAAAATTTTAAAAAAAAATCCCAATAAAGCTTTCATTTTCAGATGCAAACTCCGGTGTCATTAAGATAGTCCTGGCAAAGATCACTACCAAATAACTTCTAAACATCGGTTTCTCCAAATTAGCTATAGAAAATAGAGCTGATGGCCGATAATATATGCCATAAAGATATAATGCATGCAACAACAAATTCAATTCATTATGTACCTATCAAAGCAACCTTTTTGTGTGTAAGCTGTTAGAATCAGCTACGTGACTTGCCAGTGTGATGAAACATTGCGATTAAGCTGGATTGGTTAAGTCCTCTGCAGCAGGGACAGGCTGCTGATTCCCACATTTTTTTTTTTCTATGCAGCTTGGCTCAGGGTGACCTCTATCGTCCCCAAACCCCCATAGGACCAAACACATTCAGCAAAAAAGAGAAGAGATACTGCAGCAGAGGGAGGCAGGACAGAGACAAAGCACATGGGTCAAGAGGATATCATCCTATGGTAGACAAACTCTTCCCAGTTACAATCTGTTTTCTTATCTAATCATTGCACAGGCAGGGGACAGGGACCAAGACTGCCAGTGTGGTAATCTCTGTCATGCATAGTCAGCAGTTTTACAAAATCTCATTGGAGAGCAAGTACAAGCAACCTAATGCCAAAAGGGAAAATAAGTGGTCTGCAACTCTATTTTGCCGAACACAAAAGTACCAATATTAGCTATTTAATCTATTACTGGCAAATCATTATAGTTTAAATTACAATAAATAAATTATTCTGACTTACAGTTTGCAGTCTGGTGTATACGATTAAAAGACATAAAATGCAAGTGAAATTTACTCACCACCCATTTATTTGGACAATCTGAAGCAAGGAAGACATGTCCTCGTCTTTACGGACAGACCGGGAATGGACCTGCACTGAGGTTATCCTGGAGTATTCCTCCATCTACTGGTCAAGGAGGGAAAAACAGCAGAGCTGGTCTGATCCCGAGTTGTTCTGACAGTTTTCTTTTAATAGCAAAAATATAAATAATTACCCTATACTTTCTTATCATCTGTAAATAAGTGTGATTATCTTATTAAGACGCACATGGACAATTACCACCACGCTGTCCAATAACATTTTTATGACATGAGCTTAAAAAGCTCAAGAAATTTCTACACCACCGATGAACAGAAGAGTCTGTTTTGTCTCAGTTACATTAAACAGGACACAATGTCCAAATGTAGTGTTTGCTTATTTTAGACAGGTTTTACAGCAGCCTAAAAATAATTAAAGGAGGCTCAAGGTTTGGTCAAAAATATATTTTTTTCCTTTGTCTTACTAAATATGACTCATATGATGACAATGACAAAGGTTGAGGATCAACTCCAATGCTGACGGGGTAAATGTGGTGGTCTACATTAGATACATACCAACAAGACTACCCGCATCCTTCCTTATGACTGTACTGATGACCTTGCAGATTTGGCAAGTGTGAGATCAACAAAGAGTAACAACATGGTATGTTTCATGAGTTTCTGTGCTGTTCTTCTGTCTTATCAAACTACAATATTTTCTGTGGATTTCTTTAACTGAACAAAACCCAGTCATCCAATGCAGGGATCATTGACCTGGCAGACACTGTGGAAAGACTGAGCTTACTAACAAAGATGCTGCAAATCAGAAACGGCATGTGGAACACTCAAAAATGCTCCAGAGTAGCAGATTTTTTTGGTACCAGTACAAGTGAGTATTAAAAACACTTACAGTCTTGCCATCATTATTTCCAGCTGTGGTTTGGCCTTCAACACGCATTTCGGACCCAGGGCTTTAACTGCCAGTGCATCCGATGGCAAAACTGTCGCCTGTGGTCTCTGTGGTGTTAAGGAAAAAAATATGAGAGTTTAAAATATCAATTAATTTTGGAAAGAAAATGTTGAGTGAATGTGGTGCACTTTCCTACGGTGAAACTGTGATACTGTTTTACATTAATCAACCTGAAGGAAATGATGGGAGAGGAAGTGATTACAGCAACACCCCGTCTCCCCACCTCCAGGATCTCTGTCCTGGACAGATAAGCCACTCCTGTTGCTAATTTCAAGCAGAAAAGCAGGAAATGTGACAGTGTAGTTTTCCGCTTCCATAAACAAGAGGACTGCCAGAGTTAGCTGCGAGTCCTGTGTGCCTCTGGGCTGAGGCTCTCTCTGAGGGAGTCAGCCAAACGGACAGAGAAAGTGAGCAAGGGCTGAAAGAGGGGGGAAAGTGAGAGAACGGGAAAGAGGGGAGGCAGAAAGACAGGAAAACCCAGAAGACGTGAAAGAACTGACAGAAGAAGAGGAGCGAGGAGAAGAAGAGAGAGAGTTGTACCTCACTTCTTCTCTCACACAGCCGATAAAGTCATGGCCGAAAACAGCACAAATCTCTTATTGGAAATACTTGAGTCTTTTGATGCGGGTGAGTTTTGTATTTTTTGTTTTTTTTCCTGCAAGTTTTCCTGCTCTCTTTTCGTGGTCTTTTTCATGTGGTGTCTCTGATTGGCACCGCTCTTCTCGAAGGAATTTAGGCTTTAATCAACCCTGGAATAGGTATAATATGTGGGCCCGGCTACTTCTGAAGAGTACTTTATCAAACAAATTGTCAAATAAACCTTAATCTGTTACCAAGATGTCTATAAGGTGCTGTTATGCTGTTTTAGGATTTTTTTGCTTGGTTCTTCTAAATGTCATTTCCAGATGACTTCTGACCACTGTCTGTTTTCCCTTTCTGAAAGCCATAGAAAAACACCAAAGGAAATATGGGCTGGTAAAAAAATAGATTCAGTTTTTTAGCATGTAAGAGTATTGGAAGGAAATTGGTTTATTTTCCATGGCAGACGTCCAACGGGATTTGTCTTTGCCGCTATATACTCTCTCTTCTCTCAAGCACACTTATGTTAGCAATACTGCTTCCAAAGCAATAAGCAATGAGCGAGTCTGTGCCTTTTTTGTGGGAGAGGAGAGCAATCAGTTTGTTGTCTCCAAAGGACTTGGTCTGGTAAACATGTGAGATGAAGGCCTGTTATTAGTTTTTCAAGACGCACAGTCTCGTACAACACTGCTGGCAATGCTCCATTTAAAACAAACAGATGTTTATTGTAATCTTGGAAAGGCCATAGATTCTAATTAAAATTCCTTCCTGAAGTGCATTTAGATGTATTGCACATGTACAACCCTATTTCAAAATCTTATCCCACAGAATAAAGTTAAAGGGGTGGAAGAGATGTATAAATCATGTAGAAAGCAGGATGGAGGATGCGGAATATCAATGGAAAATCATGCAGCACAGCGCAGACTATTCTCTTTGACATGATTCTCTCTTCACAGTCCCTCTGATCATTGCATTCTGTGTGTCCATGGCTGTGGGCTTGGTCTTGGGGGCCCTGGTTTACGTGTTCTTGACATGGATGTCCCGACGCAGAGCGGGCTCTGCGAGCATCACCCGCCGCCCGCCTCGCCAATCGCGCACCACCAGCTCCCGCAACCGCCCTGGCTTTAACCGCAATAGCAGCTATGACCGGCGGAGCAACAACAGCTTGGTCAGTGCTGCTTTCAGCTTCCACCGCCAGACATCCTCCCCGGATCACCTTGACCCACTAGGGCACAAGTCCAGTTTCAGGGCCTCCACTTTTCACCCTCTCATCCAGTGTAGCCAAATTGCAAGGCAGGCAGAGGAGGGCAGCCAGACCACGCTGCCTCGTACCCCGACTCTGACCACAACAACGGGTTCAGCTCACACTGCAGCCCAACCAGCTGTGACACCATCAAGACCGGAGTCGTTTTGGGGTAACAATGGTCTGAGGGGTTTCCACACAACACAAACCCCACCTCCAGCTTATGAGAGCATTATTAGAGCTTATCAGGAAACATGCACATGAGAGAAGTGAGGGCACCATGCTGACAGTAAACAAATGAGCCCAGAGTTGTGAACGGATTTACCGATGCTGAAGAAATAAAGCTGTTTGACGTATAGGACCAGGTGGAGCTGGGCGGAGAAAACAAGGAAGCAATTATGTGTCTTGCTTGAGACAATGCAATCTGAAACAACAGAGCATTTTTGTACACATTCTGGTTAATATATATCTGGTTTTGACAAAAGTATACTTGCATTTCATCATTCAATACAGGCAAAATGTTTAAAGGTGAACACTTCAGCAATGTGCTCTAAGATAAATAAATTATTGCTTTTACGTAAAAACATCAGTCTGTATTTAATGGTGATTGACATGAGGTGTATGCTTGCAAAGATTCTTTGCATATTAGGAAAATCTACAAATACATATTGTTTGATGGGCATTCACAATGCAAGGCAACGCCTGCTGTTTTCCTGCTGATCATCTAACAACCATGCAAGAGCCCTGTGCATGTGTATGCCAGAGGAAGTGAAGTGTTTGTGTGCCAACATGTGTTTCATTAATTTTTTAAAATATGTCAATAACAGATCAATGGAAAACCTAGTGGAGGCAGCTTTAAACTCATTTGATGATTTAATTGCTGCCCCACTCATTTTCACAGAGCCATACTATGTCGCTGTTTGTGGCATTTAAAGTAATTTAATGTGCTTGCGTGTATAGTATGTGTAGGCATGAGAGGGTAACAGAAAAGGGGGCATTAGGTGCAAGACTTTTTTTTGCGTACGTTACACATTTTTTTGAATGTAATTTACCGAACTCTGCTCATAAGTTAATGCAATAAAAGCAAGTACCAGCATATAACAACAGAGTTTTTCTTACTGAGCATTGTGGGTGTTTACTGGCACAAACAAAGGGGTCAACATGTCCAGGATATTGGTATTAGAATATTTTACATGAGTAGAAATACCTAGAAAATAAATGGTGAATGTTACCACCATCTGCATCAACACATCAACACAACCTCTGTTAACATTATTATGACAATTAGTCGTATTTGTTACATAATTGTTGATTCATGCATTGCAGGTTTTTCGACTCATCACTACACGTTTATTAACAAATGCCGTAAAAAGGTAATGGTTTATATCGGGGAACATTTTTACAAATATTTTACTCACGTGTTCTTTTTTTCGCGTTACTTGCGGAAGATGACGTATTATTTGTGGGACACGTTTGTGTTGTGTTCGTGAACACCGGTCGCTGCAGCTGTTGGACATACAACTCCGATTCTGTTCAAACGTTTTGGTCGGTAAATAAGGTAAAGTCACTGTACGACAATATAAATTAACCATTTAACAATCGGTCAGTTACAGTTCGGGAGCTTTGAAAGCCACACGCTAGCCAAACGCTAAATATGTAGTAAGTTTATGCTAGACGTTTATTTACCTTCGTATTTGGTGTTAATGTTTGGGTTGTGAGTATCACAGTTATTGGTTTAGAGAAACATATGGTCAAATGATAGCGTTACAATGACTGACAGTCCCAAAGAAACAACACCGGCGTAGTTATTTCGAATTAACGGTTTAGCCAAATAAGCTAATGTTAGCTAGGCGACTTGTACTTAAAATTTAATATTGGTTAACTGTCTAAAGTTGGTGTTAATTAACCGTCACAAAGTCGTTAAGTGGTGGTGCTGTGTGTTTAATCGCTCGTTACAGTCTTGTGCCATATGACTCTGATACACGTTATTATTAGCTTTAGCTAAAACGCTAGTGATCACACAGTATGTGACCCAGTTTCTAACAGACTGTGAGCTTGTATAGTTCAGTGGCTGGTGGTGTTTGGTGCTTCGATTGACCTATTGAGTAATCTGGCCCTAACATACAGGCGGTATACAGACGGAGGATGTCTGCTGCAGCTCTACGTTTGATCCGCTGCCGGAGACTGAGCACAGCTGGGCCCCCCGGAGTGACGAAAGTGCTTCAGTGGAAACATTTCAGTGAGTTAATGGACCTAAGTTTGCCTTCGTTTATACTGTTTATTGTCGGCCGCAACCCTCACACCCTAATTGAAATTCACAAAATAAATACACAATGTATGCTTTCGCGTGAACATATTTTTACAACTTTAATAAATGTACTTTATAGGAAAGGTTGCTAAAGTAACTGGAGCAGTTGTCTTGGGGTAAGATACCTATGCACATTTTTAATTTTAATACTTACAAATGACCAGAGATGATCTGTGTCGTTTGTGTGAAATATACCATTAATGTACCTTTACTTATCCTTTATCTTTTTGCAGGGGCTGTATTTTTATTACGTATGAGGTTGTAGCTTTGGACAAGGCGGTGACCATTGATACTAGTGCAATTTTTCAAGAAAAGTACAAGTCTTATATTTATCTGAGATCCACATCCACAAATGAAAAGGAGAGCCTTACTGCAGGTACTGGATTTTATACATTGAGATACAAACTACTAACAAACATTTACCATTGGTATTTGTTTTAGTTTAGATTTATGATTTTTAGACATTGCCCTCGTTTCCCCAAGCTGTCTAAATGACGTCTGGCAAAAAGCTGAGTGGCTTCATGTATTACCACAAAGCCATACCGAATTTGTCATCTCCAGGTGTTCAGTGACATCTGCAATCATTACTTCCTGTCTTTCCTTCCTCCCCCTCTCTATCTTTCCTGTTTGAATATTTGGATATGTCTGTTAAGTGATCTTACATCCACGTGACAAGGTTCACTTATTTAATGGAACAATCGCTGACCAACTTAGATTGTGATTTCAACTAAATATGTAACCCTGGTTTTGTAAAAGGTCAGGGTAGTTATTCTTCTCCCCTTGTGCATGTGTTCTAGGGCTTACAAACAAAGCAAGGAGGGAACTTCATAAAGCAGCACGGCGATTTCTGGAAATATCCTGTAGGCTTGGGCAGCATTCACTAGATGGTAAAAAATCAATATCTGCTTTTATTCTAGTTGACTTGGAAATCTGAAAGTATGCAGCATGAAACCATATCAGTTATCCCACTGTTTTTTTTAATGTAAGTTTTGAAGTTCCTTTGCATGTGGAGTGACAATGAAGACCAGAGGAAACACCTGCCATGAACATGCACATCCTGTTTTTGATGTGACATACTTATATAAATGACTGTGATCATTTTGTGCCACATATTAACTTTAATTATTTCTTACTTGTATCCCAGTGAGAACACTATTAAATTGACTTTTGACCTTTTGAAATGAACAGCTGCCAAACTGAGAACACAAGTTTTGTAACTTACTTGCTGTTGTAATCATCTGGCAGTGGTATTGTAGATTCTGATAGTTATTCATGGTAGAGAACATACTTTTATATATTAGAATATATAGAATATAGTTTTTGAGTGACAAGTTTGTAACTACTTTAAGTATTTCGCTCTGAATCTTAAAACAGTTTGTTCTGTGTCTGTATGTTTTAGAGCGCTTTAGCCATGTAGATGCAGACCCACACGAAGTTGCATTATGGATCCTACTGAAGAGAACACAGTCCCCCAATAAAGCCATCAGACTACGGGCTGTACAGGAGCTTGCAGATAATCACAATTGGCATGGTAAAATATGCAGAGACCATTGCATATCATTTTATAATTACAACAAAAGGTGAAATTAGGGGGATAATGTCACAGCTGTGTCAATATTGCAGACTACCAGTACCAGACAGCAGCCCAGGTTATAGACCAGCGAACAGCAGTGGGTCTGGCCCGGTCTCCCCAAGTAGACATGCGATTCTTCCTACAACCACCTGTGCTACCTGACCTAGAAAATGTATGTATGTGAGATAGACTATAAGCCTTCTGATCTTTTGCCTGACTCATGTTCTATATGGAAGTTGGTAACTAAGAAGTGTCAACATCTTCACAGGATTTGTCAGCAGAAGATGGACTTAGGCAGCTCCTGGCGTCTTTGCCTATGTCCGAAGTGGACAAATGTGTTCAGTACTTCACTTCACTGGCGCTCAGAGAGAGTACTCAGTCCATGGCGGCACAACGGGTAATCATCACAAATAGATGATGGCCACAAAACAGCATCTTAGTCTGAAAATCTACCTTAGATACCACTGCTCTCTCATTTGCAGGGTGGTCTTTGGTGTTTTGGTGGCAATGGGCTCCCCTATGCCCAGAGCCTCACGTCTGTCCCTTCAGAAAAGGTGGAATCCTTCTGTCTACAGGCACTGGTACAGCACTCAAAGGTAATAACAACCATTGTAAATCTAAAGGTGTTTGGGTCTGGAAGAGAAGCTGTCTCTGGAAGAGAAGTTTAAAACCTGTAGAAGACCAGCATATGGTCACTTAGAAGGTAAGTAAATAACAGTTCTGAACTTATGAAAACATTTCTTGTTCACAGGTCCAGAGCCACTGTGACCACATAGTTGCCAATGAGGGCCTGCAGCGCCTCCAGAGGGTTTATCAGCTCCGAAGAGAATCTTTGAAGATTCAGAGGAACATTGTCCGTATCATAGGAAACTTGGCACTCAATGAGAGTGTTCACCAGGCCATAGCCCAGTCTGGTAAGTCTGGAATTTGTTAGATTACATAATAAAGGGTTGGAAGATGCTATTACAAATAACATATTTTTCTTTATGTTCTCAGTACTATCTCTCTCAAATGTAACTCCAGATTATAGCCTTCTTTTTTTTTTAACTTTCACCCTCACCCACCTTCAGGCTGGATATCTATCCTGGCTGAGATGATGCACTCTCCTCATATCATGCAGGCATCTCATGCAGCTCGCGTGCTGGCCAATCTGGATAGGGAGACTGTAACAGAGAAATACCAAGATGGCATCTATGTCCTCCATCCACAAACACGTGGCAAGTAGGAAAGAAATTAATTCTTGTTGTGACATGATTTTAATGCATTTTATTTCATTATACATGTAAACCAACACATATCTTTTTTTATTTCTAGCCAGACAATCAAAGCAGATGTGCTGTTCATTCATGGGATTTTAGGGGCAGCGTTTAAGACATGGAGGCAGAAGGACCGCAATGTGTTAGAGGAAGAGAAGGAGGCAGGAAGCTGGGATGACTACACAGAGTGCTGGCCAAAGGTAACAAATCCTGTCAATTCCTGTTGTCATTACACTTCCCATGCTATTTTGAAAAAAGGACAACTGTGGATTGATTTTTGTGGCTGCTAGGGAGACTCAATAGTGTGTTCAACAAATGTGACATCTCATGCATCATAAAATGAATCATGTCTTAAAGTTGTTCTGTGCTGCTATATCCTCTTTTATACAGTCATGGTTGGCTGCTGACTGTCCAAATCTGAGAATACTATCAGTGGAATATAACAGCCACCTCAGTGACTGGATGGCGACGTGTCCTGCTGAGAATCACAGGTGAAGAATCTGTAGTTTCTTGAATTACCACTATTTAAATAGTTAGAGCTTGTCTAAAGTATTGTTACAGTTGTCAGCTTTATTAAGAGTAAGTATAGAATATTGTTAAATATATGTCTGCCTTATTAAGAAAGGTATTCGAATTTATTTAAAACAATCATGTTGGATATAAAATTGATGTTTAGATGTTTATTAACTTTAAGATTTCATTTCTTTAGAAAGTCTCTGGCCTATAGAAGCCAAGAGCTGCTAAAGAAGTTAAAGCTGGCAGGGGTTGGAGAGAGGCCGGTGGTCTGGGTAGCCCATAGTATGGGAGGTATTTAATTAAATATTTTTCTTCCACACAAGTGTCAGATTTTTAATTCATACCCTCAAACACAACACTAACATGTGGCTTGAACTTTTTTCACACCTGCACCTATACATGATTGTATATGTCAGATTTAAAGGATGTCTGAAATGTCAGTCTGTATCCTCTTGTTTTATTTATCAATCAGGACTGCTTGTAAAGAAAATGTTGCTGGATGCCTCCGACGACCCTGATATGCATGGACTGTTAAAAAACACCAAGGGCATTCTGTTCTTTAGTGTTCCTCACCGTGGTACTTCAATGGCAGAGTACTCTGTCAGTGTCAGATATCTCCTCTTTCCTTCCACAGAAGTCAGAGAACTTTGTAAAGGTAGGTATATAAAAGAATATGTCTGTTTCATTGAAGTTGTTTAACATCTACTTTGAGTTATTGAGTCATTATATGTGTTTTAAGACTCACCAGCACTGCGGAACCTGAACGAGAACTTTTTAAACATGGCCAAAGAAAGGGAATTCAAGGTGTTAAGCTTTGCAGAAACCCTGCCAACAAACATTGGTCCCATGATCAAGATACTGGTGGTACCATCACAGTCAGCAGGTATGTAGTACAAAGCTACTGTACATCAGATACAAGGAACCTATATGTGTGATGCACAGTTTAAATATTGAGGAAAAAGCACATATGTCCTGTGAAATATTCATCTGTCATTTTACTCTTTTAGCTCTTACCTTGAAACTTGTCTTTGGTTTCAGACCTTGGCATCGGGGAGCTTATTGAGGTGGATGTGGATCATCTCAACATCTGCAAACCAGAGAAGAAGGACTCATTTCTGTACAAACGCAGCCTACGGTTCATCCAGGAAGCACTCCACAGCTACATAAGCCACTGATTTAGTGTCAACACACTGATACAAACCATGTTATACTTGAAATGTCAGCACTGTCAGTCACTAACAACGCAAACCAAATTACATTACTGCCTCTCCTTTTAACACGCTTATAAATCACCAGCTCATTTGATCGTAGCATAATTAGCAAAAGCAAATCTATTTTGCGCATTTTAATTAGTCAGTTGTTTTTGGCTGCAGTGAAATTTTGTTCTTCTAATAATTCTCCCAAAACTACTCAAATATAATTTTTAAGTTTATTAGAATTTTACTGATCTAAATTAATGTCTGCAAATATGTTAAATAATGTAAATTTGTTGTATCTTGTATTAGGTTAAAGATGCACTGACATGCCGTTGCCTCTCACTCTCGATCCTTTTTTGACCATAGTAGTTTTTTTTTAAATATTTATATTTTATCATAAAATACAATGTGACCGTCTCATTTTTGCCAAAATATGTTCCTCTCTGAGCCTCAGCCACACTGATAAAATTTCAGGTTGCTTTATTTATTTTTACAGGACTAATCAAGCAATGGGGTTTTTTATTGGCCATGCATTTATAGTCCTAACTGTCACTAGCAATACAGACAGTGAATAAATGTATAAAAAGCCTTTATTTGACTTGTCTTCACTGTTATACTTTAATTTTGACAAAGCTGCTTAACACTGCATATCCTGTCTGTTTATTTTGAAGTGGTTAAAAAAACATTTATAAACAATAGTACAACAGTAAAAATGTGCTTGCTGCGAGAGATGTTGCTATAACGTGGTGTAATAGTGAGTTTGTGTTATAAAGAAGATTGTCCCTCTTCACCCGCCATACATAATTACACGCGAGCTACTAGCTCTATGGCTTCCTGACGTCCTCCTCATTTTTTAATCCTTCTGCCTGAATTTAACAAGGTAAGTCAATATTAATTGCTCGAGTACGTATATATGTACTTATGTGTTTGCAGAGTTTAGCGGCTAGCGGCGCTGTCCGTAGTTACCTGAATCTAATGTTAGCGCTAACAGGCTAATCGGGCTAAAACAAAAACAGGCAGCTATAATGGTTTGGATATTAGCGATGCTAACAAGTTATGGAAAATCTCACTATAAACGATCGCGACTCAAATACTTCCGCTACGAACGATTACTGCCGTAAACAAAGCTAGCAAATGTTTACTGTCTTTGCTACGTTAGCTAAATCTATTTTCCTTGGCTGCAGTTCTCTCGGCATCTATCAACATGGTCAACGTACATAAAGGTGTCCTTGTTGAGTGGTAAGAAAATCAATGTATATAATCAATATATATATAATCAATATATATGTATATGTTAAGAACAATGTCTGTATCCTTCCCGTGTCAAATACCTATACACAAAGTGTGGCACAGAAATTAAAGTACTAAATTCCAAAGATTCTTTGAGCTGAATGTTATGACTCATTGTTGTGTTTGTTTATCTCTGCTCAATGAATCAGCGATCCTGCCATGAAACAGTTCCTCCTCCACCTGGACGAAACCATGGCCTTAGGAAAGAAGTTCATCCTCAAGGACCTTGATGACACACATCTGTTCATCATGGCAGAGGTCGTTCAGATCCTCCAGGAAAAAGTTGGCGAGTTAATGGACCAGAATTCATTCCCCATCACGCAGAAATAAAACCCTGTCTATTACTGGGACTTTGAACTGTTAAAAGACTTTAATACACACACTGGAAACGGATTTTCATTTTGTTATGTGAATGTGAAAGTAAAATGGCACATTTTGCAAATTGGTGGCATAGTCTCTAAGTTTTCTTTTGTTTCAACAATGATGTGTTAAATACACATAGTGTCTTTATCGTACAATACACTTTGTTTGTACAACTCCGGAATAGAATGTGTTTTTTAAGAGCTGGTTTCGCATAGTAGTATCGTTTTTGTTTTACCTGTTCATTCATTGATTTTGTGCCCAAATGCATTACTGACCACAGGAAATTATACTTTCTGATGTTAAGAAGTACAAATGTGAACACAGAGTACAAAATAAAGGTAACACTGAAATGTTGGGTCCTGTGCACAATTTTAATTTAGTGTTGTATTACCTTAAACATACATAGTAATCTACCAACATAATGACCTAACTGGAGAAGTCACCTATTGTAACATCTGTATAACATTATAAGTGATATACTCATTCAAACTTGTCAACTCAATCTATCCTCAAACTCATACGAAATATATACAATCCATTTTCTAAGCAATCATACCTATCATATTTTATTATTTAACAATCTTAGGGGGTGCACCGTTCCTGGAGATACTGCAATACCAGGTCGATGCGTGGAGTGGACGGAGCAAGCCCCTATTCCATCTCCCAGTTCCAAAAATCAATTTAATATATGGTCCCCGGGTAGGGGACGTATCAGATATTAAACTGATAAGAACAGATACTACACTTGATCTTAGCCAAAAGGCCGAGAAGCGATACCGGTAAACGGGCATGGGACAGGACCTCATCATCCGCACTGTCACTCTCGCTCACGGTTACACATCACTGCCATGGTTACACACCGTTAACAGCAGTGTGCACGAGTATGCTTGATGTTTAGGGACTAATCGGAACCAGATATTACACGTCTGCGTTATTTACGGAACATTTATTTCGGCTTGGGTAATGCTATGCTAGGGCTAATACTATCACGTGATGCGCTACAGTCGAATGGGCGGCCACTACAAAAAGAAAATCTTATATTCGTATTTACAGCTTTAATGGTCATTTTACCAATTTCTTTATGAAACGGTAACTTTGTTGCTAGGATTTTGTATATGTCCCATTAAATGGATTGTGTACACTGGCGGAGATACTGTATCTTAAAAACGAAGAGCTATTAGGTTCACCGTTAATCTGGACTCTGTCACCCCCTAGTGAAGAAAAGGGAAACTGCGCTCAATCCGAACCAAATGGCACCAAATCAAAACATATACGCTACATTACACACACGTGTGTATATTTATACATTCAGTTTCATTTCATTTATCACAGTAAGGTCCACTTCCGTGCGATAAATGTCCGTGATACATATACAAACCTAAAGCATCAAGCCATATGCATCAAGCCATTATGCATTTTCAAAACTTTATTTTCAAAATAAAAGTTTGAATTGCCTGTAATTCGACATTGGCGTCGACAATACATTGGATAGAGTTAGAATTTTTAAACTGCTGTTCAAAATGTTTCGTACTGACTATTACGGTTACCATTAATTAATACTAAGCTCCACAACGCAGCAACAACACACGGTGTTTTGGGATAAATTAACATTAAGTGATAACATGTAAATATAAGCTAACAGTTATGTTAGTCCAGCTATGACGAGTTTAGTATAATGTAATGCAGTTAATGGGGTTTCAAAAAAAACTGGCAGATGACATAACGTTACTACTCAAACACCTCTTAAATTGACCCCCTCCGCATCAGTTAGCCTAGCCTAATATGACGCCGTGTTAGCAGCGTTAAATAAGCCCTTCAACTACGAAAAGAAAGTATAACCAGCACATTTATGCAAAGTTATCTTAAGTCTGAGACCTTAAACGTGGAGAATAGTGTTTAGAAAAGCGCTAAAGAAGCACTGGCGTACCTGAAACAGCCAAGGAATCATGGAGGACTAGCGGTTGTTGGGTGATAGCCAACAGGTGAACTAATGTGGCACCAAAACAAGCTCCGACTCCTTTAGCATGTGTTTGGCACAAAGTTGCCGGTCAAAATTGTATAATAATCCACAACAGGTTTCACTTTTCGCTAATATTGACGAATTTACTTTAGTCAGTTTTCAATAAATTAACAAGTTGATGTTAAGTCGCTGTAAACCAATCAGAGACGGGATCAGATCTGGTCTACGCCCACTTCGGCTACTAAAATAAAATTTTTCCGGTGTTGTGAGTGGGTTTTCTCCCGCACTGCTAAACACCCAAATTAGGTCATTTAACCACTTTATACAGAACAAATAAATAAGAAGATGATTATGAAAAATAAACAGCAATAAAACCTCATCCAGTGTGATGTAGTTTAAATGCACAAAGGGGAGAGTGATCTATAGAGAGCGAATGTTTAATTTATCCTTTAGTCTGAAACATAACCGGAAGTGTGGTGCCTATGTTTACCCGTGTCACTTGGCAGCTATCGTCGTGTCCAAACCATGGACGAGTATCAAGCAGAGGATGAGGTTGGTTCAATACTTTACATCGCTTGTTACGTGTATTTGTAATTCATTTGTTGTCCAACAAAACTTAACGTTAGACAAGTTTATCTTTAATTGTAACTAACAGATAATCGGTTAGTGGAGCAGTCGCTTCGGCTGGCTAGCTTAAACTGCACTGTTTTGCTTTTCTCTCAACAGACTGCGTTCGTCGTTGAAGACGTGAGCAAAATAATTAAGGAGGTAATATAACGCTACCGATGTTTTATTTAATTATATATACATACCATCTTCAGAGTTTATTCATGAAGGTTGGATTTTTAACTGCTTTGCTTTGCGACCTGTTGGTTGCTAAGGACACTCAAACGGTTGCTAGGTACCAACCCACAACTTATATCACATCATACAATAGATTTTTTGGTAGATTTTTATGGA